>CAHIKZ030001913.1:3270000-3610000 GCA_903632075.3 Acanthosepion pharaonis
TAACATCGACCCTGGTCAGTACTTAAATGGATGACCGCTTGGGAATACTAGATACTGCAAACTTGGATGTGCGGTTGGTGTAATGGATAATAGCTCGGAATTGTTAACCAGAGAACTGGGTTCCAATTCTCGTTCGTTTCGGTATTTTCACTTACGCGCAAATACCCTTGGGAAAGGTATTAATCATTAGTAATACTTGTCTCCCGAAACCATTTTCACCTCAAAAGAAATGTTTACAATCTAAAAAATATTTTCTGACTTTAAATAAGGGTTGATAAGCCATAGAAAGCGAATCAATCAAAATAAGTTTTACTATTTAATCGACAACTGGGGACGAGGGGAAGTGGTGGATTTATACACAAAGGTGAATGTAACAAGCCCGACTGGAAATCGAACTCGGCTCTCCTGTATCCATTAAACCCCCCACCCTGCGATCACCCATCTAGGTACTGACCAAATTCAACGTCGCTTAACTTCGGTGATCGGACGAGAGCAGGGATGTTAACGTGATATGGCTATAAGTCTTTCAAGACTGTCATTCTCTAGAGGGGTGACTGCTTGAGAATACCACCAGCTGCTGTAAGGATAAAGGATAACGGTCCAGAATTGGAAATCGAACAAGAAACCCGAGTTCGAATTCCAATTGGGTTCGTTATATTCGCTTACTGGCAAATACCCTTAGGAAAATTTAGAATCCACCTCTTCTCCCTTCCCCCCAGATATGGGTTAATTACTATTATTAATTGATTGATGCGTTTTCTACGGCTTATCAGCCTTTTGCATGTTATTTAAAGCCAGAAAATATTTTTAGATTGTAAGAATTACTGACTGAGGTGGGGAGATAATAATATTTTAGCGATAAACGTCTTACTAATTAATCCATAGTTGGGGAGAATATCTTTCCCAAGGGTATTTGCGCATATGTTAATATAACAAACCCAACTGGAATTGGAACTCGGCTCTCCAATTAAAAAAATTATCCATTACACCACCCGCACATCCAAGCTTACAGCACCTGGTATTCTCAAGTTGTCACCCATGTAGTTTCTGACTATGTTCAATGTTGCTTAACTTCAGTGATCGTACGGGAACCTGCAAAAGGTTGATAAACTGTAAAAAAGCATATCAATCAACTAATCAATCAATCAATCTGACCTAAAATGAATTCGTGCGGCCAATTCTTGGCTGGAATTTCCCAGAAGCGTCTTCGCAGCTTTGTGGGTGATTAATTATTTCCCATTATACAAGCCCTTTCCCCGCAGACGACATGTTGCAAGCCTCTCGTTACTCTCTCATTATCTCCATGCCAGATGGTCAGACGAACAACATTCCGTCGTTCCACCATTTTTTATCTTCACAGTTATTATCCGTCATGTCAAACTGGGACGAATCGTCACCATTTCCTTTTGTATTTTATTTGTAAGGAAAAAAGTTCCATTCAGAAAACAACTCGGCAGCCACTGGTCTCTGGATGCTTCCCTGGCACTTCAATCATAATATCTTCAAATTTAGGATCAACCATTATCTATCCTACCTGTCCTCATGATCTGCTCTTCTTACCACCTCCCCTTTCCACAACCATAATCAGTAAACCATCTCCCTTGGGTGGCTCTTGAGTCTTGAGCTTCATCATTTTCTTCCTCTTCCGTTAGTAAGAAATAACTTCCATTCGTACATCTTCACAATCACCCGCTTTTTTGTGGAACAAACTTCCAAGAGTCCTGGGTATGACGATAAACTACACTTGGCAGCAAAGTATCTGATCGGAAGATGTTGTGGGGATCGTGGAACGACCTCTTAATTGCTGTTGTTCCGAGGCCCTACGCTGATCAGTGGTGGTAGCACCTGTTAGGGCCCCAGCTAACAAAAACTAACAAAAAAAAAAACACAATGAAAGTATAAAAATACATTTTTATATTAAAAATCCCGGCAATAATTTTTATGTAAAAAAATTAGCAACAATATTTATTAATAGTAAAATTCGCAATATTACATTTTATCTGTAGTTGAAGGTTTACAGTTACCTTCAAAATATTTTTAGTTGAAGCCATCAAATTTGTCAAAATATTTACATTCCAGCATTAAATAACCCATCATGGTGTTGATGTGCCACTAAACAAAATCAATCAACCAAACAACAAAAGAATTCTTTCATGACATTAATCCATATAATATCCGACAAAAATCAAACCGTATTCCAAAATATAACTTCAACAAACCTACAACATAAAACACACATATCACTGCCTGTAGTAATTATGTCCACACAAAATTGTATATGCATAAAAGCTGAGTAGCATCTACCATGTATTCAGATGTGAAAGCAGAATAATATATTTTTATTTCTTCAAAGCTTCCAAGGAAATTAAATTTCGGCATATAAGGAGATGATATGCCATTAAACAAACAAATCAATCAATCAGACTCCCGAGAGGATGCTTTCCGATCACTATAATCTTAACCTCTTCAGGTTGACTTGTTATCTTTCCTACATATCCTCATAAACTGACTTCTCACTCCCTGCTCTTACGCACATGCAACAACCTCAATCAGTAACCCTCTACTTTGATCGGCTCTTGGGCCTTGTTTGGGAGTGACGAATAGGTAGAAAAAGGGATAATTTAAGTTCATGTTCACGATGATGCATCCTGCAAAATATTAGTCTCATTGCGACATGATATGTGGGTTTGTCTAGGACAGTAACCATTATTCTTCAGGCTTTTCCTACTCCTAGACTGGTTGCCAACCAAGGCGAGGAATTCCGGTTATTCCTGCGATTTAAACCAAAGTTTTAAAAAGAAGAGTTGGATTCATGCCTTTCACAACAGAATTTGTTGGGAAACTGAACTCAAAAACCTAGACCCCAATTTAAACTCAGCACACTGATTCCACTTTCCTAATAAATACGCTTTGCGTTAAATCCAATCTTATTTTAACTGAGCAAAAATTGGTCTTGCATTAGTTTGTGTGATAAGATAATTTTGTTACGGCAATATTCTTAGTAGAGAGGGCTTACATACACAGAAATCTAAATCAGGGCTTTTAACAGGGATTGAACCTCTACCAAGAAATTTTCCCCCAAACATCTTGATATTTACTAAGCATAGCTTATCATGATATTACACCAAACGGTAGAAAGATGATGACACACCAGTTTTCCAGATAGGAAGTTGTGGAGAGTCATGATCTCCAACGTCCAGAAGAGATGTAGCGCATAAAAGAAGAATATGAATATTTCAGAAATATTAGGCTAGAAATATAATAATAAATATAATGTGTCATATCCCTTCAGGACGTCGATGTTCATGTCTCTCCACAATTTCCTGTCCGTGTGTAGCTCTTAATAACGGTTGTCTTTTTGACATCTCTCCCATATCCTGCTCCACCAATCATTAACTCAAGCTCATTTGAAAAGTTGTGTGATGCTTTCCTCTGTCTCTCTGTCTCTCTGTCCTGTGAGTATCAAATTTTACAAGCCCTCCATCCTCATTATGTGTACCAGAGACTTGCTTACCTGCCCATAAAGTCAGCATCTTAATCATGGCTTTTATTTAGGCTTAGCTACTTCTAACAAAAGTAGATAGATTTGCCTATCGTCCGCTTCAGTTTTTTGACCAGGAGTAGAGGTTTATCCCTTGTTTCCTGTTTCCTTCTAAAGTCTACTTTCACACTAGACTTCTAACATCTCCTAATGATCTCTAAAATTTTATTCATTAAATATCCTTTTATTTTCCTCTCCCAGTAAGACTAGCTAGGTTCGCTTATCGTACAGTTCACACTCCTCCCTGGTCATCTCCCACACTATACTCCTCTCCGACTGATCTCTGAAATGTTATTCACTCATTAAATCCTAACATCTTCAAGTCTAGAGTGAGCTGCTATCTTTCTTGCATAGCACAAAGAACTTTAATTGTTGCCCTTTATTACGCTCATATAACACCGCACAGTAGCCCTCTACATTGTATGGCTCTTCGGCCTTGTATTTTGTGAACAATCGTTAAAAAACCGAAAAAAACTATATGCCAGTAATTCACCAAAATTTCGATATTGACTAAGCTTAGTTTAGCACGGCATAAGGTCAGATGGTAAAAAGATTATATTACACCAAGTAAGGGGGAGGGCTTACCTGTTTAGAAATTCAGAATCTGAAATCATGGCCTTTCACTAGGATTGAACCCTGATGCCTGGCCTTTTATGGGAAGTAATGCAACTATGAAGCAGACCTCGTCTCGCTATGTATCATATTTCATTGTTATCAGCTCAGGTGGGACCCATGCAAAGATCTTTAAATAAATATTCATGAATTTAATGTTTTTTTTCTTTTATGCGCCAATGAAAATCTTAATTACCTCCCAAACACTTTCCGCGTTGACTTCAGAAGTAATACTATTTCTTACTTTAAAATGGATATAAATTATAGTCAGATCTATTTCTTATATATATATATATATATATATATATATATATATATATATATATATTTCATTTAGATTCCTATGTTAATTACTGAAGTATCGATTGCATTGTGAAAGCTTTTTTCTTTAGAAATTCTGACATTAGTTTCAAATCCGTTTTTTCAAGTCCGTTTTGTATCGGTTGAAATAGTCGTTTAATTCCCACATCGTCGATCGGGGTTCGAGTCTTAGTTAAAAACGCGATATCAAAAACCGATTTTCAAGACTTAGTAAAATGGCCCAATACAATCATTCTACCTGCGTTTGATCTCTAAGCTATCTTTAGAGAATATCAAAATTACATGACACTTGGTTTTGCTGTGTGACTGAGGTGGTTGAGTTTATCCTACTCTTGATAGTTATCAAGCTTATATTAAAGCCAAAACTGAAAATATTTATCTTTACGTTTATAAATCTGACGCAACACAGTCTTTCTATTCCTGCTTGCTTATGTTTTCATACTACCATGAAAAATCGACCCGCCTTTGTGTTAGTGAATGCTGGACAATTTCTTCATAGATGAAGACGAGACTTGAGCCAACAGAGATACTGTTCTACAGAAGGATGTTCAGAATACCATAAAGAGTCCATGTTATGAACGAGCAGGTTCAAAGAAAAATATAAACAAAAAGTGGATTTATACTTAAAATCAGAAAAAGACAGTTGCAATTTTTTAGACACATAATGAGAAAAGAAGGCGTAGAAATTTTTACACACCCAGGGCAAAAGGAACAGAAGAAAATATCACCAAACCTGCCTAAAGAGAGTTGTGTTAGTGGATAGCAGAACAGGTAATAGAAATTACAGTAAAAAAAAAGGATGGGAAGTTGTGGATAACCATGATCTCAAGCGTCTCATACGGATACGGCATATTGAAGAAGAAGAACTGCGAAAATTACATGGTTTTCTTATTTGGATTTTCTGAGGAATCGTATTGGTTAAATCAATGTTACAATAATGTCCTTGGGAGGGTCATGACGATAAAATGTTTGCGGAAATTCCCCATTTTGCATTATTAAATACTTGAGCTTATGAAAACATTGCATTAATAATCAGTATTGAATGCAGGTCATTATTAAAAGAATTATTATTTAAAGAAGTAGGAGGGTACGAATGAAACTTTTCCATTTCACAGAAACAGACGTTAAGCGCTTGAGAGCATTATCGCTTACTATACCTTCCTGTTCTTTCTTCCTATTTTTATTCATGCTTTCTTCTTCTCATTAAAACCAAGCAACAACTTGGATGTAGATTTTTATCTCAATGCCAATACCTCGTAATTAATAGACTATTCCGTTTTGATTGCGAGTAAAGACGGAAAAGACATACCAGAGACGCCTTTTTGTTTTAATGAGAAATAGAAAGAGGATGCGATAATATGGTTTATGCATTTAACATCTACTTCAGTGAAACGAAAAATTTCCTCAGTTTAAAATCTTTTCATTTGTACCCCCCTACTTCTTTATATAATGGCCTGTTTTTATACTTATGCTTGTTATTGCAATATTTGAGCTGAAATATTTAACAATGCAATAGGGAAATTACCATAGATTTTTTTACGGTTGTTTTACTCGCAATTTTTTCAATCATTAGCTTAAGAATTAATATTCATCAGAAAATTCATATAGCATAACCCGTCCTGGGTATGACAATAAACAACACACGGCACCATGGCCTGTACTCGGCCCCAGATATGGGCAAATAGTCAACCCCTATACACAAAAAAAAAAAAACACTATGAAAGTATTAAAATACCAGAACACATATTTTTATATAAAAAAATTACCGAAAATGCATATTTATAGTAAAAATACTAACAATACATTTTATTTGCAGTTGAAGGCATACAAATGCGTTCAATACATATTTAGTTGAATCCATAAAGTTGTGTTGAAAAAGTTTAGATTTCGGCATTAAATGACCCATACAGATATTGATATGCCGCTAAGCAAAATCAACCAACCAAATAGTATAAACATGAAATGTTCATAAGTGTTTTTAGTTAAAAGGAATGTTCATATTAAAAAAAAAGTCTTTCCCACATCGAACAATGGAGATTAAATGGTTAGCGTGGTTAAAAGTAAACGCCTTCAATATCAGCTAACGATAGGCGCTGTACAATCTTTCTGGTTAACACAATATTAACCATCAATTGTAAGAAAACAGAATGTATAGTCGTCAATAGGAATAACCCAAGCCGCAGAGCTAAAAACTAAAGATGACAAAATCAAGAGGCATGGCACATGGAACTAGAACAATATACCCCGGTGGATGAAATAAAGGATCCGGTTAAGAAATTCCAATCACCTGAAGAAGGTCGGAGCACACAACGGCCGAAACGTTTTGAATATGGCAATAAAGATGAGGATAACAGTCTGAATAATGTAAATAATGTAAGTAATCATAATACCTCATCTCAGAGATATAGACAAATCGTGAATAAGGCCGGAGCGTACAACGGCCGAAACGTTTTGAATTTGGAATTAAAGGAAAGGATAACAGTCCGAATAATGTAAATAATGTAAGTAATCATAATACCTCATCTCAGAGTTGTAAACAGATCGTGAATAAGGCCAGAGCATACAACGGCCGAAACGTTGTGAATATGACAACGAAGATGAGGATAACAGTTTGAATAATGTAAATAATGTTAGTATATTTTTAATATAGACAGACAGAAGATAGTACAGAAATTTAGCTATCACATATTTTTAATGGGCGATGGACAATGTAATATGAGACAGAAATCCGAAGTTGCATTGAAATAACGAAAGATATCTTACCAAAGCTGAAGTAATTAAGAAAGAGTTCTTAAATGCCCTTATATGGTAGTAAAATGTGACAAGGAGAGACTTGAGGAAACATAGATGTGATTCTAAAGAATGGTGCCAAAAATGCCATAGACGGAGCATGAGAGCAAGGAGGAAGTTTAAAGGAAAATAGAAACGAAAAGGATACACGTGTTAGAATCAGAAAGTGAGAGTTGAAATTTCTGGGATATATAATGAGGAAAGAGGGTGTGGAGAATTTGAAACTCACATGATATATTGAAAGGAAAGAGAGACAAAAGGCAGCAGCAAAGACCATCGCTTACTACCTTGAGCAAATAAGAGCAGGAATAATGGTAAGCAGTTAAAGAAATAGGAAGTTGTGGAGAGTCATAATCGCCCACGTCCTGAAGAGATAAGTCGCATAAAAGAAGAAAATGCATAATTGAGAAACCTTGTTCTATGTTCCGCGGCCCTTCAAGACGTAGGTGATCATGGCTCTCCACAATTTCCTGTCTTTCGTATCTCTTGTTCGACCATCCATTTCCTTAAGCTCACTAAGTTATGTGTTGCTTTACTCTGTCACTCTTGCCTTCTATCTTGGGAGTAACAGATTTTCCAAGCCCTCTTTCCTCATTATGTGCCCTAGAAATTTCAACTGTCTCTTCCTGATGTTAAGTGTAAGTTTCCTTTTTGTTGTTATTTTCTCTAAAGCTTTGTCGTTGCTCACATGTTCAGTCTATGTTATCCTCAGCATCCTCCAGTAGAACTATATTTCTGATACCTGAAGCCTCCTCTTCATCTGTGAGAATATTGGCCAACATTCACTGACATACAGGAGGAGTGATATGACATTTAACAAACAATTTTAGTAAAGACTGGTCCAATTTCCGATCAAGGTTATTGCTGTTTCTTCTTCTTCTTCTTCTTCTTCTTCTTCTTCTTCTTCTTCTTTATGCTGTGTCCCTTCAGGACTTTGACGATCATGACTCCAAAATTCCCTATCCTTTGTAGATCTCGATAAATTGTTTTTGTTTTTTGTTATCTCCTCTAAACCCTGTTCCATCTTCCATTTATTCAAGCTCTGTAGGTGAGTTATGCGTTGTTTTCCTCTGTCCCTTCTTGCCTTCAATATGTCTTGTGAGTATCTCATTTTCCAAGACCTCCCTCCGCATTATGGGTCCTTGGAATTTCAACTGCCTCTTTCTGATATTAAATTTAAGTGTTTTTTTTTTATTCCATTTTTTCTAAAACTGGCTCACATGTTCGGTTCATGGCATCCTCATCATCCTTCTGTAGAACTTCATTTCTGTTACTTCAAGTCTCTTCTTCATCTGTGTCGGAATTTACTGTCATATTGGAAGATTGTAATGATTCAGTACTCTTCTGTTTCTTAATAGTTTGCTTATCTTTTGTAAGGCATCATTCTTTATCCCATATCTTCTTGCAATTGATATTTAATCCTTTCTTCTCGCTTTTTTTTATTTCCTTCTATAACATTTCTTGTAGGTTCCTTTTTGTGTCTGCTATCAACAGTTTTATTTTCAGATCCTATGTTGTTAAGATTATGGCAGCCTATAATGAGTAGGGCTTCTAATTCTCCCAGAAACGCCTCACTATATACGTTGAATAAGTCTGGTGATATGTCAAATGCTTGCCTTACACCCGTTTCTATTTTTGTAACACAACACAACCTGTCTTATGTTGCTTGTGAAATTGGTGGATACTGTAACTAAACTGTCTATTTAGTGAACCTATTGTCATCACCAAATTGTCAACTGCGTGTTCTCCTGGCCATAATAGTCGTCATAGCGGGGTCACGCGGACTGATGTCATCAAACTGATGTGGTTCAAACCTCGACGACCAACTTCATTGGATGAGGCTGGCATATAATAGAAAGAGATTGTATCCGATCATTTCACTCGATCTATTCTGCCCGAAACACTTGATATTACCTGGCATTTACTCTGCTTGGTACAAAATTGAATTTATTTTCATTCAGTCCGGTTTATTTCCACTAGCATAAGTGAGTATACTCTTTTATTTTGATTTCAGTTTGAAAAGGTGAGATTTTGTCTTTTAAGAACCCAGAAAGGTTTAATCAAATTTTAACTTTTACGTTTTCTTTTTTTCTGTGAATATTTAATAACGGATATATCGTGAACCTAACAAACTTTTTTTATTGTGAACCTAACAACCTTTTTTATCGTGAACCTAACAACCTTTTTTATTGTGAACCTAACAACCTTTTTTATTGTGAACCTAACAAACTTTTTTATTGTGAACCTAACAACCTTTTTTATCGTGAACCTAAGAAACCTTTTTTTTTATCGTGTTGCTAAAAAATGTTCTACAGGCCATGATAATCAGCTTTGGATGTTATATGAAATGGTACACTTCTCCAAGTGTAAAGCGGTACCATTGTGTTTCATCGGCTGATTTCGATGGTTGATGCTCACATATTGAGGTTGTATTTGATCAGTTCATTTGAACTCGTTAATTCCTTCTTCTTTTGTGATCAATAGTTGGCAAAGACGTACGGAAGCAAAAGAAAGAATATTGACTGGTATTAGGCTATTCAGAAAATAATGTCCAGTTTTAGAACTAACATTTATTCGTAAATACATCTTTTTAAACAGTTTTTAATTCAGTCAAAATAGGAAGCCTGAATATCTATACATTTCTGCCAACGAGTTACAAGTTTATTTATACCTTTACGATAAAACTGTAAAGGTTTGGACGCCAAGAAATCTTTCAATGCAGTTTCTCTATCTTCTCTGCAACGGAATGTGTTTTGGCTGAAAAGAAATTATTAAGCTTCGTGAAAAGAGTTAATCAGTGGTCTAAAGATCAGGGAAATATGGTGGATACGGCAAAGTCTCGTACCCCAAATTGGCGAATTTCTTTGGTGTCATCCTAGCAACATGTGGACCTGGTCGATTAACCAATGCCGTTCGCATTTTGCTTAACTCAATGTGCATTTCAACCAGTTTCTAGCAGTAAAAGTTTACTGCAGTGATGCTCTAGTTCGATTCCAGAAAGTTGTAATGATTAACGCTAAATGAAGGACCACAAAACAATTAGCATCATCTTCTGTTGGTGCAATTTCGGTTTTGAAAAGTGTTTGAACGATTGGGTGCGATCAAGTTATTGAGCCAATCGATTACGATTCTCATAAAGGGTCCATTTATGATCGCAAGTCACTATTCGATCAACAAGTGGACCATTCGAATATCGTAGATGCAGCATCGAACACACTTATAAAACGTGGAACTCTTTGAGTTTCACTGAGTTCATGTTAAACGCATTTACCAATTTTCTTGAGATGATCCGATATTGTTAGTCCTGATTATGACGTTAAACTACATCCGACATCAAGGATTCTGATCGGGTGAGTGGAAGTTTTGAGTAGCATGGAACCACCTCTTAATGAGCTGTTGATTCCAGGTCTACCCTGACCCGGAGGGTGGGTAGCACCTGTTAGTGACCTCTCCAAACACTATGAAAGTATAAAATATATTTTTATAGTAAAAACACCAGCAATACATTATAAAGGATCCATTTATGATCGCAAGTCACTATTCGATTAAAAATGAATGATTCGAATTTTTCAAATGAGGAATGGAAAAAACTTTGAAACGTAAATGTCTTTGACTCACTGAGTTCATATGGAACCCATGTATCGAGTTCCTTCACTTTACCAATTTTCTTGAGATGGTCCTATATTATTGAAATGCTGAGACATGTTCGATTAGTTTTTTTTTCTTCAAATATTGATTGTCTATTGCAGATGGACGTCATCTAACACATTGATCAACAAGACTCGTATCCCCACCGTGCAGCTTCAAAAACCTATGTAGTACTGTTAGTGTATCCATCACCCCATGCTCTATTAATGTAGACTGCAGTTTTACGATCATTATCACCGTGACTGAACTCATGCAATGAATTTAAGCGTATCTCTTTTTTCATCTATTTTCATGTTCTAGATGAGCAGAAAATAATGTTTTAAATTAAATTCTAAAAGCGATCGATATAAAACAAGGAACACACTTTAATCATTAGAAATGAGTAATATATTTGTATGTAACTATTATAATAATATATTACATCGTTTTCGATAATGATATCGATGTGCAGGAGGGGGGTGAACTCGAAGGTAACTGTGGAATCCACTGCGAGAACGGCAAAGACGTCCCTAACGGGGACACGTGAAGGAAACTTGCCTTGAGGTTTGGGTGCTTCTATTACTGTCTTCCGTTTTGCACGAGTCCCTTGATGTTCTCACGTCGGTTTACCTCAAATGTTTCTGTTGCAATTGCAGAGGGACGTCCTTGATCTTGAAGACTCGTATCTCCAATGCGGTTATCAGTGCCGTAATGTCGGGTCACAAGTGGTGTTGGCAGCAGTTAGAGAAGCATTATGACCAAGACTGAACTCATGTGAAAAAAGGCAAATGCATCTCTCACGTCGGTTTGCCTCGAATATCTCGTTTGCTTCGTGCGTCGTGACACGCCATCTAGTTCGATCCTGTGCTTCGCGGCTCTTTCGACGTGCGCGATGTTGGCCTTGATGCAGTTTTTGAAAAGTTTCACTGTCCTCTCCTGTTTTCTCTTTAGAGAGCTCGTCATAGAGAAATTGCTTTTGGATTCTGTCATTGTCCATTCAGTGACATGCGCCATCCATCTGAGTTGGGCTTTCAGAACAATGGCTTCAGTGTTAATGGTTTCAGAACATCAAAAATTCTAAAATCGGATATTATTTTCAAAACTATCTGGCATTTCTTTTTGCTTTCGACAGGTTTTGCTGTATATCCATAGCAAATATCATAACTTGTCTTATCAAAAGAAGATTTCTTTTGCGTTTCCTCGTTTGTTGCAAGCTGACGATTATGTGTAGAAGATGTGAGCCTTCCCGTAGGCACTTACTGGAAACCGAAGGAACTTCTGTTTTCCAATTTTACATCGTTTCTTCGGAATAAGCAGGTTACATATCTCGAACAGTAAAACCTTTAAAACAATTTAGTTAATAATCACTGTTCCGCTAACGTTTCCTTCCTCATACCCAGTTGTAGTATAAACTGCGCTTGGGACCATTAACGGCCAATATTTCAAATATAGGCTGTACAGAGAAGAATTTCGGAGAGAGCCTTGAAGAGAGGATGATTTCCTGACGCATGGGTAACGCATAGCCTTTTGCGATATGACTTGACGGACTTATGCGTAAACATAGTTTTGGTAACATTTACTAGCTTTTTGTTTCAGGGCCGGAGATAAGGTTTGCAACACATTTCTACAATTTTTTAACATATTCTCTTTAGGGAAAATAAAAACTTAATTTCCGCTCTTCCGAGCTTTCCCTAGCCGTCCTAATTTTATTATAAAAGCCTGTGTAAATAGCTGTACTGACGGCCGCCCACATATTTGATAAATCCAAGACCACCATATGAACTCTTGTCCTTCTTTTGGTGTGAGGAACCTGCTTCAAAGTTTGTAAAAGTATTTTTGATACACCTGTATATATATATATATATATATATATATATATATATATATATATATATATATATATATATATATATATATATATTCCTGCTAAAGCGTTATTTTTATGGAGATATATTTAATGATGTATTTTTGTAACAATATTTGTCGAATAGACGAAAAAAAATATACAGTTTAATAAATAAGTAAAAACAGAGCATCTTTTCAAATATGGATATCCGTTAAATATAACGTTTAAGTAATAAATTGAAATATACACACACACACACACACACATATATATATATAAACATAAATACATATATATATATATATGCACATATATATATATATATATATATATATATATATATATATATATATATATGGACACATCCGCACAAATATACGCAGGCACACAAACACACATATAAACACACTCACACAGACGTACATACACACACACACAAAAACACCCCCACACACATATATATATATATATATATATATATATATATATATATATATATATATATATATATATATATATATATGATGGTTCTACCTTGATGTCGATTGTAACGATGATGTCCTGTGATAGTCATATACTCGATAGCGTGATGGCAGCTTTTACATATGTGCACATATATATGAGTATGCGTGCATATATATATATATATATATATATATATATATATAAAGAGAGAGAGAGAGACAAACAGAGAGAGGGAGAGAGAGACATGCACATAAATACAGAGTCCGATGGGAAAATTGTCGCCTTTGTATATTTTTAATTTCGCTTTTTTACTTTTGTGATCTACGCAGTATGATAGGGTCAGTTGGGCAACGTCTGTGAGAAAAAGAGCACCATGGCGCAATTTACTCCGCCAAAAATTTGAAAACAGCCTGCTGTAAAATTGTCAAGCATACACTATATACTCCTAATAATTAACAAGATTGCTTTAGTGTAACCAGACCTAACCAGCACCTTCCTCAGTACCATATCTGCCTGCTTACGATATTAATATCCTGCCTTCGTTAAACGGAACACTTCTCGGTTAACTCACTACACACGTTAAACGCTGAAGATGTACTAGCCACAAATGTACACGAATGATAAATGTAACCTAGTCTACATAACAACACAGTTCCATCTACGATAAACTTTCTTAGAATTTATAAACGAAAGATTTGCGGACATGTTTCCATGGACGTTTGTCTTTTGTTTTGAGCAACCCACCCCTAAAGTATGTAAAAGTATTTTGATACACCTATATATATATATATATATATATATATATATATATATATATATATATATATATATATATATATATATATATAAATTTATAGAATACTGATTTATATATGTGTGCATGCGTGTGTATGTTTCTGTGTAAGTTTGTTTATGTGTGTGAGTGTAAAAGTATAGATATATATATATATATATGTGTGTGTGTGTGTAAATAATGTTTTCATTGAAGTTCATCGATCTTTTGAATGCAGATCACCACGAGTTCTATAAATATGAAATATTTTCCAATCTTAAGAATGATACACTTTCATAATTATGGCCCTTAAATGGATTCCTAATTGGCATAGATCTCCATAAGCGGCAGGTGGTTCTTGCAGTGACCCAAACCCTGACCCTAAAATCCATTCCCAACAACACCCAACAAGACCCCAACCCCTTAGAAGACCCCAACCCCTTAGAAGACCGACTTTAATTTACAGAACGGGTCCAAACATCGGTCACAAAAGGGGAAAGCAATGAATTATATAAAAAAAGAATTCGAAATAAATACAAAAATAATGCAGAAAGAAGAAGAAGAAGAAGAAGAAGAAGAAGAAGAAGAAGAAGAAGAAGAAGAAGAAGAAGAAGAAGAAGAAGTGATTGGGTAAGTCTGAAAACATGGGGCGCATTGAGGTGGTTGTGAAGTTGGAATGATGAGCTATAACCAATGCCAATGTGCTATACCTTTCTCGATGGGGGTCATGGATACTCATTAGCCTATTTTAATACTACCGTGGCCTCCCTTACCAACTTTAACACTGCCCCGTGCCCTTCCAACTTTCCTACTTACCTCTCATATTGTCAATCGGCCCCACACAGCCCACAAACGGTTCAATCCCGACCAATGAGAAAGAGTTGCATTCAACCCCTAGGGAACATTCTCTAAAGGGAACCATACCTACTTCCGGACGGTTTTTCAAATTCAGTGGAAACGGGTCGTAAATTACGTCTTCCGGAACCTGGAGAGCGGTTCTTCGTGGCCTTGTGTGGGGTTAGACGGTAAAATGAAAGAGGGTGGGTCTGAGGGGAGACATAAATAGGAGGGGGAGATAGAGAGGGATTAGTAAGAATATCATGAATCTTCCATGTATTTAAAAAACAATCTCAATTTCCAGACACCCTCATATTTTTAGGCTTTCTCTTCCTTCATCTCTACTCTTTCTTCCTCTCTTTCTTTTATACTCTCTCACTCTCTTGTCTCTCTCTCTCTCTCTCTCTATCTCTCTCTCACAATACCACTTGGTTCTCATTTATTTCAACTCCCTTTATTTTCATCTCAAATCCCTCTCTCTCTCTCTCTCTCTCACTCTCTCTCACTCTTCTCACACTCACCCCCTTTTGTCACTCGCGCGTGTTCAGCCCATAGTCTTTCTCGTTTCATCTCTCTTATTCTGTCTCTCTCTCTCCACACCATTTTGGTCGCTTTCTCTCATTTTATCTCTCTCCCCACTCTCTCTCTCTCTCTCTCTCTCTCTCTCTCTCTTTCTAACTCTCAGTCTTTCTCTACACACCTTTTTAGTCTCTCTCTCTCTCTCTCTCTCTCTATCTATCTATCTATCTATCTATCCATTTATCTATCCATCTATCTATCTATCTATCTGTGTGTGTGGGGGGGGTCTTTCTCTTTACACCGCTTCGGCCTAACTATCAGTTTCTCAATTTTCTTTCTTTTGATAATCTTCATTGTCATCTTTCTTGCTTTCTATTTTTATCGATTTCACTTTCTATCTATCTATCTATCTATCTATCTATCTATCTATCTATCTATCTATCTATCTATCTCACTCTGTTCGTTTTCTATCTATCTATCTATCTATCTATCTATCTATCTATCTATCTATATCTCTCCCTCCCGCTTGGTCTCTCTCATTTCATTTCTATTCTTGTTCTTAATTATTATTTTCTCTCTCCTTATATCTATCTATCTATCTATCTATCTATCTATCACATGGCTTCTGTCAAGTTTCCTATATCTTCCTTAATTATTATCATTTTCCCCCTCTCTTTACCTTCCTCTTTTTCTTCGTTTTCATCGTTTTCGCTCTCTCTTTCTCTCTCTCTCTCTCTCTCTCTCTCTCACATTTTGCTTTTCAGCTTTCTTTTTGTTTCTCTCTCTTTCTCTAACATTTGGTATCTCTCATATCATTTCTTTTTCTTATTTTTACTATATATTTCCTCAATTTCTCTCCCTTTTTAGTCATCCATGTTTAATTTATCTATATATCCTTTTCATTTGTATCTCTCTTTCACTTTTCTTTTACGTTAACTTTCACTGTCATTCTCTCTCCTCTCCTCTCTCTCTCTCTCTCTCTCTATATATATATATATATATATATATATATATATATATATATATATATATATCTGTCTGACACATATTTTTCTCTTTACCTTTCAGTAATATTCACTCGGCTAAACACAATCTGACACAAAGCTACATGTCTGCAGCTCACAATGTTAATCAAACTCACTAGCCGAGGGGGTGATGAAAAGTTTTCGGCCTGATTAAGACGTTGTTGTAAATGAAAATCTTTGCCAACATTTTTGGGTGTTGTTTGAGCCATGAATTATTCAATAGTATTTATGGTCTTCTATATAATTTTATGAGACTCTGGCAGATTGTCAGACAGTTTCACCATACGTTCCAAAACAAATTAAAACCATATATATATATATATATATATATATATATATATATATAACAAATTTTGTGTAGATAAGGAAATTGAACCTAGAATAGGCTACGCTAGAGATAGTTTTTCCCAACACTGCCAATTGCTACAAAACCAAAACATTGACCTGAAAACTCGAGTCATTTTCTTAAATACTCAGATCGAGACTTTCATCCGCATGTCATGTATGGCACCAAACCGGTTAAAAAAAAAACTAAACTGTTATCTGTATACAGCCACTGTCTAAGATCAATGGTTAAAATTGGCTTTAAGCGAATGAACCACGGGGGTCTTGTGAAGACCCTCCTTCTCCTAAATCTTGTTAAATGGCGCTACAGAATGGCAAACAAAGAACAGAAACCACATCACTTAAAGACTACCAACAGCAGCAACAACTGAAATGGATAACACATTTAACTCGAAGAGAAAACATTTTGACGTTTGTAGACAAACTTCAAAATTGATGAGATTAGAAAACTAATACAAAGAGAAGTGACTAAATTTGAAAGTTACTATTAATACAAAATTAAAAAAAGGTAAACTTCCTCGATATAACATTAGACTTAATGAAAAATGTATACCGACCTTATAAAAAAAAACTAATATCAATCCTTTATATATCCAGCTGAAGTCAAATCATCCCCCATCTATAATAAAGCATGTAACTTCATCCATAGAAAAAAGAATAAGTCAAATTCTGCTAATGAAAAAATATTCGATGAACACAGAAATTTTTATAATAAAGCTTTAAAGAACACTGTTTATAAATGCCTTGACATTAATTATATAAAAAATGACAATAAAGACCGGATATAGAAATAGAAAAGTCATTTGGTACCCTCCCCCCATTCAACCAAATCGTTAATAGTAAATTAGGACATAAATTTCTTTCTTTAATTGAAAAAAAAATTCTAGAAATAATACACTTAGCAAAATTTTTAATAAATATACCCTAAAATTAAGTTATAGATGTACTGAAAAAAATAATAATAAAATTTTAAATAAGTACTTAAGCCAGAATCAGAGTTCTGTAAATAGTCCAGTACATAATAAATGTCTCACAGAATCTATAGTTTATCAATGCACTATCTCATCTAATCCTAATATTGAAAAGTTTTATATTGGGATAACTAAAATGGATTTAAATTAAGATGGAGCCAACATCTGAGATCCTTCAATAATAATAAGTATTGCAACCAAACATCCCTATTCAAACATTTTTGGTATTTAAAAGAAATAAATAAAACACTCACAGTAAAATGGAAACTACTAAAAAACGAGAACGTAGATCTCTATATGCCGCATGTCCTTTGTGTCTACATGAAAAGTTATATATTATAAATCTCTGAAAAGTAAGGATTTATTAAATCAAAGAAATGAAATAACAATTTTTTGTAGGCATTGTATTATGTTTTCTTTAAAAAAATAATTGATTATAAAAAAATTTGCATAATTATCTATTATATGATCAAAAGTAAGAAAATGCGTAATTAAATTCTAATATTTTAATTTTACAAACCGTGTATAGGTTATTAATAAATATAATAAATACAGTAATTTAGACCCTTATAAATAAAAAATATAATTATAAAAATATGACTTAATCATATTTGAAAGCCTCTTTAAGAAAATCCAAATGTATTTTATAAAATAAGAAAATAGATAAAATAAATAAATAAAAATGTCAATTGTATTGTAGTGTATCTTAAAAACTCAAACAGTGATGACACGTTCTCATATAAGGAAGCCAGTATCAACAGACAGAAATTACAAACCCACAACTAACTTTAAACTGATATTTACTTTGCCACCTTAAATTATACTTGTATCCTGATTCATAAAAAGAACCAACATCTCATTCCCCCACCAACTTAAACTATATAATACTATTTAGCTTATAAAATCATTTTTTCGGGAGTTAATCAACATCGCTTGAAAACGGAACAAAAACTTAAAATTTGAAGTTTAATTTAAGATTCAGGTTCTGCTTTCGAAACATGGCTATTTCTGTGTCGCGATGAATACATATTTTTAAAAAATAATTATAAAATTATGCTCTAATGTGTATCGGGCACTGTTTTTAAAAATAAATACTAAAGAACTCTGGATTATAAACCTGGCTGTCCTGATATATATATATATATATATATATATATATATATATATATATATATATATATATATACTGAAAGTAATGAACACAATTTTTTGAAACCATTATAATGGAGAGTAAGGAATTGTGAAAGCAATAGTTTTGAAATATTGAAATTATTGGGTATTAAATGGAGTTTATGAAATTAGTACAAATTTTCAATTCTTCCTCCATTTTGATTTACAAACAAGGCTGCATGTTTGATCAAATTATTGACAGACTATCCATAACTTCTAGGAATCTAAATGAAATAATAAAACAAAACGAAAGAATATTAATCTACAACCCAGTGTGTCTGAAGATTTTAATATTTTAATATTTTTATTGTTCAATATATATATATATATATATATATATATATATATATATATATATATATATATATATATATATATTTATATAAAGAAATATACATAATATATTACATTAATTGCACAACTCCGAGATTCATGCCGAAGGAATTTTCAAGTGCTGGATTTATTTTCTTATTCTTCGCGGGTATTTTGTGTATATATATATATATATATATATATATATATAGCGTGTATTTTCGCAGGATTGTTTTCATTAAGACATGTCTCACTAAATAATTTAGAAAACATGGTAATTTTCTTTCTTCCTTTAGTAAGGATGCTAAGAAACTTGTCCGTAATTATGAGAGGATCATATTTAAAATAGAGAAAACTTGTCTAATTTATTTAATCACACATGTCTTTATATATATATGTATGTATGTATGTATGTATGTATAATTTCATCCGTAAACAAGGTTATTATGCCACTAAGATGCAGGGAATTACTAAGAGTAAAAGTGAATAGGAACAGAGATTTCCTGTCAAAGAACGAATATTTTCTATGAAAATTTCTCGGACATTCAGACCAGTAAATGTTATTTAATACTGTTTATTATAAACAGAGCATTTACTTAAATACTTGTATCTATAAAAAGAACGTTAAACATAAAAATGTCTTTAATAAATAAATATATATATATATATATATATATATATATATATATATATATATATGTCTACCATTCATCTTAGCTTTGGAAAATTATGCTACATATGGTCTGGTGCTCATACTACATATTTAGGTTATTTTGATAAAATACAAAGAAAAATCTACAATATTATTGGTTCTGGCCTGTCATCTAGCCTTCAGTTACATAATAATTAATATGATTAACTTAACTCAATTATTTTCATTTTTATACCCCCCCCAATGAATTGTAGTTTATATGAAGTAGTTAGGACTTCGAAGACATTCTGAAGTGTTATGAAAATGATAGTAAGAATGGTAAGTAAGAATGTATTATTTTGGTGTAAGAAATACTATGCTATGTTTGGGTCAGTAATTGTAGCTAAGTAAGTTTAAGACAAGACAGATTAAAGATCACCCTTCCCAAATCCCTCCTTTTGGCCTTGTGCCACATTTTCGTATTTTCAAAATAAATATTACTTACCTCTATGGTATCTAGACTTTATGAATTTAAACACAGTACTAAACTGGCGCCGGGGTCTTGATATTTTACAATTGAAATGTCTAAATGTAACCGTAAATTCTATGCTGACAGTTCCTTCTATCGCACTTCTCTCAACTCTTTTATGTCTTCTTGCTTTCCAGTCATCTTTCATGTTAAAAAAAAAAATTAAATGCAATTTCAATTGTTATTTACTGTCTTCTTAATTCTTTTTTCTTATATTCGTCTCTCTTCTTGACATTAATTATATTCCCATTAAACCCTTGTATCTTTATTGCCTTGCTTGGGACGAAATGATTAATATATATATATATATATATATGTGTGTGTGTGTGTGTGTGTGTGTGTGTGTGTGTGTGTGTGTGTGTGTGTGTGTGTGTGTAAAAGAGACAAAATGAATAAAAAGATACAAGACGAAAAACTATATTTTGACGACGCTTTTCTTCCTCTGGGGGAATTTATCAAGGCAAATAAAGTCTCTCAGAGAACGAAACGTGCTGGCTAAGTATATTTTTCCTCTCCTCTCTTTTTATTCAGATAGATAGATAGATAGATAGATAGATAGATAGATAGATAGATAGATAGATAGTATCTATCTGGAGCTTAAAGTGCAATGTTTTCAAGAAAATAAACTTTATTACTGTTCCATAATTTGATTTCTCTTTGAAAGTCATTCGATTTCCACCACAACTCGGTCTCATCAAGAACCTCGTAAAACTGTCATAGTTATGTTTATACAATGGGTCAAATTTCGGTTAAGCTGAACATTACACATCTGTCAATTCTGCTATCAAATCTAAGGCTTACAACGCTTGACGTAAGGGCGTTTGTGGATTATTCATGGATTAAGAAAAAAAAAACAGTTTTAAGCGTTTTTGTGCAACGGTTTTTAGATGAACGTTCAAGTGATCAGCTGATATTTATTTTCCAAAATTGGCTTTATCCAAAAATAGCAAAACAATTAGCTTCCGCTCTATTCTATGTCTTTTCTGGACGTGGGCAATCATGGCTCTCTACAACTTTCTATCATTTTCAAACTTTAATTTCTGCATTTACCATTGTTCTGCCATCCATTCCATCTCTCCCAAATTGCTTGCCTTGAATATTTATCGTATGTGTTAAATTTCCCACAATATATGGGTGGTGTATGGATAGGACTCAGAACGGGAAATCGAAGAACAGATTTCAAATTCCAGTCGAGTTTTATTATATAACGAAATAATAACCTTGGAAAACATATGAATCCATCAATTCCTCCTGTTACGGGTTAAATAGTAAAACTTTTTAGCTGTGGATGATAACCAGTCTAGTAGAAGGAAAACTCTGACTGTTAATTTGGTCGGGCGTGGGTCAAGCTACACCATCCTTTAAAAAACTATTTGCCAACGTGTCCGAGTAGTTAGAAGTTTCGCTTTCTGACCATTAAACACGTGTTCAAATCTCACCATAGTCGATTTCCTTTTTTTATCGAGAGAATTTTTTGATGTTATCGACCGAGTTAGGTGATACCTTTGTAACGCGCCTGAAAAGTTTAACCACGAGGACACAAGCCTTGTGATATAAATGAGTCGACGGAACTCCAGCGTAAGCTATCGATGGTAAAGTGTTCGGGCGAACTGGCCATATATATTTATCTTTTTGATCTCATTATAGTGACGTGCTCTCTACCTAAGAAACAAATGTTCAATATCAAGCCATTCATTTATGTGGGAAAGGCCTGAATCCAAGTTTCCACTCCTCTACTATGGGTAAAATAGCGAATGAAACTCCAGAGAAAAAAATCTCTTAAATTAAAACCACCAGATGATTTGCCCTGCACTTAAGACAAAGGCTATAAAAAGAGGAGTGACGAGGTAACCTCAATATCCACGATGGAAAAAGAACCGTGGGAAGGCGATTTGGTTAAGTCTGACTAGAACATCACCATGCTTTGGGTGGCAACCAGTCCAGGAGAAGGAAACACTGAAGACAAATCTCCTGCTGCCTTGTAGGTCCTGTCTCTTGAAAGTCATCATAAATCGCAATTGGAAAACAGCAGCGACACAAAATGCGTTACCTGAAGAAAAAAAAAGAATAAAGCAAATAAAAAAAGGATGGTTTTACATTCAGTTACATGTTAATACACTGGGAAGTGCATGAATTTCTTCACACCAGCGATAGGGAAAATAGCGGGACATACTGGTTACATTCACTTACATGCTAATATTCTGGGAAACGTATGAATCTCTTACCACCAGCTATAGGTAAAAGAGCGGAACAGACTGGTTACATTCACCTACATGCTAATACTCTGGGAAAGGTATGAATCTCTTACCACCAGCTATAGTTAAAATAGCGGGACGGACTGGTTATATTCACTTGCATGCTAATACACTGGGAAATGTATGACTCACTTACCAGCACCTATAGGTTAAAGAGCGAGACAGAGTGGTTACATTCACCTACATGCTAATACACTGGGAACGGTATGATCTCTTCCCGCAAGCTATAGGTAAAATAGCGGAACGGACTGGTTACATTCAACTGCATGCTAATACTCTGGGAAAGGTATAAATCTCTTACCACCAGCTATAGGTAAAAGAGCGAAACGGAGTGGTTACATTCACCTACATGCTAATACTCTGGGAAAGATATGAATCTCTTCCCACCAGCCATAGGTAGAATAGCGGAACGGACTGGTTACATTCACCTACATTCTAATACTCTGGGAAAGGTATGAATCTCTTCCCACCAGCTATAAGTAAAAGAGGGGAACGGACTGGTTACATTCACCTATATGCTAATACTCTGGTAAAGGTATGAATCTCTTCCCGATACCTATAGTTAAAATAACAGGACAGACTGGTTACATTCACTTACATGCTAATAAACTGGGAAATGTATGACTCTCTTACCACCACCTATAGGTTATAGAGCGAGACGGTGTGGTTACATTCACCTACAAGCTAATACTCTGGGAACGGTATGAATCTCTTCCCACCAGCTATAGGTAAAATAGCGGGACGGACTGGTTACATTCACCTACATGCTAATACTCTGGGAAAGGTATGAATCTCTTCCCACCAGTTATAAGTAAAAGAGCGGTACAGACTGGTTACATTCACCTACATGCTAATACTCTGGGAAAGGTATGAATTTCTTCCCGCTACCTATAGTTAAAATAGCAGGACGGACTGGTTACATTCACTTACATGCCAATACACCGGGAAAGCTATGACTCTCTTACCACCAACTATAGGTTAAAGAGCGAGACGGAGTGGTTACATTCACTTACATGCTAATACACTGGGAACGGTATGAATCTCTTCCCACCAGCTATAGGTAAAATAGTGGGACGGACTGGTTACATTCACCTATATGCTAATACTCTTGTAAAGGTATAAATCTCTTAAGACCAACTATAGGTAAAAGAGCGAAACGGACTGGTTACATTCACCTACATGCTAATACTCTGGTAAAGGTATAAATCTCTTACCACCAGCTATAGGTAAAAGAGCGAAACGGACTGGCTACATTCACCTACATGCTAATACTCTGGTAAAGGTATAAATCTCTTACCACCAGCTATAGGTAAAAGAGCGAAACGGACTGGCTACATTCACCTACATGCTAATACTCTGGTAAAGGTATGAATCTCTTCCCACCAGCTATAAGTAAAAGAGCGAAACGGACTGGTTACATTCAACTACATGCAAATACTGTGGGAAAGGTATGAATCTCTTCCCGCTACCTATAGTTAAAATAGCAGGACGGACTGGTTACATTCACTTACATGCTAATACACTGGGAAATGTATGACTCTCTTACCAACACCTATAGGTTAAAGAACGAGACGGAGTGGTTACATTCACCTACATGCTAATACTCTGGGAACGGTATGATCTCTTCCCACAAGCTATAAGTAAAATAGCGGGACGGACTGGTTACATTCACCTATATGCTAATACTCTGGTAAAGGTATAAATCTCTTAAGACCAACTATAGGTAAAAGAGCGAAACGGACTGGTTACATTCACCTACATGCTAATACTCTGGGAAAGGTATGAATCTCTTCCCAACAGCTATATGTAAAATAGCGGAACGGACTGGTTACATTTACCTACATGCTAATACTCTGGGAAAGGTATGAATCTCTTCCCACCAGCTATAGGTAAAATAGCGGAACACACTGGTTACATTCACCTACATGCTAATACTCTGGTAAAGGTATGAATCTCTTCCCACCAGTTATAAGTAAAAGAGCGAAACGGACTGGTTACATTCACCTACATGCTAATACTCTGGGAAAGGTATGAATCTCTTCCCACCAGCTATAGGTAAAATAGCGGTACGCACTGGTTACATTCACCTACATGCTAATTCTCTGGGAAAGGTATGAATCTCTTCCCACTAGCTATAGGTAAAATAGCGGAACGGACTGGTTACATTCACCTACATGCTAATACTCTGGGAAAGGTATGAATATCTTCCCATCAGCTATAGGTAAAATAGCGGGACGCACTGGTTTCATTCACCTACATGCTAATACTCTGGGAAAGATATGAATCTCTTCCCACCAGCTATAGATAAAATAGCGGAACGGGCTGATTACATTCACCTACATGCTAATACTCTGGGAAAGGTATGAATCTCTTCCCACCAGCTATAGGTAAAATAGCGGAACGGACTGGTTACATTCACCTACATGCTAATGCTCTTGAAAGGTATGAATCTCTTCCCGGCAGATATAGGTAAAAGAGCGAGACGGACTGGTTACATTCACCTACATGCTAATACACTGGGAACGGTATGAATCTCTTCCCACAAGTTATAGTTAAAATATCGGAACGGACTTGTTACATTCACCTACATGCTAATACTCTGGGAAAGGTTTGAATCGCTTACCACCCGCTATAGTTAAAATAGCGGAACGGACTGGTTTCATTCACCTACATGCTAATACTCTGGGAAAGGTATGAATCTCTTCCCACCAGATATAAATAAAATAGCGGGACGGTCTGATTACTTTCATTTACATGCTAATACTCTGGGAATTATATGAATCTCTCCCACCTGCTATAGGTTTAATAGTGGGATGTACTGGTTACATTCACTTCTATTCTCATAATCTGAATTTCCAACTGAAACTTTTACTTCGTTTGACGGTACCGTCTCAACTGATCGCCAATTAATGCAGCAACAGATACAGTTATCTCAGCTCGGGAGGTTTTCAGACTCATCAATAACCTAGACTCTACTTAGGGCTCCTGGCCCGGATAAAATCCTCATCGGTGTTTCAATAACCTCGACCCTGAACGATCTCCAATATTCGCAGCGCTTTTTTACAGCCGTCTACTGGAGAAATATTTCCTATGTCCATAGAATGTATGTCTAGTCTATGCCTTGTATACAAGAATATAGGTCAGACCTACATCCCCAATGACCATATCGTCCCATCCTCCTTCTTAGTGTCATTTCTTCCCTCTAACTACGTGTAAAATAGCAGGAGTGATTGGGTCCTATACTCACCTATCTAGGAGAAGGAAACTGTATCCAAACCGGATAGTACTACCATAAAATTGCGTATAGATATGGCTGGCGACAGATTTTGAATCCAAATTCAGACTGAAACTCTTAATATGGATTTGCACGTCCGAATGATTACGACTTCTGCTACGCTTGTTCAGCTTTCGTTTATATGAGGCGTGTTCGTTTGACGGAGCCGGCTCAACTGATCGGTTGAATGCCACAACAGGTGCAGGTATAGGTATCCATTTACGCCCGTTAAATAGGTTATTTGCTGTTTCCACTTGCCCCACTTACCTTGAATATGTTCTCTTGTGTGTGTTAAATTTACTAAAACCTTTTCCACTTTAAAAGTCCCAGAAATTTCGACTTAATCTTCTAGTTTCAATTTTCCGTTTTACTTAAATCTTTTTCTCTTCTTACATGTTCCCCTTATACTACTCTCAGGGTCCTTATGTAAGACCACTGTTCGGACTGTTGCCTTCATCTTTGCTGCCATATTAACGACGTTTCGGCCGTTGTACGCTCCAAACTTCTTCAGATAATTGGTGTTTCAAACTGAATTCTTTATTTCGTCCACTGGAGTTGATTTATCCAGTTCCAAATGCTCTGACTTCTGCATGTCTCAGTATCATTAATCTCCCTTGTTCACCGTCGTGAATATGAACAACAATCCGAACAATGTAAATAGTGTAAATAATTACAAGACCTCATCTCAGAAATAGAGAAGATACATTCTTGTTGCTTACTGTACGTTTTAATCATGCTGATTCAATGTATTTCATTTTGCCTCTATTTTTATTAAATGTTTTTAAGCAAGTGGTTTTGTGCCCATGGCACAGAAATCCGAAGATGCAGGTGAAGATCGAAATGTGCCATAAACTAAGCACGATATTTATAAACGAGAACATTTCGTTGGAAACTAAGTTTAGTGTGCTCATCTCTTATACAATAGCTGTCCTCCTATATGTTAATACATTCTGAACAATTAACAGATGAAGAACTGACTTGAAGCAAAAGGGAGAAATGTGGTTCTACCGAAGAATATTGACAATACCATGAATGTATTATGTTTACAACGAGAGGAAAAGATTTAAGGACGACTTTTGCCGAGGATCGCGAAACACAGTTGAAATTTCTGGCGCATATAAGAGCGAAAGTAGGGTTAGGGTTAGGAGAATTCGACACTCACATAGGGAAACATTAACTTACCCTATGATCTTAAGTAAATGAATGGCAGAACGGCAAATGGGATGGATTGTAAAGAGTGATGAGGAGAGACATTATTGGCCACGTCCTTGACGCTTTAAAACTATCGCCTGCATGCGTGGACTTCATCATTTACTGTTTCCATTATATCTTTTTTCAGAATCTTTCTTAAATAAAGACAAATGACATCAGTTTAGGATTAAGGCTCCAAGTTCTCCACATTAAAGCTTCGTAAATTTGCTGTCATAGTCATTGTGACTATATACACTAAATTGTTCGGACTATTGTCCTCAACTTTATTATCATATTCACGACGTTTCGTTCGTTGTGCCCTCCAGCCTTCTTCAGATGAATTTAGAATTTAGAACCTAACTCTTTATTTCGTCCATCGAGGTAGAGTGTTCTAGTTTCATGTGTCATGCCTTTTTCTGGATATCTAGTATACCTTTAGTAACTCAACTCTCCAAGTTTTCTGTGGCTAGGTATTGAACTCACAACTCTTTAGATCATGTCACTGGATTACTTCAACCAACGCTTTTATCCACTAGGCCATGTGTCCTTGGAAACATGAGTGTACTAATTTTGGGGAATTATGTTATAAACCTAGTGGCTCAATAACCATTTTATTGTTTTGCTCTAGTACTCTGTGTATTACTGGCTCCCATATTGTATTCATGTCTATGCTTGGCCGGCTTAGGAGATTTTTGTGGTTTAGCATAAGCGCTGATTCCTTAAGTTTTTGTATCTTCCAATGGTGTTCTTCGTCTATTATTTCAACCTCATTCGACAGGGGGCGGTGATCTCACTTTCCCTTCCATATATGGTCAGCCACGCTTGATTTTTCTATTTCCCCTCGTGTTACGGATTTACGGTGTTCCTGCAGTCATATATAAAGGAGGAGGCTTGTTTCTCTTTTAGAGGTGGCGTACATACAGTCCTTAATCATGTTCGTCCCTATGTGAGGTTTAAATCGAAAGAAATGTCTGCGATGTGTTGAACAACTTTTGAGAGTCGTCCTGATCTTATATGGACCGAAGATCTTCAATATTCCCTTCACATAGATTAGGCAGGCCGAAGCTGTTTTCTGAATGTTATTATCCTCTTCTACCCTTCTATCCTAGTTTGTCGGAGCTGCTGCAAATGTACCCAGGGTAGTTGTTACGTTGTAGGGTACTGCTTAAACTGACCATTTGGGTCGCCACATGAATGACTTTTGCCCAATGTTCTAAGTAGTGAACGGTCCTTTTTACACTGTATGGGTGATGGGAGTTGAAGTTTAGGTATCGTCCGCTGAATCCGCTTGCTGTATACGGATGTCTTGAACTGATGCTCTGTTCGAGATATTAGTACATTCGGGTGAGTTTGTTGTTTTTCTCGCTCCATTGTGAATTGTATCGATGATCTTATTGAGTTTACATGGGTTAGTAATAGCTGGACTACTTCCTCGTGTGGCCAGAGTATGAAGGTGTCATCTACGCATCTCAGCCATATAGTTGGCTTTAATGATGTTGATTCTAATGGCATTTCCTCGAAGTATTCCATGCATATGTTAGGCATTGCTGGTGATAACGGCGAGCCCATTGCTAAACCTTCATCCTGCCGATATACGTCTGATCCCATTCGGAAGTGCGCAGTTTTTGTGTTACAGAAAGACAACATCTTTATTAGGTTATCTATTGGTATACTGATACGTTCTTCTAGGGATGAGTCCGATAGTGACTCCTCCGTGGGTACCTTGGAAAACAAATTCACCACGTCCTGCTCACCATCTGGTTAGACTGGATGGGAGCATCTTTGATTATTTCCACAAAGTGGGTGGAGTTTCGGACATGTGATGGTGACATGTGAAGAAAAGCGACTCGGAGGGTGGCACACAGAGGCTTTGACAGCTAACAATTAGCCTGAGAGGAGTACTGTCTTTGTGAATTTTGGGGAGACCATATATGTGAAGTAGCTTGCTATAACGTTGGGACAACTGCCTGTTTCTCTGAGATTGTTTAGTTTGGTTTGGTTTGTTTTACGGCATATCAACATCTCAATGGGTCATTTAATGCCGAGAACATTTTTTTTCCTGGTAATATTTTTGTTTTGTCAAAAATCTATTTCTGGTAATAATTTTTCCTCAAAATTGTATTGCTGGTAATATTTTTTCCTCGAAAACGTATTGCTGGTAATATTTTTATTTTTCAAAAAACGTGTTTCTGGCAGTATTTTTATTTTTCAAAAACGTATTGCTGGTAATATTTTTTTCTTCAAAAATTTATTTCTGGTAATAATTTTTTACAAAGTACTTCTGGTATTTAAACTTATTTTTGCACTTTCATGATGTTTCTTTTACCTGTTTCGGAGTTAACTATTTTTCCATAGCTGGGACCCTAACAGGTGCTACCACCCCGGGTCAGGGCGGACATGGGAACATCAGCAATTAAGAGGTGGTTCCACGCTCCTCAAAGCCTACTGATCAGAGGCCTTACTGTTGGACGTAGTTTATTGTCTTACTCTGGACTCAGATGCAGTTTATCGTCATACCCAGGATGGTTCTGAGGTGTGAAGTGGTCCTTATTCTCGATTAGGATCTGCGATAGTTTTCGTTCTGTTTTCATTGTTGGATCTTTCTATACTGTAGCTACCATTTCTAATGAGGTCTTCCAGTTTTACTGTATATTCCGACTTGTCCATAACTACAGTTGCATTGCCTTTGACCAGCTGGTATTATGATGATGCTTTCATAAGGTTTTGATTGCCAGCCTCTCCAGTTTTGTGATGTTTGATTTGGGCGGATTGGCTTTCTCCAATAGCTGTATCATCTGAAGAAGGCCGGAACGTACAACGTCCGAAACGTCGTGAATATGACAATAAAGATTAGGAAAATAGTTCGAACAATGTAAATAGTTACAATACCTCATCTCGGAAATATAGACAGTCAATGGGAGATCAATCCCTGGGCCTGGAAGTGGCTGGATCGAGGAGTTCCTGGGATGGGCAGTGTGTACTTGGATTCAGTGGAAACGGTGTAAGCGATAACTGATTAATATTAAAATATACGAACTAGACGTGATAACACTATAGAAATAAAAACAATTTAATCCCTTAGATTAAATAAAGGGTTCAGTTCCAAATTACCAAGATCGATAACAACAACAAAAATGAAGATAACTGTTCGCGTGTAAATAATGATAATTCCTCATCCCAGAAATTCAGAAACATATTTAAATTTGAACATTACTTTTTTATTTCTGTCCATTTTGCTTTTTTATTTATACTACTAGCGAAACTGTAAAGCCCCAAGAGCTCTTCAAAGGTTGACCTTAGACTCGAAGAGGTTAAGATTGTAGGAATCGGGAAAATATCCTCTGATATTAGTTGAAACTTCCTCCTTACCAATGAAATACAAAGAGAATGAAAATGAGCCGACCCAAGTCTGTCTGTTTCAATTCTCTTCTTATCCTTCTCTCTCTTTCTTTTTCTCTTTCTTTCTCTCTCACACATTCTCACTTCTATCAATTCACTCTCTATCTCTGATTCTCCTCTCTATGTCTCCCTCTCTCTCAAAATAGAACTCTCTTTGCACGTTTCTCCGCTCATTATTCTTGCTAATTCTCCGTCAATGTTATTGTCTTTAACTCTCTCTCTCTCTCTCTCTCTCTCTCTCTCTCTCTCTCTCTCTATTTTATCTTTTTTTGTCTCCACTTACCTCCCACTCTCTTTCTCAGTCATTATCCCCGAATCATTATTGTTCAGCTTCTATTTTCGCCTTTCTTTTTTTCTTTTTTTCTTTCTTTATTTATTTCTATCTATCTATCTATCTATCTATCTATCTATCTATCTATCTATCTATCTGAATCTGTTCATATCCATTGATCTCAGTCTCTTCAAATCTATATATCTATTCAATCACTATCTCTCTCTCTCTCTATATATATATATATATATATATGTGTGTGTGTGTGTGTTGTCTGTTCATATCCATCTATCTATCTCTCTATATATATCCATCTATTCAATTCTATCTATATCTGTCTATCTATCTCAGTAAATTCTTATCTGCGTATCTATTCAATTCTATCCATATCTATCTTAGTCTGTTCATATCTATCTCTTTCTTTATCTGTCTGTCTATCTATCTATCTATCTCAGTTTATTAATATCTACCTATCTACCTATCAATCCGCCTTGGTCATAAATGGCTACAAATTAGTATTTCTTTTTTTATCGTACTCCAAGCTTTAAAGCAATATCTTATTTTTAGAAAAGTTCTTTTTTTTTATTGCATCAAGATTGAACTTAAGAACTGAACACACATTGTTATTCGCTGTTTTCTGATTCCACGTATTTTGATTCCTAACACCCCACCCCAACCTAACCAACACCGTCTTTACCTCCCCCCCCCTTCACCCCCGTTACTTCTCATTCGCTTCGAAAGAGAAGATTTGCATTCTCCAGATATATTCTTTAAACATGGCCAGACAAGAATGTTCTCTTGGGATTCGCTCCACAGAAATATATCCAGGCTGAAGTCATTTTTTTTTCTACGTGAAGGAATTCGATATACGCAAATACGCACAATTATATATATATATATATATATATATATATATATATATATATAATGATAGATAGATAGGTAGGTAGGTAGGTGCGTGTGCGTACTTTCGTTGTTCTTTAGGTGAAAAGTAAGAGAGATGAAATGTGTCTGAAAGAGACTGTATTTCGCCAATTTCCCAATCGTAGAGGATTTGGCTACTATAAATGTCAACATTCACAGTCCTGGCTTTTTACCATTTTAACTCGCTACCTCCACAGGTTCACTAAAAATTGAGCATAGATGATGAAAAAATTGCAGCAAACTTGATATTAAAAAAAAAGTGTGATCATCAAAAGCTTTTTGTTATTATTAAGAGGAAAGACAGAAGGATGTTTTAATTATTGAATTATATATTTTAATCTTTTTTTAAAACGTTCGAAATTTTGGTTAAAAATATTGTTTTACCACGGCAGGAGACTAAATAAATTAGGAGAGGAAATTTTAGCTTCTTTTCTTTGCGCTGAAAATGGCATTGATTTGGAAATTCTTGCAAAAATCAATTAATTGCCAGATTTTAATGAAAATTTCAGGCCTTATTCATAAAAGAATGACATTATTTTAGAAATTTGTCTTTTGTAGAAAGACAAGGTAAACACATTATTTATTTTATATCTGTTACAATACCCCCCCTCTTTAATTTATGAAATTTCGAGAAATTCATTTTTGTACCTCTTAATGCTTATATTAGTTATACGCAGAATTCCTTGGGGAATTTAAATCAATATTTTTATTTTACTTTTTATTTATTTTTCTATTTTCTTATTTTTTTTTTTTTTTTTTTTTTTTGGTAAAACAAGATCCACAGTTACCGAAAAATCTGCTATGAATCCTGAAATGAAACATGCAAAAAAACTAAGATATTATTTAATTAGAAAAGCTTTTCATTGCTTCCATGAATAAGATTTATAAAATTATGGACACTATTGACTTAAGAAAAAATATTTTCGATAACTAATAAATTTTTACAAGAATTTTTCTTTTTTAAATTTTAATTAGAATAATTTATAGCATTTTAAATCTTCAAAATTTCTGTATTAGTGATTTTCCACAAGGCCAAAAGTTTGGAGCACCCAGCCTGGGCGACCCCTACTCTCGGCCTTGTGCCACAATTAAGCTACGCTTGAAAAATCACTAAAATTATTGTATTAATATGTACCGCTTATGTCATATCGCAATTAAATAAAAATTATATTTACTAATTATAAAAGGAAAAGATTATTACAATTTAAACACCACCAATATTTTGTATATATATATATATATATATATATATATATATATATATATATATATATATATATATATGCTAATTTTGTAAATAAGGATGTTGATACACGACATTATCAAAAAAGAAGAGGGATAACTATAGCAAATTTAAAGTCAAAGTAAATAAAATTCAATAAAACATTAGATTCTGGGGAATATTTTCAAAAATTTTTAAGATTACTTAGTAAGTTAAAAATTATATATAAATGTCGCTCGCGTTAATGTAATTTTTACGTACATCTACCGTAGAAAAAAAATTAGATAATCTCCCGCCTGTGAGTCAAGCTTTCAAGCTATTAACATTTTAAATAAACAACTACTCCATTTCTAATATTTTAACCTAAAAATACGTAATATTTGTTCCAAATCAGATTAATTAAACTTTAAGTCAGCTAATATTTCTCAAATAAAATTTCAGAAAATATATTTTAATTTGGAAAGCATTTTTAATGAAGAGAATTACATGGCATTGATAGATGGTTATAAAATGTAGCCAAAATTAGCGATTTTTAGCGAATTTAAAAGCAAAAAATCTTTTTCTATTCTGTTTACATTCAGTTTCAAATACAGCAAAGTATTTGCTTATTGGAAATATTAAATTTAATTTATTAACTTGCAATTAAAATTAAAATAAAGCTTCAAGAAAGATCATTCATTTTTAAAAATTAATTTTAAAACTTAGGTATCGCGTTTCTTTGGAGGTACCTAATTTAAAGAGAATATTCACCCTACTGAAATATAAGCAACTATCTCTAACAAATGTAGACTAATATTCCATGTAGATCATTGGTATATTTCAGTATTTAAACGCGAATAGATATGAATGCATTTCTAGATCTTTTTAATAAGTAAATAAACAACAGAAATGTTTCCTCAGACGTGACATTTGATAAATATCTTCTTTTTAGTCCTGATTATGGCGATAAACTGGGACTCTCAGGGCAGGAGATTGGAGGTTTTGAGGAATATGGAATCACGTCTTAATTGCTGCTGTTCCTAGATCCACCCTGACCCAGGGTTTTATCACATGATATGGTCCCAGCTATAGGCAAATAAGCAAGGATCAAAACACTAAGAAAGCATAAAACTATATTTTAGTCTTAAAAGTGACCACCAATACATTTTAGTCGTAAAAGTGACCAACAATACATTTTAATAGTAAAAATGACCACCAATGCATTTTTGTAGTAAATATGATCACCAATACATTTTAGTTGTAAAAGTGACCAACAATACATTTTAATAGTAAAAACGACCACCAATACATTTTTGTAGTAAATATGATCACCAATACATTTTAGTCGTAAAAGTGACCAACAATACATTTTAATAGTAAAAACGACTACCAATACATTTTTGTAGTAAATATGATCACCAATACATTTTAGTCGTAAAAGTGACCAACAATACATTTTAATAGTAAAAATAACTAACAATACATTTTAGTTGTAAAAATGACCACCAATACATTTTAGTCGTAAAAGTGACCAACAATACATTTTGATAGTAAAAATGACCAACAATACATTTTCATAGTAAAATTGAGGGTGAAAAAATTCTAATTAATCTCATTTCTTGTAAGGTGAAATAAAGTTTCACTTCTCGTTTATTTTGTAAGATTATTTTGTTAAAAAAAGATTCAGCTAAGGAATGATAATTTAATCCTTTAATAATTGAATTCTCTTCCATTGCTTATAAATTTCGGCATTAAATATGCTACAACCCAAAAACAAAACAACAAAACCAATATTGTTTTCTTCCTCTTCATCTTCTTCTTCTTCTCATCTACCATGTCCCTTCAGGACGTGAGGGATCATGGCTTTCCACATCTTCCTATACTTTTTATCTAATAGCAACATTAGTATTTTTATTCTTCCTCTCATTTACAGTTCTACACCCATTCACACAGGTTCGTCATTGTAGATTTACTGTTTCCCTGTGTCCCTCTTTTTTTCAATAATCCCTGTGAGTATCAAAATTTCTATGCATTCTTTCCTCATCATGTTACCTATCAGAGCTTTTGTCATATGTAAGATAAATATCCACTTTCCAAGAGTAAATCAAAATTACCGAGATCAAGTAATGATTGGAAGTTGTCTATTAGAAACAAAGAAAAGTGTGCTGAACTGCTGCATAATATCGAATCTCTTATACGGCAATGTATGCTGGATAATCTAGTCAAAGATTTTTAAAAAAAAAAATAGACTTGAAGCGACGAATGTCGTTCTACCGATGAATCTTAACAATACAATAACCAGAACTTGTGTACATGATCTTAAGGAAAATAGACTTTAAAATTACACCTACTTAAAATCAGAAAGAGACGGGTGAAATTCCTACAAACGATAGATACTGAGGAAAGAATGCCTGGAGAATCTAACACACAAAAGACATACGAAAAGCAGAAGGATGAAGGCAAAGAGCTAATAACATTCATATCGATTTGGTGTGAATAGATGGTAAAACAAGAACATAGAAAGAATCAAACGCTAGAATAACAGACATAAGCCATGATCGTCTGCGTCCAGAGACGGAAAGAGATGATAGACAATTTTTGGAGTTTTTTATTCTGTATCTAGTAGCGTAGCTAGAGAGGGGGTGGCACTTTTTATGAGATCGGCACGTTTGAGTCAGCTGTATAGACGTGTACCGGCAGTATTGAAAGAAAAATGGTTTTAATGTCGGAACGCTACTCACAGTTGAAGGACAGTTTCGATTTCGACCAACTTACACTGTGACATATGGATTTAAGTGATTGCTATCTTGGTGGAATAATAAACATTATCCAGTGATTTATTTAAGGATGTTTCATCATTGTTGACAATATAAAACCTGAAACGAAAGTGCGTTATTTTAATGCCATAACACCACCGTGTGTGGGAGAAGACACATCATGGTAGTTATCAGATAAATTTCAGTTTATTTTAGGTGTTGTTCTATTTTTTCTTTTTTGGACCAGTTAATATATATATATATATATATATATATATATATATATATATATATATACTTTAAAAATCAGGAATTCAGTTGAATCCGGTGCCTTGGTTTCAACTTTAATGTAATCTCAGGCGATTTTTATCAAATGACCACCTAAAGCTTTTTGTATTTTAAATTTTGTTTAAGAAAGCTACATGAATAAGAAGAAGACCATTCACCTTTTATTTATTACACACACACACACACACACACACACACACATATATATATATATATATATATATATATATATATATATATATATATATATATATATATATATATTTGCTTATCATGCGAGTTTTGACGACCTGATTTTGAAGCTAGTTTTAACGGAGTTGCATCATACATGAGGTTTAAAATTAGCGTATGTAATGCTGACCCTTGTCACACCATTGACACCATTTTACTTAACTATATCCAATAATAATGCATGTAATATTTACATATTAGCATCGTATTATAAAATAAAAAACAGCGAATATGCATCTTTTCCATTGTTTATGTTTCTAAGATTCTAAGCTGTTTCTCGTTTGTTTGTTTGTGGCTGTACGCGTTTACGCAACGAGTATAGCGTTAGTAACGATACTTTTATCATTCTCTTTTACTTTTTTAACTTATTTAACTAGAAGATGGGATAGAACGATAGAGGAAAAGAGGTTAGTCTATTGTAATTTGGTCTCTCAAAAAACGAACTCGCATGATACACGAGATACATAATAAAATCATTTTTTATAAGTGAACATTTAGGGGCGGCACGATAAGGGAGATTGCGCGTTACACGATTATATACGGTATATATATAAAAGTTACTTTACAAATTGTTGCCTTTTTGTGGGGTCCTGGAATAGGGAGAGAGACGGCAAACTGAAGGTCTACGGCAGGCGGCACAAGATCTAGCTACGCCAATGTCTCTATCATCTTTTTGGATGAGTCTTAATTTACATGCGAAGCACGAACTGGAGATGTAAAAATCAAGCAAGTACAGAAGTTTAAATATGTGGGAAGTGTTTTAGCAGAGGATGGAATATGTGAAGCCGAAAACCGAACACGCATTGGAATAGCAAAAGGTGCCTTCTCGAAACTATGCGAAGTACTAAGTAACAAGAAATAAGAGACGACTGAACTGCTATTTAATATCAATCCTTCCTCACAGATGGAAAGAAAACTGGAAGTAACAGATATATGGTTCTACAGAAAGATGCTGAGGATACCATGAACAGAGCATTAATAAGGCGGTCTTGAGAAAGATCGAAATAAAAGATGATAATTAGAATCAGAAAGAGCTAGTTAACATTTTTTGAAAAATTTATAAAGAAAGGCTTGGAGAATTTGACACTCACAAGGTCTGTCGAAGGTAAAAGGGACAGGGGAAGGCTGTGAACCACCTACCTGATGAGCTTGTGCGAAGGAATAGTGGAATTGGGTGTAAGATGATTGACAAAGTGACAATAGTTATTAAGAGTTACAAAGGATTTCAAGTTTTGGAGTGATATGATCGCCTACGTCCAATATAAGAAACTTCTGGAATGAGCAGGAAATACCAATTCCTAAAAATCCATATTACTTCATTGATCCAGGAATCTTCAACAGTATTCATGTCAGAAGAATTCTCTTGACAATAACCGTTGTTTAATATGTTTTAGGAAGAGCCTTTGTCAAGTGTTTACAGCCTGAAACATGGAAAAGAATAATGTTTCGATTCAAATAATCGTTAGATGTTGCAAAATTATGATGTATTAAAAAGTCAAAAAAGGCTTGATTATGTTTCAAAAGCGAATAGTGTTGTGGGACATTCCAGAAAGAAGAATGCATATCTTATAAATCAGATTTTGTTTTTTTAATAAGCGTAGATGGGTTCACCTATCGTCCAGTTGACACTCCTGTTTTTTGGTTTTGGTTTTTGGTTTGTTTGTTTCTTTTTTTGTGGGGGGGGGTAACAGGAGTAGAGGTTTATCCTTTGTTTTCCTCTTTAGGATTGTGTTTTCAGTTTCCTTCTAAAGCCCGTTCCTTCCTTTTCATTTCCAGTGCTCTTCTTACGTCTTTGTGGCATTATCTCCTTGCTTGCGGTAGTGACTCTGACTCTGCTTCAAGTGGCTTTTGGGCCTTGTATAGGGTGAATAACATTGTATAAATATAATTGAATAAATGATTAAAATATCTACAAAGGAAAAACTAATCGATTCTTATTGGTCGATTCTCATTGGTTACCTAGCTGAAGTGAGCTGACCAATGAAAATCGAGCTCTCTAATGCTGGTCAACAAAACGATTTAGTAAACAATATCACATGCCGAACAGAAACCATGACTTGTTTAAATTGTGAAATGGAGTTGTTTTATATTTAAAGAAACGATTTCACCCGTCTTTTTGTCACCTATTAATACTACTTATTTATTTACATTGGGGAAATATTGAATTCGACAAAGTAAGATTAGTCTCAGTTTACAAAAGACATTGGTAACCTTTTCCAAGTAGAGTACAGCATCAGAATGGCTAATCATAAGGCCGACCTCACTACTAAAAAGATTCAAGGTAATTTTTTCGTTGAAGTTGCCTCAGACATTTTCATTACCGAAGACCATACGCGTATGAATCTGCCATAGAAATGGTGAAAGGTTGATGTTTTTTTAGAGAAAATATTTTTCAAGTATTCAAAAATGAGACCTCGGATGACAGATAACAGTGATTAACACACACTCTACTCTATATGATTAGTTTCTTATTTATTCATTTGAAAATACACAAAATAATTTTTAAACTAAAAAATATAGTTCTTCTCCAGAGAAAAATAATAATTATGAACGACTTGTTTCTGAAACAAAGGATATTTACACGTTTGATCTTCCTCAGTGAAAATTGCCAATGGTTTAAAATGATGACAACGTAACCTTTAAAGAAAAGTTACAACATAAGAAAAACATTGTACTTAATCATATAATGTGGCTAAGTATGATAAATTGTCGGTAAAAAAAGTGAAGCCGAAACGAAATAAACAAAATTTTAAGAAACGTTATTTTCCTCATAAGATTCGGCGGGCCATTTAGAAAGTCAAACCAAAGAGAATTAGAGTCATTTAGTGGGAAAGGCAACACGATTATATGCCTTCAAAGACGGTATTGATATATCAAGATTATAGATGAATTAGATAGATAGATAGATAGATAGATAGATAGATAGATAGATAGGTAGGTTAAACAAAATAATGTGAACACCTGGCTTAAACATTTTTTCTTGAATAATAAGGTGTTATAATTCCATTATCTTCTAAAACTGCTTTGATTCTACGTGGAATGGCCACTTTTATATTTATGCTATATTTGAGTTAAAGTACTCGATATTGGGGGTAGAGAGTATATATATATATATATAGTTATTGATTAAATAGCAGAGCAGATTGGACTTTCTTGCCTTGTGGAGGTTACCAGTTTAGAAGAAAAAAAACAGCCGAATAAGAGATGGGTTCCGTCAGATTATCTTGGTCTAGACACACCACTGCTGCTATGGGTGCGGTAAATATGGTGCCTCTACGACCTAAATGTGTTATGGGGTAGGGGAAGGATATTTGCTTGAAAACAGACGCATCTACTGACTTTTCCCTTGTCTTTGTAGTTGCAGTTGGCTGGTGGTTATGTAAAAAGAACATCAGAGGTTAACCAGTTTTGGCATCCAATTCAATCTTGGCCGATATTAGACGAAGAAACACAGCACACGCCAGCGACACATCTTTGCCATTCTTTCTTAACTTCTCACGCCTTCTTTTGCACTTTTACCATCTCTCTATCTTTTCGTCTTTTTTGTACGTGTGAATATGACTTTCCTTTTAATATTTGCTCATCTCTCTCTCTCTCTCTCTCTCTCTCTCTCTCTCTCTGTTTCATAACCATTTTTTTCAATACCTTTCTCTTCTCTTTCTATATATATCCTCTCCTTTTCCCTCGCTTTCTTTTTCCCTCCCTTTTCATTCGCTTTCTCTCATTTTTCACTCGCGCTTCCATTCATTTGCTATTCATATATATATATATATATATATATATATATATATATATATATATATTGATGCATGTTTCATTAAATATTATAGACAATAAGCAAAAACTAAAAATTCTTGAAGCTATATACGCAAAACAGTTGAAACCTAACCTGAACAAAATAAACTATGAAATCTCAACAAATATTCTTAAATGATTATAACTGATAACAGAAGCCATTGGTTTATACCAACGGCTTCCCATACTTAATACTTCTCGTTTTCACTCTCGCGTAGCCATGTGTGACGTCACGAGCTGCGATGCGATTTTCGCTTCCTTGTCGCGTATACAAGAGTTTGCCGTTGCTTTGAAATATTTAATGCAACAAAAACAGACTATCATTATTGTTTCGTCCGTGTATTGTTTGATATATTGAAAAGTAATTGTCCTCTTTGATAATGGCTTATGTAAGACGAAAGCTTAGATAGGATTAAAAAACATGTATCAATATGGTGATTTCCTTTCGTCTTTCAATGATAATGTTATTAAGCTTACCAGACAATATGAAAAGAACTTACTTAAAATAAATAGACAAAACTTGCCTGTATTATTTAATGAAACATGCATCAACGAAAAATTGCTGCCTAAATATACACAATATATATATATATATATATATATATATATATATATATATATATATATATATTTAGTTGGATTGATGTGTTTGTGACCCTGGGTTTCACGCTATTTGCGATCGTCAGACAAACAGATTAATTTTTAAATTTTGGATTTATATATGGTTGCGTATATCGGTGTTTTTATGGAAGTGGGGGGAAAATTGTCATCGGAACGCCACCCATACTTACGCAAACATGCATACACGCACGTTCACTTATTGACGTACGCAGACATGTGAAACCCAGGGTTACAAACTCACGTCAATCCAACTAAATACGTTAGCTATATAACTGATATTGAGCGCTTTCCAATAAGTACCGCGCATATATATACATAATACATATAAAAAATTGCATATATATATATACATAATACATATAAAAAATTGCATATATATATATATACATAATACATACAAAAAATTGCATATATATATATATATATATATATATATATATATATATATATATATATATATATATATATATAAGTAAAAGTGAACATAAGTCAACACTTAGAGGCGACAGCATCTAGCATGAAACAGACTGTCGCCTCTAAGTGTTGACTTCTATGTTCACTTTTATATTTACACACGCTCTATCTCCGATATTGAGCATTTTATCCCATTAATATAGCACATCCTAAGGCTATATTTCTTCATATATATATATATATACACATTTTACATGTTTTAGATATATATATATATTTCATTACAGACGACAAAAAGGTACTGCGATTAAGCTTTTTATTTAATTTTTCTTATGTTCGAACAAGTGGTTTCGTTTCTGCACACAGAATGTGTAGAAACTGTCCAAATGTTGTGTAACTCCGGACGCCTTCGTTTATATTTTAGCCATTATCAAGGGTGATTTTATTTTTACTTTTGAACTGAATTCATGGGTTGAGTGTCTAGAGTTATAGGGATGTCAAGAAATGGACAATGATTCCATCCATCAGACAAACATTCAACAAAGAAATAAAAAATAATATACACAAACTCATCAGCCACATCTTGCCTAAATCTATACCGATAGATCTCTCTCCGAGTAATAAATGGGAGGGGTCAAAAAACGTTTTCCAGGTAACATGTTCAGAAATTTACCAGTTCCATTCATAATCAGTTCAGGTGCTTCTACTATTACTGGGATAACAGTTGCTCTAACATGCCATCGCTTTTAAATTTCTATTTGCTCTTATCATATAATACTCGTGCTCGGGTACTTCGACGTGGTGTAATGGTTAGAAAGCTTGTCTTTCTAGATCAATTACGACTGAGTAGTGAGTTCGATCCTCATAATTTCGGCCTTGTTCCGAGCTTAGAAAATCCCTATAATACTTGTGCTTGCCCCTAATTCGTTAGTTCGCACGACCGTTACGCCTTGTCAACACCTCATAAATAATGGCCTATTCCGTTTTGATTGCATGTAAACTGAAATATAGAAAGAAAGAAGTGTTTAACGTCTCCTGCTAATACCTTACAAACAATGAACTATCGTGTTTTGATCGCGTACAAAAGACAAATCAGAGACGCTACATGAGTTCAGTGAGAAAATGAAAAAAAGAAAAGAAGATTTTAGTGTTTAACGCCTGTTCTTTTCATTTGTACCCGCTTACTTCTTAGAATAATGACCAGCATTCATATTTATGACTGTTATTGAAAAATTTTATTAAAGTTGATGAGCTCAAATATTTAACGATGCGAGAGAGGGATTTTTACAGATATGTTACTGTCATAGAACTCGCCATGAGTTTATTTAGTCATTAACTGAAGAATTAAAATTCATCAGAAATTTCAAACTGGAAAACAGTAAAATTTCTATCTTTAGGGTCTGCTAATTGGCAGTCTTAGTTTATATTATAAATCTTTTTATCTTATTTTTAACTTTCAACTTATATTCGATAAGTTTTTGTACATATATATATATATATATATATATATATATATATATATATATACAAACTGGACAGGCTGCTAAAGCTAGCACTACCGCGCCTCTACCTTCTCACCTTTCTTTTCCCCAACCCTTCCATTCCTTCTATAATGGTGTCCAATGAATAAATGAATATAAGACTTCAGCCAAAAAAGAAATGCTTAAGTTTTACCATAGTAACAAAGACATTTTATTTATTTAGATTAAGATCCATTCAATAAAATCAACTTGAATCGACCTGATTTATCCTACATAAAAAAGACAACAAACGGTATCGACCAGGGTAACATACAAACCAATATTAAAATCCAAAATGTGTAAAGTAAATTCTTGTTTGAGTAAACCGGTCACAACTAACCCCCAACCTCTAAGCACTATCTTTACCCAATCCCTTCCTCTCACCTTCCCTCCACACTGCCAAGTTAAAGTATCCACCCGGTGTAATTTCTCCATTCGCGGAGCAGGTTTTCATTCTGATGAGCTGAACATCTCGGTGTTCACGAAATAAAAATTATAATCGAAATGGATAATTAAAGACTCCGTCTTCTTATTATCATTATAATGCTCTGTAGTCTACATTGAGCTCTTTCATGGATTTATATCCTCCTCGGAATGTATAATTATCGATATATATATATATATATATATATATATATATATATATATATATATATATATATATACCAATTTGTAATTGGTAGGGATAATTCCAAAGGAGGACATCGTTAATCCAATTAATTTCTCATTTTTATCCCGATATATCTGTCTGGATGGATTAATTCCATTTCTTAAAAACTTTCGGTATGAAGAGATGAATATAACAATATTCATGAAATAAATTATAACTGATATCGATTTTTAAGGTATTTTGTTTATCATTATATATATATATATATATATATATATATATATATATATATGACAAAGTGGAAAATGTTCCCGTGCGACACATTTCGTTCTTTAGGACTTCATGAGACTAAGTTTGCTTACATTGATTCCGCTACACATGCGCTGGGAATTTTAATTTTAAATGCATATATATATATATATATATATATATATATACATTTTTATTTTTATTACATTCTTTTTAGAGACAAATATTTAAGTAAATATATGAGCAGATATGAATGTACGTGAGAGATTCATGGAAGATTGAACTTTAAAGACAGTAAATTCGACCTTGCTAAGCGAACGCTCCTCTGTGGCCAAATCGTGGTCAGGTTAAATGACGATTCTGTATAGGATACAGATTCAAATCCTGTCGGAGTACGAATATTTTCTGTAAAAATTTCTCGGACATTCAGGCCGGTAAATTTTAGTTAATACTGTTTATTATAAAACAGAGCATTTACTTAAATGTTTGTATCTATAAAAAAAATGTATAAGCATAAAAATGCCTTAAAATTATTGTCGGACTTTATCCATTTCATAACATATATATATACATATATATATATATATATATATATATATTGGGCTTTTTATTTTTTTAATTGTTGTAAGTCTCGTTATGGTGGGTAACTAATGCGTTTAATGTGTTGTTAGCGTAAAATATTTCTTTTGTGTTCATAGAATGTTTATTTAGATTTCTTGAGGTTTCTCCTATATATTCTTTGTGGCAATCCTTCAAGTTTTAGCTTACTTTTTTAGTCGTAGTTGTGACAAATTTAATGTTGCGTAAAGATAAATTCTTTTCAACTGTAGAGGCCGCTTTTCTATTTTGGGATATATGAAACAGGATATCGGAGAGGCTTGAAAGTATTTCCATTGTATTTCTCCTCTTCATCGAAGAGGAGAAATACATTGTTGTTCGAATGTCCTATCCTCCTTGGTACCTCGACCACATGAATTGAAGTCTACTACTAGATTGGCTACTAGGTCTCATCTTTTTACTGTTGAAATAGCTAGATTTAACCTTTTCGTTTATTTCTTTCTCGTCATTAAAACATTCATTTTCTCTTTCTCTCACAATAACGCCTTTGTGTCTTAGTGGCAATATCGCCTTGGTTAGGGTTAAATTTTTTTTTTAAAGTGTATACGTGAATTCATCTTCTACGTCATTGTCTATATGTTTGCGTTGTTGTGCTCCTATTTGTTAATGCGAATGTGGTTTTCTACTATGTGTGAGTATCTATAAGCATGTGTGTGCGTGTGCCAGTATCTACGTCAGTGTGTAAGTAGTGAAACAGATGTCAGAATCAACGTCATTTTATCTCTGTATGTGATTATCTACATGAAAGAATTTTGTAGTCTGAACAGCCGAGTGTGTCAGTTACTGATACTTCCGCCGGAAGTGGAAGATATAACATGCATCGCTTATTAAGCAAAGAATTCAAAAATTATTTTAGAAGTTCCCAAAGTTTAAAACTTTTTTGAAAATGTTCGCTGTAACATGAGAAGGCGAGTGATTTTTTATTTAATTTCTTTTTTCTTTTGATTATGATTTAGTAACATTTATATATTTTTTTTCTTTGCACAAATGATTCATCGGCCTTTCGACAAAGTAAATATTATTGCAATAAAAAGGTTTTAGATATAATAAAGATAAATCTTAGGAAAAAATCAAAGATTTATACAGGCTTAGATGAGAATTATATATATATATATATATATATATATATATATATATCATTGATTTTTTTTCTTTTTAAGAAAGCGCACATGAGATTCCTAATAACGTAGCAGGGATGTGGTGTGGATGGATAGATGGATACGAACGAAAACATTAGATAGATAGATAGATAGATAGATAGATAGATAGATAGATAGATAGATGAACAAACAGAAACATAATTACAAAGAGAGATTAAAGATGAAGATTAATAATGAATAGATTAAGATTGATAGATATATAGCGAGAAACGTGAAGAGATCGAGATAGATAGATAGATAGATAGATAGATAGATAGATATGAACAGACTGAGATAGATAGATAGATAGATAGATAGATAGATAGATAGATAGATAGATAGATAGATACCAAACAGAGATAGATAATGACCGAACTGAGATAGATAGATAGATAGATAGATAGATAGATAGATAGATAGATAGATAAGAATCAAAAGTCCTTCAGAAAAACACCCCACACGGGAGTCCGTTCCACAAAGTAGCCCCTCACCTGTAGAAATCTCATCCGCTTTTTTGTTTCCCCGTCAGCCACAATCTTCAAAAATGTTAAATGAAACCTCAATCGCCGTCTTCTGTCTTCCCGAAGCTTGTTCTATTATTGTCCTTTTTTATGTTTTCTCATCTCTACTCACCAACTTTGATAGTTGCCTAGGGTCTCTTATGGTCCCTTCTTACTAAAGTCTTCTCATTCTCTTCCACTTTCAGTAACACATTGCGTCTTAGCGGCATTATCGCCTTGCTTTAGATAAAATGATTAAAAATATCATTCATTCGGAATAGTTTTCTTGTCTTTGGTGTATTTTTCTTCATGTTTTCGCTTCTGTAGTCACCAAGGAATCGAAGCCTTATTTCCTTTTTCAGTCAACGGAATCACAGTGTCGAATCATACAATCGTCATGATATGACAAAGCTCAAATGGTCGTCGTTTCCATCCGTGCATTGTGGTCGTCATCCTCTCTTCTTATTTCCTTTCTCCTCCTCCTCCTCCTCCTCCTCCTCCTCCTCCTCCTCCTCTGGTGGCGGTGGCGGTGATAGTTGTGAAGACCCAGCCTCCTCCTGAAGAGTAGTCAAAGAGAGTTTGAAGAGGGCATTAGCGTGAATTTGATTTTTACTAAGCAACGCTCTTATCCACTGGGTCACATGACCTAGTGAATAAAAGCGTTGGTTGACTCAAAAAGTTGTGAGTTCAATACTTGGCCACAGCAAAGTTGGACAAAAACTTGGAGAGTCGAGGGAAATAACCGAAGTTGAGATATCCAGAAAAGGCATGGCATGTGGAACTGGAAGAATTTACCTCTGTGGATGAAATAAAGGGTTTGGTTTGAAATTCTAACGTATATCACCTGAATAAGTTCGGAGCGTAGAACAAAAAGGTCGGAGCTTCGTGAATATGACAATAAAGATGAGGACAATAGTCCGAAAGATGTAAATAATGTAAATAGTTACAATCTTATATCACAGAAATATAGACAGAACATAAAGAAAGCATGAGTGTTCAACATTCAAAGCGTTGTGAATATAACAATAAAGATGAGGATAACAGAATATGGTTCGGCCGAGCACTTTCCGTTGAAGTAGCAATAGAGCAACGAGAGGCTTGCTTTATCATACTTTTGATAAAAAAAAGCCTTTGAAGGCTATTTAAAGACAGAAAATATTTTTAGATTGTAAGACTTTTTTGGAGATAATAATAGTTTTAGTGATATAAGTCTTATTAATTAATCCATGGCTGCGAGGAAAAAGAGTTGGATTCATGCCTTTCCCAAGGGTATTTTCGCGTAAGTGACTATAACGAACCCAACTGGAATTGGAACTCGGTTCTCCGATTAACAATTCCAAACCCTTATCCATTACACTAATCGCATATCCAAACTTACAACAACTGGTATTTACAAGCGGTAAAATCTTAATACAGCGAATCTTAATACAGCGAAGCTGTATTACGCCAACGGGTAAGTGACTGAAGCCGGAATATCAGGTCAGGACCAATAATATTGCTTATTCTTCTATGGATTTTGTCAAGAATTTCTAAATATACAGTAGAAGCACCAGGTCATAGGTTGCAGCAATATTCTATGCATGTTTAAATGGTAAACTTATAAATACGTAAGATAGATTCTGGAGAAAATATTGTCTCGTATGACTCTGTCAAACAATTCTCTTAGCAGAAGACCTAGTAATGGTTTCAATATATTCTTTCCACTTCATGTCAGCCGAGAATTTTAGCCCGTGGAGGCTCATGGCAAGGTAACGAGGCCCTGATGGGGATTATATCTTGTTTCCTTAAAACCGGACATTGAGAAAATGACAACAAATACAAAGAAACTGGTTCGAAAGGAATCAATGTACACATCGTATAAGAAGCACTTAAAGAAAGAAAGCCAGAGGATACAGCGGCCGAAACATTGAGATGAAAAAACAAAGACGAAGAAACTGATACGGCTGAATCAATATACAATTGTAATGCATAGTGTTAGAAGCAGAGGCAGAAGGAAGGCCTGAGGATTGAGCGGTCGAAACATTGAGATGAAATCAACAAAGACGGAGAAACTGGTTCGAATGAATCAATGTTCCATTGTAAGACATTTTGCGTCGGAAACAGAGAAAGAATGAATGCCCGGATGATACAGTGGCTGAAACATTGTGACGAAGGCAACAAAGACAAAGAAATTGGACTCAATGAAACCAATGATTAACCTTAAGGGGATCGCGTGTCAGAAACTCAAACAGGAATAAAGCCGGAGACTTCAGCGGCCAAAGAGCAAAACATCCTCTGAGAAATTCCAACATAAAGAATGACATAGCGGCTGAAACACTGGAGTCAAAAAAACACATTTGAGAAAAAAAAATCTATATGCATCAAGCATCTACGCATAACGTTCACAGGTCATCATTTGTAAAAGTTTAACAATATGTAAAGAATATGTGTGTGTCGGTGTACGTGTCGAAAATTCATGGCAGATATCCATAAACTGAAATTTAAGGTGTTATTTATTTGAATTCGAACAAAGACTTCATTTATTGGTAGCCGCTAATAAAGTCACAGGAGGAGGAAAAGTCACAAAAAAGTCATAATTTCAGCTAGGAAAAAAGTCACAATTAATTTATGGAAGCCGGTAATAGAGTCATCTATTTTTTCTGCATATATTTCTGAGATGAGGTATTTTAAATATTTACACTATTTACATCCTTCGGACTGTTGTCCTCATCTTCATTGCAATATATTCAACACGTTTCAGTCTTTGTACGCTCCGACCTTCTTCAGGTCATATATCTTGTAATTTCGAACCGAACTCTTTCTTTAGTCTAATTCCACGTGCCATGCCTGTTTTGCCTATTTCAGTATCAGTTAATTCTCTTTAGTAACTCAGCTCTCTAAATTTTTGTTATCTCTGCTATTGATCTCACAATGCTTTGGATCAAGTCACCTTGGATTACTCAACCAACGCTTTTATCCATTAGGCCATGTGTCCTTGGGAACACCGATGAATGAATTTGGGGGACTTATAAAGATGAGGACAACAGTCCAAACAATGTAAATAGTGTGAAAAGTCATCTATTTCTGTCGGGTACTTCAGGGACTTATGGGTCCGCTTTGTTTGCAACAAGAATTCATAGTGTAAATCGATCCAACCTCGAAAAGAAGTTTTCTAACAATGCCACGATAGCATATTCCATATATTTCATAGAGAGTTCTCCCAGAAGACCCGACTTTATGTGAAGAAAGCCTCAAGAAGGCTATCGTTTAAAATTCACACCAAAACGTAAACAAACTACAGAGATGGTGTTCGAAGATAGATTAAGCCGTAAAATGTTTTCTAACAATTCTAAGGTCGCATATTCAATATATTTCATAGTTAGGGAGTTCAACTATTCCATAAATCCCGACTTTACACGAAGAAAGTATCAAACTGAGATTAAAATTTGAATGAAAAACTTCTTTGAATTTTCAATTAATTTATGACTTGAATTTTGTGCGGATTTTGTCTGCAGGATTTTTTGTCTGCTCTCTGCTAAGCTTGTCATATTTCTTTTTGTCCCGTGACCTTTTTTTATCATAACTTTTTTTTATCTGTGATTACCGGGATTCAATACATATTGTTCACAGGTCCTCGTTTGTAAAAAGTAGAAACTATATGTGTGTGTCGGTGTGCGTATGTAAAATTCATGACAAAAGTTCATAAAATGAAAATGACGATGCCATTTATTTGAATTCGGACACAGCCTTCTTTTATTCTCCAAATCTAAAAATCCAGAATAAAAAAAAATGTTACAAAGTAAATTGGTGAGCTACTTAACTAAAATAGCGAACAAGTAAAAGGATTCAAATGAAATGACTGTCCACACGTCACCGTTTACTGGTGTATGGCGTTCGTATTAAAATCTTATTCATTCGAGGTTTTGGGATTGTAATGAATGAGGAGTTTAGATAGGCCAGAGGGCTGGACAATCGACAGGGGGTGGAGGTCAGCTATTGAGGCCAGGGTTGCCAGCTTTTATTATCTTCTAAGATGACGGGTTTGTTCCATTTTCTTTTTCTTTTTTTAATTCTTTTTTCCTTTTTTGAAAGAAGAAAATGACAATTGATCACGGCTTAACGCTCGGTTATTAGGGCGGGATTGTCACTGGAGTGCGGTGCTGGGGTCGGGTTTTTAAAGCAATGCCGCAAGTCTTTTAGACTCTGTCCAATTAAACTCCAGTCCACTCCAGACTTCTACCTCTTTTCGACCTAACCTTTTTTTATCTCTCACATCTTTTCATCATTTTTTCATTCCTTTTTTTTCTTTCCTTGCATTTATCATATTCAAGGTTTCATTTGTGCTTTCTTTCCATATCTTCTTTTTATCTCTCATTCTATAATTTCCTCCTCTCTTCCTCTCTCTCTCTCTCTCTCTCTCTCTCTCTCTCTCTCTTTCTTTTTCTCTACATTCATTTTTTTTCTTTCTGTCTTTCTTTTCCCTATGGCGTTACGAGGTCCTTCATTATTTTCATGATGTACTAGAATAAGCTAATGCTAATGGTCATATCAGCCGTTTCCTTATAAAGAAATATTCGGTATTCATTGACCGAGCAGCCAGTGTTAGTGTCGGTTGAAATTTGTAAAATATTTTTATTAACACTGATATATCCCGGAAAGGGATATATTTGTTCGAAGTAGCAAAGTGGTTGTTGACTACTGTCACCGGGTAGGACAATCTAACAGGTAGCCGTAATGGACTGGTCCTCGTCGTAGTGGTAGGCAATAGGCGTAGGTAATAGGCGAAGACAATAGGCGTAGTCCCTGTACCTCTACATCAGTCTGTATTTATGGCTGACACCAGCCAATCATATTACTGTGCGGGGAGAACCCAGGTGTATGCATATTCATTACATCAAACACAATCTTTCAAGAAAATTGGTTTCTAAAGCCCACTAACTGTTATCGCTATTTCTAGCATCGAGAGGAGTTTCCTCACTAACCTTTTGTTCGGAGTAATGAGGAAAGCCAACGTCTTGAGTGTATTATTATTTTCTCTTCGGGTTTCTTGGTATCCATTTTAGTTTTTGCTGCTTTTGAAAGTCCACAAACGATGTTTTGTTTTCTTTATTTACAGTTCGGTAGCGTCAGTCCTCATAGGTTCGAAGAAAGGTTGTCCTTAATAAGACCTACAGAGTTCCTTCACTCGAAACCATTTTTAATCATTGATCTGAGAAAGTGATTATATACAGCTGGCAGTTTAGATATTTCTGAACGGTTTTTGGCGCCATTCATGAGATTTAAGAACATGACTCATGTTGTTAGGTTAGTATTTTGGTTTTGTAGCAACTTGTGGTGTTGTAGAAAACTATCCCTGACGCAGTCTATACTATGTTGAACTTCATTATCTCCTATTCTAAATTTCTTATAACTGATTCATACACAGAAGTAAATAGTTTCACTAATCTTGGTGAGTGTAATGTATCTGTTTTACGGGGTCTCTTTTATTGTGGCCTTTTGTCAAACTGAAATAATAAATATTAACGTGTATATCAAACGTATTTTTGGTTTTTGTAGACATTTTACTGCAAAGCTGTATTTTATTATTATTATTATTTCCTTTGATTTCTGGTGTGTACTCATTTCTTTCCGGGTCCCAACCAGAAACCTAAGGTCAGAAATTGCATCATGACTTTTTCCACTTTTGAAAAAAAAATCACACATATTTTACATAGATAAAGTACTTCGTAATGTGTGGGCTGTATGTATGAGTACATTTTTTGGTCTTTCTTAAAAGGCATCTGCTTCAATGAGTCTATTGAAATCTTTTCCAATCCGAGGGCTCCAACTACAACTGGAATTGTTGATGTCATCATGTTAAACATTTTAGAGATTCCGATTTCAAGATCCTTGTAGTTTTTTGAATATCTTCAAAGCTACATTGCAGTCTGAGAGGACTGCCATGACAATAAGGAGGCACATTTTGCCTTTGTGATATTTACTCACGATGTCTGGGCGATTAACTTTGATTGTTCTGTCTCTGTGTATTATAAAGTCCGATAAAATTGTCACATATCCTGTCTCTGTAACCGGGTCTGGGTGGTGTTCATACTAATTTCTTGGAGTTTCCTTTACATAAAAGTTGCAGATTTTCCAGTGCAGATATTAGCCCACTCTGTCATGCCGAGTTTTATATTTAGTTGGTACCAATACCACGCAATCTGACACAAGATGGTCATTTGTTTCTGGATATTTATCACAGAACCTGAATTTTGGGCCGACACAATATTTTAGTATGTGTGCTTTGTAATTTCTAGTTACCAAGAATTGGTCCTGTGCAGCAAAATTAAAACCTTCGGTTTCAGCTTTTAACCCTGCACTAATTTTCAACTAGATATCTGCCATTATAGATATTCTCCATCAAAGCCGTACATCATCAGACAGAAAGCCTTTTTTCGAAGAATATTTACCGTACCAAACAACGCAAACTTCTGAAGCGATATGTTCCTTGTCTTTATTCCGATTGTCTTAATGTAGGATTTTAAGTACGGTGATACCCTCAACGCCACCATTGTAACTGGAATAATCATGGCCCGAACACCATACATTCTGGCAATTTCAACTCGGAGGTCGGTATATTACTTAAACATGTTAGATTCTCTGACCTTGAAATTATGGTCATCAGGAACAGTTAGGTCGTATTCCCATCTTTCTTTTTCAACGACAGAGACTTCTGGCATGTTAGCAGCGAGGACATTATTATTATTATTAAGTGAAAAAGCTGAATGCCCACAAAATATACGAAGCCCAAGCTACTTTGATCGGGGTATACTAGTTACATGTCTCACAGTCAAAATATACACGACACAGTGAGTGGTTTTGAGAACATCGTGGGGGGGTAGTAAGAAAAAAATGCCCGTTAAGTAACTCAGTCCGCTCAGATGGTGTTCCCAAGTGACTTCCAAGTCACTTTGGCTGCTTCATCTTCTATACGTAAACATTGAAGTTAAACAACGTCGAGCCTGCCCAGTACATAGATGGGTGACAACTTGGGAATATCAGGTGCTGTTAGCTTGGATGTGAGGGTGGTGTAATGAATAAGGGCTCAGAATGAGAAATGGGAGAATCGAGTTCCAATTCCAGTCGGGTTCGTTATTTTCACTTACGCGCAAATTACATTAGGAAATAGTTCTCCCCCTCCTGCTATGGATTAAATAGTTGGACATAGTTAGGACTAAATTAGTATTATCTTTTAAAAAAGATTCTTACATTCCCCCAAAATATTTCTGACTTAAAATAACCTGCAAGCGGTTGATAACCTCAAAAAAAAAAAAAAACATCAATCAAACTTAAAAACCCTCTAGACACCTGGCCATGATGCTTCGCACGACTCTCGCCCATGAACAGAGATGAACTGCCCCTAGGAGATAGGTCTAAATATGTAATGTCTGTCACGAGACAAGCAAATCTATGGTACGGGATGATTACTATAGCCCATCTTAATACATCAAGACAAAAATGTATATCACCCCAATCAATTAAGATAAGAACCCATGCGCATCAGGACATTTATTATAGTACTAGCCTAAAAGACGCCCTATCAGGCGACATTTAAACTAGAATGAGCCTTCATCACAATAGGTAGAGAGGAGTAGATGCGATAAGCAACAATGAATTACAAAAAAATGATCGCTGTATTTAAGTATTGCATTAATATTTAAGCTTACCTTCTAAAAGATCAATGATAATTCTTTTGCCGCCACTAAATTTAAAGACAATTTGATGTATGCAGGTCTTAGTATCCGTAGAAAGAATTATTACATGAGTGACTTTCGTTTGATTTCGCGATTAATTTTAATTATTCCCAAAATTATTTCCAAGTTATAAATTTGTTATAGTACAAAAAATTTGGCGTAAATAATCACGTAAAAATCTCCGAAAACAATCGCAGTAATGAAAAGTTGGGAATCTAGAATTTCAGGATTACAGGTCAGGATCCGGCCCGGAATGTTTTTAATTTGCTCACGGAGTCGGCCTGATGCCAAAATCGTATAATATGTTGGCCTATGACCTCTAGGAGTAAAGTTGGAAAAGTGTGACACAATGATACACTAACATTCGCATTTATTATATAGAAGAAGACGAGCTATTGAAAATTAAAGAGTTGTGCCCCTTTAATTGAAAAAAGTGTGACACAGTGAAACAGACATTCGCATTTATTATATAGATTTTCTTAGATAAAACCTTGTTCATCAATTTCAGGATTATTTATTATTTCCTAAGAAGTTTCCTTTCTGCAACATGTCCACTGGACAATTAATGCCATTTTTTCTTCATCCATGTTTTTATTCTCTCTATGCAGATATAAAGGAAAGATAACGATTAATCCTAGACTTGAAGAGATTAAGATTGTAATGATCATGTGAAGCATCCTCTCGGGAGTATGTTTTGGAGAACAAGCTGTCCGAATGGAACTTCATTTTTGCTGATAGAATGCAAAGAGAATCTGCATGATTCGTCCCAGAGTACGTAGCGTGGTGGGTTCTAGCTGTGAGGGTCATAACAGGTGGAACTAAGGAATGTTCTTCACCAGAAAATCTCCTATGGAAATAACGAGAGTGTAGGAAGAGGCTTGCTACTTTTTGCCTGTGGGAAAAAGGATGTAGGCTGGAAAATCACCAAGGCCGTGTAGACGCTTTTGGACTCTATCAAGACTGAAAAGTGAGGGCAGTTTCAGCCCAGATATTTCTGTTTGGTTGATTCATTTTCTAGGGTTTTTTTTTTCTTTTTTCTTTTTCTTTTTTTTTTACAGTAAGGTTCACCTTTTCCCTCAGGACCGGACGAAATGCATCAGAGACAACTGATACGATTCTGACTTTCTTCATCTTCCAAAAGCTTGCGCGAACAAACATCAATAGGTCATAGTTAATTATGTTCTTCCCTTTGATCTAGTCTTGTATCGAAAGCAATGATTAATCCTTCCTTTTCTTTTTTATCTTCTACCAATATGTCCGGCTTCTTATACATCCTTTTCTTATCTGCTTCTATTGAAAAATCGCACAAATTATTATTTAAAGCCAGAAAATATTTTTAGAGTATAAGAATTTCTTTCTTTTTTTTTTTTTTAGAAATATATCTTTAGTAATACAAGTCTTACTAATTAAACCCTAACCTGTAGGGAGAAGCAGTAGATTCATACACTTCCGAAGGTTATTTGCATATAAGTGAGTATAATGAACCCAACTGAAATTAGAACTTATCTCTGCGATTGATAATTCCAAGCCATTATCTGTTACACCACCTGCACATCCAAGCTGCACATCCTAAGTACCTAGCCAGGTTCAACGATGTTTAATTTTGTGGATCATACTAGAACCGGGGTTTCATTATGATATGACCGTAATCCAGAATGTGGACTGTATTTTCTTAATTAAAATCTGGATCTGATCCTAACTGGATTATTTCCAGATATTCTTGCCGTTCCTAAGAAGTTTCATGTTTTAACAGTTCCAGTGGGCAATCAATGTTAATTTTCTTTATCTATGTCTCCATTCTGTCAGTCATCGTACCAAGCTCACTAATGACAACTGGTGCATCAGAGCATTTATTATTAGTAATAGTAGACTCATTATTATAACTGCATCCGGCAGCAAGGGTTAGAAAATTGGTGGTTTTGCGTAGCGTGGAACCACTTCTTAATTGCTGTTCTTCTCAGTTCCACCTTGACCCGAGGGTGGTAGCGCACCTGTTAGAGTGCCAGTTACGAGCAAATAGTAAACCACAAACAAAACACTATGAAAGTATAAAAATATATTTGTCTATATTTCTGAGATGAGTTATTATGTACACTATTTACATTATTCGGACAATTGTCCTCATCTTTGTCGCCATATTTATTACAACGTTTCGGCCGTTGTACGCTCGGGCCTTCCTCAGGTGGTTGAAATGTCGAACTGAACCCTTTATTCCGCTCACTGGTGTAGACTGTTCTAGTTCTACATGCCATGTTTAATGGATGTCAGGTATCAGTTATCTCCCGATCGCTAGAAACACGATAACTAATGTTTAAAATGAATTTTAGTTTCCTCCACAGAAACACGATACCTAATGTTTAAAATGAATTTTAGTTACCTCCATAAAAAAGCGATACTTAAGGTTTAAAATGAATTTTAGTTACCTCCATGAAAAAGCGATACTTAATATTTAAAAGGGGGTTTTGGTATCTCCACAGAAACGCCATAATTTTATCAAACTCAGCAAAATATATTTCATCGAAGTAAATATGAAACAAAATTAGTTTTAGGGCCGTATCATGTTGAAACATTGTTTTTCGTACGATCATCGACTTTGTTTAAATCGAACCTAGTCAGTATCGACCGAATGGAGTGCTGTAAGCTTGGATGGGCAGGGTATAATAGATAACTTCTTAATTTTCTTAACAAAACTAATTTAAATTGTGTGGACGGAATTTTCGTTTTAAAATCAATAACCTTCATGATTTTAGCGCCATTTTTAGCCTTCCGTCATCGCAATGTAATTGTTTTTATTATAACGTCTTTCAAGAATAAAATATATATTTGTTAATCTTTATTTGGGGAACATTAGCTGATTTAAAGTTTAACTGATCGGATTTGAAACAAATATTACTTACGTCTAGGCTGTGCAACCGGGCATCGTGATATTAAAAATGGCCGGGTACTTTCCGGATCAAAGTCGTCGTGTCCGAAGGGGATTTTTTTTTCTTTTATCGTTTTGTTAAATTTATTACGCATAAATAAAGCGGCACTTTTAAATTAAAGGACATATTTCTCGTTAATCGCCTTTTACATTATCCAAGTCCTTCACTTCAAAACCCGTTCTATTCTCGAGGTATATTTTTTATTTTTTTACATAGTTGTTCAAATGACAAATGACCGCTATGAACTTTACAATCCGAAGTCAGTTCGTCCATCTGCCTTACGAAGGTACATCACGTGACCTGGTCATGTGGCGCAACTTAAGCTTCTATTATTTGACGCTTGCTTTTTTATATTATACAAAAATATATAAGCTTTTCTTGTTTTATTTTTTTTTTTAGACTGGAAGACAGGGATGGTGTAGGGAGTTTCTTACTAACAGATCCTTTCAACGGACACGTGCGTCCACAGTGACCCTCCTAAACTTTTCACTTCTCCAGCCAGGCCCTACCCGACCATTCAATAGGTCCTTACTGTTCTTGCTTTGTTGTTCCGTATCGGTCAGCAAACCACACTTCGCTCCCACCCAGAAAGCCACACCCACCATCTCTATCATCTGCTTTTTCATTCTTTATTTGTTTTCTTTTTCTTTTTTTTTTAATTTTTGTCTTTGTGGGAGTTACACATTTTTTTTTCTCCATCTTGTGTATGTGTGTGTCCATTTTTTTTTCCCCCAATGCGATCCAACTAAAATCTCCCGCTTGCCGTTCTCTAAATCACATTTTTTTTTCTTCTCCAATGGACAAAAAAGGTTATCTGGCAAATGAACCCCTCACCTAACAAACAGTCATCATTGTTGCACGATCGTCTGGCCTCTCTTCCCCGTTTCTTTTATTGTTAGGGGGCCTAATCCTTTTGTCTATCCACACCAAACCATCTCAATTCATCAATCGATAAGGCATACTCAAGCACACACACGCACACAACACACGTACGATCACACAAACACGCACATACACAAGCATAACGCTGTGAACTTTGCAATATATATATATATATATATATATATATATATGTATGTATATATAATATTTTTCTATGTACAAAAGAATTACTTGTAATTTTCCTCCTATATATATATATATATATATATATATATATATATATATATATATATATATATATATATATACTGTAGTTTACTGCTACCAGCAAGCAGAAATATTTCTTCTCCTGATGATGGCCATTTTGGCCGAAACTAGTCGAGTAATCTAAATGAAATAATAATAAAAAAAAAAAACGAAAGAATATTAATCTACAACCCAGTGTGTCTGAAGATTTTAATTTTTAATATTTTTTATTCTTCAAATATATATATATATATATATATATATATATATATAATATATTTATATACAAAAGAATTACTTAACTTGTAATTTTACCTCTCCTCATTTATATATATATATATATATATATATATATATATATATATATATAACGATATATAATTTTTATATATCAAAAACAATTTTAGGTACCTCCACAGAAACGCGATATCTAATGTTTAAAATTAATTTTTAAAAATGAATAATCTTTCTTGAATCTTTTATTTTAGTTTTAATTTCAAAATAATAGATTAAATTTAATATTTCCCATAAGAAAAATACTTTTTTGTTTTTGTTTTGTTTTTTGTTTTTTTTGTATTTCAAAGCTAATTTAAATTAACTGAAGATGTTTTCGTTTTGGAATCGCTAAAATAGTTGATTTTGGCGTCATATTCAATCATCTGTCAACTCAGATTTAATTCTCTTTATTAAAAGATATTTCAAAATAAAATATACTTTTCTGAAGCATTATTTGAGAAATATTAACTGATTTAAAGCTTAATTAATCTGATATGAAATAAATATTACTTATTTTAAGGTTATAATATCGTAGAAATGAATTTTTAACACGAAGGTAGTTGTTTATATAAGCAGTTAACAGCGTAACATCTTGACTCACAGGCAGAAGTTTATCTCATTTTTTTCTACGGTAGATATATCTGTAAGAATTACTTGAGGAATATAACGTGAGCGCCTTTTTATATAATTTTTAATTACCCAGTAATCTTTAAAACTTCGGAAAATATTCTCCGTCATCCAATGTTTTATTGAATTTTAGGTTTCATTGGCTCTCAATTTACTATAGTTACTGGACTTACGTTTTGAAAATGTTGTGTATGGATGTCCGTATTTACAAAAATCAGCATGCTTGTACACACACAAAAAAAAATCGAAATTCTTTTTAAAATGCTTGGTGGGGTGCTGAATTGTAGTAAGCTTTTCATTTATGATTAGTAGATATAGTTTTTACTTAAAAACAATATCACCTAACCCCTACAAATAAGTACAGAATTTAAATTTACTATAGTTGTCGCTCTTCTTTTCAGATAATATCGTACATGGATGCGAGTATTACAAAAATCGACACATTTATTTAAACACGCAAAAAAAAAATCAATTTTCATTTTAAAACATTGGGGTTTACCGAAAATCTGTTCTGAATCATAAAATAAAAAATGCAATAAAATTAGACATTATTTAATTAGAAAAACTTTTAATTGTTTTTTTTTTATGAATAAAATATGTTTTGGACACTTTTGTCTTCAGAAAAAAAATTTCTGTAAATAATAATTTTTTACAAGAATTGATTTCATTTTTTTAAATTTTAATTAAAATAATTTATAAAATTTTATATCTTTTTAATTTCTGTATTACGTTGTAAGTGATATTGCTATTAAGTAAAAACTATATTTACTAATCGTAAATTCAATAAAACATTAGATTAGGTAGAATATTTTTCGAAATTTTCAAGATTACTGGTTAGTTAAAAACTTATATAAAAAGGCGCTCATGTTATAATCAAGTAATTATTACAGATATATCCATCAGAGAAAAAAATTAGATAAACCTCTGCCTGTCAGTCAAGCTGTCAACTCTTTAAATAAACAATTAGCTCAGTGTTAAAAATGCATTTCTGTCATATTTTAAACTAAAAGTAATATTTGTTTAAACTTTAAATCAGTTAATATTCCTTAAATACAGTTTCAGAAAATTATTATTAAAATATTTTTTAATAAAGAGAATTATATTTTGATGACTGATGGCTAAAAATGCTTAACGTTTTCAAATCGAAAACTTATTCCAGTTATTTTAAATTAGTTTGAAATACAGCAAAGCATTTTGCTTCTTAGAAATATTAAATTTTAATCTATTAGCTTAAATTAAAACTAAAATAAAAGCTTCAAGAAAGAATTTTTATTATGAGTCTTATATGTAAAAAGGAGCAGATGTGGTGACAAGACAAGGAATACCTGTCACAGTTTACATTAAAATGTTAAAGAAACAGCGACGCTCAGCTTTAAAATGAAATGTTTCCGCCCGACGTAACTAGATGTTTAATGGAGCCGATCACATTCATCAGTTTTATTGCTTTTGTTTTCATTTTCATTGCTATTGTTTTTAATTATCCCAGAATCCATTAAGAGTCTTTTTGTGAGATCTAAAAGGTTTCTGAAATTAGTACACTTTCAATATATTTCACTTAAAATTATTTCCTCTTTTAATCAAAACCGCATTTTCTAAGTTATGGATAGAGCAATAACATAGAATGTATTGTCTGGGCTGAAGCTGTACAATCTTCCCTTTCCAGCTATGACAGATTTCAAAAAGTATCTTATGAATAATAGATTATTTTACACCTACAATCTATTTCCTACAAACCGAACACCTCTAGCCGCTCGTATTTCTAACATAATTTCTATCGAAAATGTTCTAAAGAATTAGATTCATTTGCTTCTCAAGTTCAGACGTTTACAGTTAAGACCCTCTACACTATCATCTTCATTCGCTTCGTATTCCACAAATAATTAGCATGAAATCACAAGACATCGTGACCGAGGGTCTCAGTGCACTGACCTTGATCCCACAAGATTATGCTCTTTATTCAAGAAATTATGACTAAGGTTTACTCAGCACCGTCGCAGTATAATCCATAGATGTTCTGAATCATAAAATAAAAAATGCTAAATCATTTCTGAATCATAAAATAAAAAAATAAATGTGCTCAGGCACATGATTTTTCACGCCCATCGGGCGTGAAAAATCATGTGCCTGAGCACATGGATTAACTAGCCGCCCGAGCAGAATGGTATGCCCAGAAACGAATTGTCAACCACTATATATATATATATATATATATATATATATATATATATATATATATATATAACCAACAAAGTTTTTAATTTTGACAATTGTTTAGAAATATATACGATAATGCATTTTGCCATTTAAGGCTTCATCATTGTGTATGTGGATTTGTGTGCATGCTTATAAAATAGTACTTTCCCTAAGCGCTATCGTTTCTCGTGACTTTATTACACACTTTTTCTTTCGTTTTCAGATCTGAGGAAGCCTTAAATGGCGAAATGCATTATCGAATATATTTCTAAACAAATCTATTTTCATGAACGTTTTCAACTGTGAATATATATATATATATATATATATATATATATATATATATATTACTTAAACGTTATTTTTGTTATTTTTAGTGAATACCCATATTTAAGTAGACGCTGGTTTATTTAGTAAACAGTATATTTAATTATCTTCGTCTACTGTCTACTATATACGGAAAATCATATTAAAGAAAAATATTCGCTCTCCAGTAGGATTCGGACTTGCGTCCCTCTTGGAAGGAGAAACTGTCGTTAGATCCGACTTACTTCAGCCCGTCTCGATCACGGAATGCGTCAACAATTAAGAAAAGTTGAATAGTGCCTTATAAATACAAATCATTCTCAGACTCTCTAAACTCAGTTTCGTATCTTAACTCAAAGCCATTTCTAAAATGATGGATTTTTATTACTTAGATTTTATTTTTAGTGGATACTTATATTTGAGAATATATATATATATTTGTGTGTGTGTGTGTGTGTGTGTGTGTGTGTGTGTGTGTGTGTGTGTGTGTGTGTGTGTGTTTAGATAGCATATCTTCATTCAAGCATGTTTGGTTGAATAATCTAGACATATCATGTCCATTTATTTTTATTTTAATCCTCTCAAATTCTCGAATCAATTTCTTACTCTTGTTATTAAACTGATTAAGAAAGACGCTGTCGTTTTGGTCATTTCTTTTATTTTTCCAGAGTACTTTCAATTTTATCTTCTTCAGGGGTGAATTGCAAAAACAAAAAATTAATGTCATTGTAAGTTGGGATTTTCTTGTAAATGCGCATGAAACGCTCTCCGTTAGAGACTATTTAAAAATTAACGTTAAGAATATCTAAGGGAGGTAACTTAATTTATATTTTTGATTATTAATGTTTTAAAATACTCAACGTGCAATTTAAAAAATGTTTTACAATTTGAGCATCCTGGAACATCGCTTTTAGAGGAATTATAAAACATTGTTGCTTTACTCATAATCAATCTTACTTAGCGGCAGAAATGTGGTCCTACAGAAGGATACTGAAAATTCTATGGATGGAGCGAGTAAGCAACAACGAATCCTTAAAGAAAATGGAAAAAGAAAAAATACTTATACCCCAAATCAGAAAAAGACAGCTGAAATTTCTTTGTACACATGAGGAAGGGAGGCTTGGAAAACTTAACACTCACGGGGCAAGAGAGATAGGGGAAGACAGCGAGGAAAACTTCTTAGAGCAACACGAGGTAGAAATTTTTTTAAACCAATGATCGCCTATCTCCGGAAGGAACGCAACGGCGACAAAAAGAAAAAGAAAAAGAAAAACTCGTTGCTTATCAATTTCCTTAATGCTTTGCTTGCGGTGAAATTATTATAAACCACAAAAAATTATTCGTCGTAGAAAACTATTCATATCATTAACAATGCCTTTGGATTGGGTTTAATGAACGAATCTTCTTTGTAATTTTTTTTTTTTTTTTACCGGCGCTTTAAATTTTTGTACGATTCTGTTGAAAACTATAAATTTCTGAAAGTCTATCGGACGATCGGACACACGAAAACGCTGAATGCGTTCAAACCGCAATCAAATGAAGTAGGCGTCAGGACGAGAATTAAAAAAAAATTGCAGATTGTACACGGTGTTAATGCATATTGCCACTGCCTGGACTTTAACTAAAACCCTAGAGTCTAATTTTGATGGAACCTACTCTCGGATATTTAGAGCTATACCCTACATCTCTTGAAGACATCTAACTAAATCACAGCTCTATGGACTCATACCTGATATTTCTACAATCTCACGCGAACACAGAATGCCCAGGAGACTATTGGCGAACAAAACAAGAACACGCGAGTGATCTACTGATCTGGGCACCCGGCCATGAAGCAATACGAATTGGTCGCCCAGCAACCGCCTATATTGGCCAGCTATGTTATGACACTGAATACCGCTCAAATGACCTTCTGACTTTGTTGATGGTTGGCGTGATGGTTGGCGTGATGTTTGGCGTAAATATCCGAGATAATTTGACCGAATAATATAATAACGGACCGTCTGGAAAATAGCAACCATTCTGAAGACGCCTGCTGTCTATTCTACAACTTTTTCTTCTTCTTTCGATTTTTTTTTTTTTTTCGAAACAATGCCTCACCCTGGCCTGTAAACACCATTGCAGTTCTCTATAACACTACTTCAACTTCTGCATTTCCCAATGTTAAAGTCGTTGTTTAAAGAAACGGAATTTCATTTTTTTATTGATTTTTTTTTTTTTTTTTTTTTACGGCTTATCAACATTTTTAAGGTTATTTAAAGACGAAACATATTTTGGATTGTAAAAGATTTTTTGGGATAATAATGATTTTCTGATGCAACTCTGACTGTTTAACCCATAGCTGGGCAGAGAAAAGGTTGATTTATTCCCACGGATATTTGCCCGTGAGTGAATATAACTAGCCAGACTAGAATTCGAACTCGACTCTCCAATTTCTTATTCCGATCCTTTATTCATTACACCACTCGCACATCAAGCTTACAGGATCTGGTTCTCCCGAACGGCCACCCATCTTGGTACTGACAAAGTTCAATGTTGCTTAACTTCGGTGATCGGAGGAGAAGCGATGTCTCAACATGATATCGCCGAAAGCCGAAGGTAATTTCAGATCGTGGTCGTGATTAAGTGGAACGTAACCAGACCGTCGATAGTACATTGTCGAGTTTAATTAAAAGTGTAGAGAACTCTGAGATAAAACGTGTGAGTTCCAAAAGTAATATTCTGAAATTTTTTAACGTGGCATTGCCCTATGTAGGCTACTTCTTTCATTACTAACAAATACAGCTAGTATATATATATATATATATATATATATATATTAAATGTTTCATTAAATAATATAGACAAGTTTTATCTATTTATTTTAAGTAAGTTCCTTTCATATTGTCTGATAAACTTAATAACATTATCATTGAAAGACGAAAGGAAATCACCATATTGATACATGTTTAAATCCAATCTAAGCTTTCGGCTTACAGTAGCCATTATCAAAGATGACAATTACTTTTCAATATATCAACCAATACACGAACGAAACAATAATGATAGTCAGTTTTTTGTTGCATGAAAAATTTCAAAGCAACGACAAACTCGTGTATACGAGATGTGGAAGCGAAAATCGCGTCGCAACTCGTGACGTCACAGATAACTATGTGAGAGTGAAAACGAGAATTATTAAGTATGGGAAGCCGTTGGTATAAACCAATGGATTCTGTTATTAATCATATGCATTGGCATTTAAGAATATTTGGGGAGATTTCATAGTTTATTTTGTTCAGGTTAGGTTTCAAGTGTTTTATGTATATAGCTTCAAGAATTTTTAGTTTTTGTTTATTGTTTTCATGTTTAAGTATAGTTGTGTTGCCAACAAGGATTTTCCGGAATTGAGTACGCGAGCAAGCATGTTGTTTTAACTGTCTAAAAATGTTAGTGTTATCATTTAAATGTAGAGTTAGTTAAGTGTCGTGAACAGTTGAACAGTTGGGAGTTCAGATGTTCATCTTGACGGGATAAAATTTAGAATTTTTTTTTTTTTTTGTAGACATTGAATGCTACGAGTCCCTTGAACTGTGAGAGTTGCGTCAGAGGATAGATCAGCTGTCCTATTCTGGTTATCTAAATTTTCGAATAAAACGTGGTATCGTTTGCATATATTTTTTTTATTAAAGATTTGAGAATTTTACTTAGGCAGATCGTTAATATAAAAGGAGACAACATTTGGAGACGCCTGTATTTTTCACATAGAGATCTTTGTGCATAAACCTCTGTAGGAATTATTCAGAATTCCTCTTTGGTTTGGTTGTTATCAGTTTATGGCATTTTTACGCTGTGTTGTCGTTAAAGATATTGTTGTTAAACCTACTTTAAATCTAAACATTCGTCAGCAACGTGGGCCCACTGAGAAATCCAGCATTTACACTTTCTTCTTCTTCTTCTTCTTCTTCTTCTTCTTCTTCTTCTTCTGCTGCTGCTGCTGCTGCTGCTTTGTGCCATTTTCATTCAGGACGTTGACGATCAAGGCTCTCCGCAATTTCCTGTCCTTTGTAGGTCTTAGTAAATTTTGTCTTTTTGTCTCTCCTAAATGCTTGTTGGGTTTGTTATGAGCTGTTTTCATCTGATTTTCTTGTCTTCAATATGTCCTGTGAGCATCAAACTTTCTAAGCTCTCTTTCCTCATAATAAGCCATATAAATTTTTAACTGTCGCTTTATGATGTTAAACATAAGAACTTTTACGATAAATTTAGGGTACGCGTCTCATTTTTTCATTTCAATTCCAGATCATTAAAGTAGCAGTTTTTTCTTCTACTCCTTGTGCCGTGTCTCCTAAGGATGTGGGCGATCATGACTCTCCACAACTTCCTGTCCTTTGTAGGTCTTAGTGTTTTTCTTTTCCTCTCTCTCTCTCTTTCTCTCTCTCCCCCAATCCCTGCCAACCATTTTGACACGCTCTTTTGCTAGATTATTCTGTGGTTTCCTCTGTCCCTCTTGCCTTCAACCTGTGTGTTTTAAATTTTCCAAGCCCATTTTCCTCATTAGGTATCCTAGAAATTTCAAATGTCTCTGATGTTTAAGTATGTTTCTTTTTGTTTTCATTTTCTCTAAAACTTCATCGTTGCTCACATGTTCTGTCCATGGTATTCTCAGCATCCTTCTGTTGAACCTGAATTCTGTTGCTTCAAGTCTCTTCTTCATCTACATACGCTTTTAAATCTTATGCTGTGTTCAAAATTTGCATTGTTTTTTGTTTGTTTGTTCTTTGTTTTGTTTTTTGCAATTCGTTCTAAAACACGTGTTATTTTGTTGAGACTTTTAAATATGATCTTCAATATTAACACTGATTGTGGAGGCGTCAAATGTGGATTGTGGGGGAGTTTTCTGAACAAGACACTTGGAGATCTGTTAAGCTCTTCAGCTGTAATGTTCTCATTATCAATACCAGTAAAACGTGAATATCATTCCCAGCAAATTCTTCAAATCCCACTTCCTGCATCCATTTGCAATAGTTATTCGCACAAAGTAAGAGAGGAAGAAATCTTTTTTTTTTATAAGCAGTTTCAAGTTTAAAGCAAATAGAATTTTTGGTCGAAAATGATGCAATATTAAACCTCGTTATAATGATTTATTTCGGAAATGAATAACTAAAACAACAAAATGGAATATATATATATATATATATATATATATATATATATATGTATGTGTGTGTGTGTATGTGTGTGTGTGTGTGTGTGCGCGCGCGCGTGTGTGTGCGTGAGGGTGGGTGTGAAGATAAAGTTAAAAAGTTTTAAACAAAGACGCGTTTCGCCGGAGAGAAAATTATGGCGTCATCAGTTCAACTGAGAGAAGAAAAACAAATTTTTGTGTTAAGAGAGTGTTATTTGATGAGGATAAATTGGTTGTAAATCACATTATTTACTCTGACTTATCATGTGCATGATCTGGCTTGACATTTGAAGAGAGTATATTAGTAAGTGTATACATGTATGTATATTATATATATATATATATATATATATATATATATATATATATATATATATATATATATTATAAAAAAAGCCTATGATTTTTGCAATGTGTTTTTAACGTGAAAAAAAGACACCAAAATCCCTATATTAACCTTTGGTCTACCGCTGACGCAAAAAATCAAGATTTTTAATCAAATTTCTGAACGTGTTGGAAAGGATTAAAAAAATTTAGAAAAATAATCAATAAATAAATTTCACGTCTTTACTCTTAATAATAACAAATATTTTGACGATAAATCTTTATTTTTATCAAGTTTGGGAACTTTTCTCATGACACTATGCTTTTTTTTTTCATTTGGAGGAGGTAGCAACTGTTATACAGCCTAGACACACACACACACACACACACACACACACACAGAGTAAGAGTCCAAATCAGTTGATAACATCAGCGGTATTAATCCAATGTAAGTGTCTGGAATCTTACAGTGGATTAATACCGCTGATGTTATCAACTGGTTTACTGGCATCCAAAATAAGGACAACTGCACTTTCTTGCAGTTTGACATTATTGACTATTCTCCCTCCATATCTAAAGATCTGTTCAATTTGGCTTTGGAGTTCGCTCAGGAATACTCTAATATTTCTACGAATGATATGGATAAAATCTTGAAATGCCGAAATTCTATTCTGGTTTACAATGAAGAACAGTGGACCAAAAAGACTTCCAGTGATAATTTTGACATCTCAATGGGTTCTTTAGATTCTGCTGAAGCCTCTGACTTGGTGGCATTATTCTTTTATACAATTTAAGTGCCTTTGAATGCCTAGATTCTGACAGTGCAGGATTATATAGAGATAATGGCTTATTAGTAGTTAAAGACTCTACAAAAACTAAGGTATATCGCATTAGAAAAATGATCTACAGGGAGTTTAAGACTATAGTTTCGTCTAACATTAAACTGGTAGATTTTCTGGATGTCACCCTAGACCTTAATAATAGCTCTTTTCAGCCTTATATGAAGGTTAATTTTAACCCGGATTCCAACCACTCCCTTTTGTTATTAAGCACATACCCCCCTCTATTGAATTTAGGTTAAGTACTAACTCTTCTAGTAAAGAAGCTTTTAATAAACATAGTGAATTTTATAATTCTGCTCTTAGAAATATTGACGATAGGAGTACCACTATGGAATATAGAAATCCAGTTAATTATGACCATATTAAGAAAAGAAGATCATTTGGTTTACTCCCCCTTTCAAACTAATGGTTAAAACTAAACTAGGACATAAATTTCGAAACCTTTTCAAAAAACATTTCCCCGATCCCAAAACTAATCCACACGGTAAAATATTCAATTATAATACCCTTAAATTAAGCTACACTTGTGCTGATAATCTGGAAAAAATAATTAGGAAACATAACAGAGTCCTCAACAAGTCTAGGGACTCAAGAAACTTGACTACTCTCCAGATTGCAACGTGTAAAAATAAGTATAATGACACTAACTACTTGTTCAATTGTAAAATACAGCTAGCATCGATTTGGATTATATTTTTTCGTCTCGGATGCTACCTGAATCTGACCAAAAACAAAATGGTTTCCATGTCGGATGATGACCGGAAGAACCATCGAAAGTGCTTGCGTATTTAAGAAAGACTTAATACAGTTTATAATTTTTAAAAACAAGGATCTTAACATTCATCGATTGGTTAGTAGATTAATCATCTTTAAAATTTAGTTAGTGAAGTGAATTCGCCATTTTATATATATTAAAGTATATATATATATATATATATATATATATATATATATATATATATATATATATTATTATTATTATTATTATTATTATTATTATTATTAAGTTTTTCCACTATTCTTACGTTTTACCGCTTTGTAAGAGGAGTAAGTGAGTACAAAAATTTTACATCATTTTTATTGTCCTAAGCGCTTTCAGCCAATTCTATAGCCATTTTCTAGTGTTTTATCCATGTTGTAATTTATTTTGTGTTGTTTTGAATGGGAGCGTTTATTCCGAGCTTTCACGAGTTGTCCGCAACTGGAAATCGCGTAAGCAGCATTCTATTTTAAAAAAAAAAATTTAACACTCCATATCCATTGTTAAATAATGTGAAGTTGATAGTAGGAGAGAAATGTTTTATATCCAGGGCCTCTCTAATAGCGATAATGTGATCTATAAAGAATTCTTGTGATTTCGACCAGAATTTTTCTTAAGACTTCTTGTAAATTATGGGTTGACAGATTTTTTTTTATAGCACTGTGGTCTGATAAGTGATATGAGAGTCGTCTACCCAAGGCGGTGATATTATGTCTGATGTAGGTAATTGATTTGTGATAAGAAATAGTCTAATACTGGGCAATGAAATTGATACACTATATTGGTAATCTATAGTTTAGATTTGGTAGAATTATTTTGTTTAATTTCAACGACGTTTGCCGTCTCCCATTTTCTGTAGTATATTTACATGTTTTTTGGGAATTATGGCAGAAATATGGTGTTTAATAATTCTTCGTATGGCGAATTCGACCTGCTTATTATTATTGTGCATTTGGTTGCAATAAAATATTTTGATGTTTTATGGCTTGGTATTTTTATGACTGGTATCGTGTATTTTTTTATAAGAATAATTTTATTTGTTTATCAATGCATAAATTGTCTAACAGCCATGACTAGGTTCTCTTGCTTGTGTGGCATATTGCAGATCCTGTTTCTAAACATAGTTTTTTTTTCCCATCAGGGCAGCACTGCCTCCTCAAGGCATGATGTAGACCACCGTGTTGTGTTTATGGCCCTCACCAACCAATTCGGGAGTTCCTTTCTTATCAGAATGATTAGAGTAGGTTTTTCGAGCAGCCGTACATTCGTAATAACCATGAGATTCATCCAACTCTTTCCAAATTGTCTGTACTGCTCGCAGATTGACACCCAAACAATCTGAAATGTTCGTACTGGAGCTTCCGGTGCGAATGCCAAGCAGTACAACATGATGTTTCCAAATTTCTGGCGGAGTGAATTGCGTTATGGTAGTCTTTGTCTCACGGTGCCCAACTAAACCCTACTATACTGTGCAATGAACAAAATCAAAAACAAACGCGCATACGCGAAATTAAAAAAATAAAATGGTGACAGTTAATCCATCGCACCCTGTGTATGCGTGTATATATATATATATATATATATATATATATATATATATATATATATATATAATATGTAAAAAATATATAGAAAATAGGAAGGAACTGGTTAGGTAAATAGTCCAAAGTTCCTTAGTATTTTTAGTTATTATTTTAAAAAATAGTGCTCGATACTATTAATTTAAAGGATTATATTGAAGTTTTCGGCTCTTGTTTTGAAACCTGAGACCTCTTATGTAGCGATTTGGAATCATATTTTTTAAATAAATAATTATATATATATATATATATATATATATATATATATATATATATATATATATACGATTTTTTGCGACGTTGCCCGTGCTTGATTCAAAAAATCGTACGACTCATACAGCAATCACTATCACTTGACTAAAATATTTTTGTCCTTCCTTGCCTTTAAAGGAGTGCCCTTTTCCGTGCTGATGTTGCTACATGCCTATCTCACACTGCGAATTTTTTCTAAGCTCTATACTAAACATTAAATGTGTTACGAAAAAAGAACTAAACAAAATGAACACAAAACGATCAGCTTTAAAAAAGGACTCGTAACTGGAAAAACCGAATGAAAAAACAATATGTTAGCAACAAATACTTTTTCACACCCAACCCAGCTCTGCGGAGTTAGAGTTGAGTTTAAGCAAGCGAATGAGCCAATTGGAGTAAAGTGCCATGCAGGTTTAAATTTTTCCCACTTGTGACGAATGTACCTATTGATATTTTTGCATGCTAGCATGCTAGTTAACATTTGTGTCAGTCAGCTGTTGGCTCTCACGCTGGCCAATAGAATCTATTCGTGGCAGCCACCTATAGGCTCTCACTCTGGCCAGTAGAAAAACTACACGAAAACTGCCGTAGAAGCATGAAAAAATCGTTTATTTCCACTATCGATGGGAGTTGGAAAATGCAAAGTCGGTCTTGGCCTTTCCATTAACTTGGAGCATGTGCATATAAATTTTGGGGCAAATCCGTCGAAAATTGCGGCCGTGCATTCGTTACACACACACACACATCCATCCTGCCTTTTATATATATATATATATATATATATATTATTATTATTATTATTATTGTTATTTTACAGTAAGGTTCACCCTCTAAAAGGCCCAGGTGCCGCTCGAGATAGAGGATTACGTTAGGAGGCAATTTGTGTGAAAAGGAGGGGAAGATAACGGTTAACCCTAGCTTTAAACTGATTAGATTGTAGTGATTGCAGTAACAGCATCAGTGTGTGTGTGTGTGTGTGTGTGTGTGTGTGTGTGTGTGTGTGTGTGTGTGTGTGTGTGTTACGGGGAGATCAGTTTAGCGACAGGGTGTTAATGCCGTATTATACTGACAGATAATGAATGTGAGCGACGGATTTATTATTTTGATATGATGCTTAATCGAATGAACCTTTAATCATTATTGTGCTCTTCCGGATGTGATTTATTCATTTTATAGTGGAAGAAATATGCATTTTTCTCAACACACGTTAATCACCGCTTCAAATAAAATCAAAGCCGAGTTGATTTATGTACAGAGCATAAAACGTCGATTTTCCAGGCCATTCATCTTTTCCCTTTTAACTTTTTCGAGTGACAAGGTTTAGCATGCACATGACCCATTCATGTTTTTATTTTTTGCTGTGAGCTCTTGTCGAAGTATCTGCATAAATTAAATTCCAAACTCACTTCCTTTCTTGACGTTCATAGTCACCAAAACTCTTAGCTTCTTATCTGTCTTTATCTCTGAGACGAGATGTAATGATTACTTACATTATTTACATTATTCAGACGGTTATCGTCATCTTCATTGCCATATTCATAACGTTTCGGCCGTTGTACACTCCGGTGTTCTTCAGGTAAACTAAAACATGGAGAGTTGAGTCAAAAGGACATAACTTAGATATCCGAAAGAGGCATGATACGTGGAACCAGAACAATCTACCCCGATGGACGAAATAAAGAGTTTAGTTCGAAGATCCAATCACGTAAAGAAGGTCTCAGCTTCTTGTCAAAGTGATTATGTGCTTGATGCAAAAAAAAAAAAATAAAGATCAAACATGAGAAACAATGTGTTCTTTTATGATTGATTTGGGTTTTACGACTTGTCAAACTTTTGCAAGTTATTTAAAGCTAGGAAATGTTTTTACATGGTAATCATTTTTGGAGAGACTAATTTACAGACACAAATATATATATATATATACATATAATTTTCAGACAGTACTGTTTTCGCAGCTCTGGAATGCGACTAGAAATCCGAAGGCTTCAAGGCAGGATCGAAACCCGACCGATTTAGCGTCAGTCGGAGTTTCTACCCACAAGCTATCAGCATTTGGCAGAGGGTTAATGCTAAGTCTAGCGTATTGTTTTTACGAGTGTAAACAAACGCCAGTCGGCCAGAGGGCCCGTGTTCATTTTACCGAAGATCTTTACATTTTAGCGTAATAGAAACAGTGTGCTGACCCTGGTTGGGAAATAAAATTCCTATAATTTCAGACACATACATAAAAACACACATTCAGTAAAAAATAAAAATGAAAATTAAAAATTGCCCTGAAATAGCCGAAAGCACTCGGACATGCAGAACTTTTGGAGAGTTTTTCCACACTTACCACCAGAAATGAAAACACTTGTACGACAAGAAGAAAATTTAAAAAGATTAATTGTAATACCTTGTCTTAACGAAATTTGTATAAAGAAGTATTGCTGTCGTAATCCACAAGACGCACACACACATATATATATATATATATATATATATATATATATATATATATATATATATATATATATATATATATATATATATATCAGGTCATCCCATAAGTTCTGTCCGAATTTTAACTTTTTTGTTAAAATGAACAAAATTTAAAGAGTATTTTATAAAGTCTAATGGAGCTGAATATTATTTTTATGTTTAGAGGCATTTAAACTGATGAAAATTTCAGAGAATAATAAAATTAAATTTTGTTTGATTAAAACCCTGCTAACATGGAAGTACCCAAGAATCATTTGAGGCACATAATGAGTTCAAGAAAGGAAACTCAACAGCCGAAGCGGCTAGAAACATTCACTCAGTTTATAGAGAGGAATGTGTGAATGAAAGAACTTGAAGAATATGGTTTGCAAAATTCAGAGGTGGAGATTTCACCCTTGAAGATGAAGATCGAACCGGACGTCCAGTTGAGTTTGATGAAAAGCTTCTTGAAGCAGCCCTTGAAGAAAATCCTGCTTTATCAGTTGAGGAATTGGCAGTGGTTCTCAGTTCAAATCATACAACTGTTCATCAACAACTTGGAAAAGTTCCTAAACTTGGAAAATGGGTGCCTCATGAATTGTCTGAAAACAACCTCAAATCCCGAGTTGACATCTGCTCTTCTCCATTCTTGCCAACTTGTTTCACCTTTTTTGGATAGACTTGTGACTGGTGATGAAAAATGGATCTTTTATCGAAATGTTAAGCGTCGTAGACAGTGGCTTGGTAAAGGGAAAGTACCCCAGCCATAACCGAAAAAGGAACTTCATGGGCAAAATGTTCTTATTTCAATCTGGTGGGATCGCCAAGGAATAATCCTCTTTGAATTCCTACCACCTAATGCAACAATTAATGCTCAAATATACTGTCAGCAATTAGAGTGTTTGAATCAAACTTTGAGAAAAAAAGACCTGCTCTAGTGAATCGAAAAGAGGTGATGTTTCATCAGGACAATAGGCGACCCCACACAGCAAGAATCACGTCACAAAAGATCGAAGAACTTGGTTGGGAGAAAATTCCTCATCCACTTTATTCTCCCGATCTTGCTCCTTCAGACTACCATTTGTTTCGTAGCTTACAGAATCATTTGGAAGAAACAGCTTTTGTAAGACAGGAAGAGGTTAAAACTGACATTTGTGAGTTCTTCGAATCAAAGCCAAAAGAATTTTACAGTAATGGAATTAGTAAGCTTGTTAATAGATGGAAGGAAGTCATAGATAATGAGGGAAAATACATTGTTGATTGAATCTGTAATTAAATGTAACATTTGGTCACTTGTTTTCTTTATTCAAAATTCGGACAGAACTTATGGGATGACCTGATATATATATATATATATATATATATATATATATATATATATATATATATATATATATATATAGGTCTCATCCTTTTACTGTTGAATTAGTTAAATGTAACCGCTATTTCTACCCCAACAGTTACTTTTCTTGCACTTCTCACCAGTGGAATTCTTTTCCGTTTCCTTGCTTCCCTGATAACTACAATCTTCAAAAATTTAAATTCAACGTAAATCGCTATCTTCTATCCTCTTGAACCCCGTTAAGCTTTTATCCTTTTCCACGATCCCTTTATACCAGTCCCCTCTCTCTCTCTCTCTCTTCCTGTCTCTCTGTCTCTGTCTCTGTCTCTCTCTCTCTCTCTCTCTCTCTCTCTGCAACTCCCTGCATACTAATGACATTTCCGCCTTGCTTGGGATGAAATGATATATATATATATATATATATATATATATATATATATATATATATATATATATATAGAGAGAGAGAGAGAGAGAGAGAGAGAGCAATGACTCTTGGACATCTAGCCTGCGCTCCTATACTTGGCCATATCCGCAAATATATGAAAGCAAAAGAGATAATATGTTTTTATGTATCAAATCTTGGCAAAAAATCAAATTCTTTGCTATTCCTAAATATTTTGGCCCACGTACCACACGCCTCAAGAACATCTACCCCTTCCTACATCCTTCCCGACCCAGTGCATAATAACGTGACGCACTCCTTTCCAAATTCACAACTCATGGTGGGCAGCTCTCTTTCACGCAAATTCTCAGCCTTTTTCTATGCAAATTGTTTCTCTCTATACATATTTTTCGAATGATTTCAAACCACTTTGATTTCCTCTAGAAATATGTCCATTATAACAGGTCTTAACTAAATTTTCTTCATAGGTTCTTGGCAAATATGACTTTATGTGAAACGGCAAAGTCGAAGAGGATTTTATGGGAATTAATCTACGTTTATGCATTGTGATGAATTGATTTATTTTTAAGTCATGCCAAACATTGTTAGATTAATTCATGTTTATTATTATTATTATTATTATTATTTCGATTTCTGCTATAATCACACTACCTACCATGTCTGCTGGAAATCTAAGGCAGGTGTGTTGCTGTGGCTACATTTCATTATTTGTTTTTCTAACTCCCATAATATTACTAGCGCTAGATGCACAAAGTGCTTCTTAGTGTGTGGGCTGTAATTATCAAGACATGTTTTGTATTTCTCTTAAGCTGAGATATCCAGGGATTTTTCCAATGTGTTGTTGTGTTCCTTTTTTATCATTCCAAGCGCACCTCTTGCTTTCAACTTCCACATTTTTTCTATTTCGATTTCCAAGTCTTTATACTTCAATATTTTTTCAAATTCCTTGGTTGCTGTTACACTCCGCTGGGCAAGCCATATCGAATTAGTAGTTCTTTTCTTTTCGATTTTTAACAATAATGTCCGGCCTATTTTCTCCAATCTTCTAATCTGTAAAGAGGGTTTAATCCAAGAGATCTGTAATGTCTTCCATTTCTGTAACCGGTGCTGGGTGATGTTCATATCAGTATTTCTTAACATCTTTTCCAAAATGTCTGCTCATTGTCCAGTGGAAGTCTTTTCCCACTCTATTGTTACCAATTTTGTATTCATTTAGCGCAAGTGCAGAACTTCCTGAGATTATGGTCTATTGCTTCCTGATATTTGTCACAGAGCCTGCATTTTGGATCCACAGTATTATGTATAAACTGAAAGTTTCTAGTGAAAAGACTCTGGTCTTGTGCTGCAATAATAAAGCCTTCCGTTTCAGCCTTTAATCCAGATGACCGTCACAATGGATGCGTGTTAACTTTTATCAACATCTGCTTTATTAGCCTCGTTCTGGATATTGGCTACTCAGGTGTTTGTCTTACCAGCGTTCTTTCATCTCTTTAAGTGCTTTATCCTTGACTTTCTTTTTTATAATATTTGCTGCAACAGTTGGTTCTTGGGTTCTGTTTTGGTTTTCTACAGAATCGACTAAACGGAAATCTCTTTTCTATATATGACCTTTCATAGTTGAATATTTTTCTTTACTTTCGTGTTGTTTGACTAATTGTATCCTCCATTCCTTTGTTGTTTCCATATATGTTAGTTGTTTTTATTATTATTATTATTATTATTATTTTCTTTGATTTCTGGCGTTTACACATTTCTTTCCGGGTCCCGCCCAGGGACCTAAGGTTAGAAATGGCATCATGACACTTTCCACTGACACAAAAAAAAAATTACATAGATAAAGCCCTTCGTAAAGTGTGGGCTGTACTTGTCAGAACAATTTTTTTGTATCTCCTTGAGACATGGATTTCCAGGAATCCCTTCAATTAGTCTACTGCAATCTTTTCCAACCAGTCCTAGGGCTCCAACTACAACAGGGATTGTTGATGTTCCCATATGCCACATTTTCGAGATTTCTATTTCAAGATCCTTGTATTTTGACAACTTTTTGAATATCTTCAAAGATACATTGCAGTCTGCAGGGACTGCCATATCAATAAGGAGGCACCGTTTTTGTTTGTGGTCTTTAATAACAATATCTGGGCGGTTGGCTTTGATTTTTCTGTCAGTGTGTATTGTGTAGTCCCATAGAATTGTAACAGGTCCTATCTCCTTAACCGGGTCTGGGTGATGTTCATACCAATTTCTTTCAGTTTCCTTCCCGTAGAAGTTGCAGATTTTCCAGTGCAGATATTGGCCTACTCTGTCATGCCATCAAGGATAAAACCTTCAGTTTCAGCTTTCAACCCTGCACGACGTAGCCACTGATGGGTACGGGTTTTGTCTACGTCAGCTTGTTTGGTACGGGCAGAGTATTGGCCATGAAGCGCTTTATCCTGCCATCGCTTCTGTATCTGGTCGGTTGCATTCGTCTTTGCTGTCTTTTTTAAGTATTTTGCAGTTTCAGTCGGTGTATTTTGCTGTACTTGCATCTCTACGCCCATTTGAAACTCATTTTTTAATCTGTTGGCTTCTTTTATTACGGAGTAAAGACGTTTACTACTTTCATGTTCCTTGACGCATACCATCATCTAGTGTTCTGTAGTTTCCAAGTATCTTTGAGGCCAATTGTTGTAGTTTTGTAGGACAGTTCTAGTTGAACTAATCCTCTGCCTCCTCCGGATCTGGGCACATAGAGACGATCAACATCAGCTTTGGGATGATGCATGCGGTAGCAAGTGAGAAGCTTTCTCGTTTTGGCGTCCATTCGCTTAATTTCAGCTATGGTCCAGTTAAGGACATTAAAGCTGTATTGCACCACAGGGACAGCCAATGTGTTTATGGCTGATATTCTGTTTTTTGTGTTTAGCTCAGTATTTAGTACCAGACGTACACGTCTGTAGTACTCTTTTCTTATTTTTTCCTTCATTTGGGGGTGTTGTGTGCCATCTCCTTCGCTAATTCCTAGGTACTTATAAGCTTCATCATGCTCCAGTTCCCTAATTTTTGTGACAAAATCTAAATCTATTAAGGGTGTTTCTGTAATTCTACCTTTCTTGAATGTTACTTTTGCTCATTTATCTAATCCGAAGTCCATACCTATGTCGTCACTGAAGTATTTTACAATATTGAGGAGGCCTTTCAACTCATTGTTGTCTTTGGCAAAGAGTTTGAGATCATCCATGTAAAGTAGGTGATTGAATATTTTCTTACTTATTTTGTAACCATAGCTACTGTTGTTCAGTTCATGTGTAAGAGGGATTAAGGATAAACAAAACAGAAGGGGTGACAGAGAGTCTCCTTGAAAGATTCCACGTCGGATATTCAGACGGTTGGATATGGCAGTGCCCCCAGTGTGACTAAGGTATAGTTTGGTGTTCCACATTCTTATGCTGTGCTCAAGGAAATTTAATACCACAAGGGAGACTTTGTACATTTCCAAAGTCTTAAGGATCCAAGAATGCGGAACACTATCAAAGGCTTTACGATAATCAATCCACAATGCACTAAGATTTCTGCGTCGTCTCCTGCAATTTTCCAGGATTATTTTATTTATCAGAAGTTGATCTTTGCAGCCATATGAACCTCTTCTGTATCCCTTCTGTTCCAGCGGGAGAATACCGTTTGTTTCGAAAAAGGAATAAGTACGGTTCGTCAGTACAGACGTGATCAACTTATACGTTGTGGAGAGACATGTTATCGATCTATAATTTTTCGGGTCGTCTGTTTCAGTTGTTTGCGGTATGAGGTATGTAATACCTTCAGTAATCTATTCCGGGATTTTATTGGGATTATTTACAAGCGTTGACAATGTTTTTGCAAGAATTTCATGGATAGATGAGAGATGATAAAGCCAGAAATTGGGCAACTTGTCATTTCCTGGAGATTTCCATTTTGGGGATTTCGTTAGAGCTTATCATTATTATTATTATTTGAATCCATAAGCATTTACTTGGCTCGGGAATAGGTCACTATTGGTATTTTATATTTAAGTCTATAAGCATTTAGGTGGTTCCAGGATAAATTTTGGTTGTTTTTATATGAGTGTATTTTATACATTTTTCTGGTTCACATATAGGTCAATTTAGATATTTATATTTGAGTCTCTAAGCATTTGCTTTGTTCGGGAATAGATCAGTATTAGTTGTTAATATTTGTGTTTGTAAACATTTATTTGCTTCGCGGATAGGGCCAATACTTATTAGAATATTTGAGTCTCTAAACATTTACTTGGGTTGGAGATAGGTAAATATTGGCCGTTTATATTTGAGTCTATAAGTATTTTCTTGGTTTGTGGATAGGTTAATATTGATTGTTTTTACTTAAGTCTGTATGCATTCATTTAGTAGGTGTGCCTCTTACCCTGATTCAATGGTTGTAGTCGGCCTATTCTACTGTTATTCCGTTGCAATTTCGTACGATTCTCAGAACATTCAAACGAATTGCCATGAAATATCCACTTTCTGCACTTAAACCGTGTTTCTTCTTCCATAAATTTCCGTATAGTAAATATAAAAGACAATATGGAAAACTTCTATTTTGACATATATTTAGATTTCGTCATTAAATAACCCATAGACGTTGATATGCTACTAAACGACCAATTGAAAGAATTCTTTCATGATATTAATCCATTTAATATCCAACAATTTCTTAAGAAATCAAACTGAATTTCAAAATATAACTTCAACAAAACTACAACGTGAAACACATATCACCGCCTCTAGTAATTATGTCCACACAAACATGTATATGTAAAAAAGCTGAGTATCATCTACCATGTATTCAATTGTGAAAGCAGAATAACATATACTACATATGTATTACTTCAAAGCTCACTAGAAAATTAAATTTGCCAATAAATGACCCATGAAGAGTTGATAGGCCGTTAAATCAAATCAAATTTACGGTAAATGAACTATACATTTCAAATAGTAGTTGAATACCTGTCCTATGAAAAATAAATTGTCATAGAAGTTGTCTTACCTCTTTCAAATTTCTGTATAAACAACATTTTCAGCAAGACATTTATTTTATAAATTTCTTTTTTTCATTATGCGAAGTCTTCCTGAATTTCCTACTCTCTGCATAGCTACAGATCTATGAGGGGGAGGGGGTTCTTCTACATCAGGGGTCATTAATCTACGTCCCGCGGGCTGGATCCGGTCCGCGATGTCAGTTCATCCGGCCCGCCGCTTCATTGCACTACAAATGAACTAAACTATAATTATTTATATGGAATTATCAATAGATTGTAGTTAAAATTACTATGTAGAAAAATTAAAATAATTGTAAGCAAAATGCCAAAAATGTCAGCAAAATGCCAAAATGCATCTGACAGGAATATAAGTTTTAGGAAAATCAGTGAAATAAAAAATTCGGCAACTTTTTGCAACTTTTGATATCCGAGCGCATTTTGTGTAATTACCTGCAAGGAAGTTTTTAAGAAAAGCGATTACGAGCCTGCTGAAGCAATTATATTTTAACTTGCATTGCCGTATTTTAACAGGTTTGAGGATTGCCGTATAATAAAAGGACTACTTCAGCAAATTATCTCATATATTTTGCCTGAACTTATAAAATTTAAAGTATGTAAAGTCAGCACATGTAACAAGTTTAACGGATAAACATTTGAAAGCATTTCTCTTGGTTTGATGCAGCAATACCAAAATAAATATTAATTATATCTTAAAAGGTAAACGCCAATTTCCCAAATCTCACTAACCGTTTGGCCGGCTTAGTTTGTGAGATTCGGATATGTGCGCAATTGGTGTGATATAACTGTTTTATTGCTAGTGTCTCTTTCTTGGATAACTTTTAGTAAATATGTTTGTTGTCTTTATTTTTTGTGCATTCAGTGTATTGAATAAAATGGTTATCTGGCTGGCGCTCTTTATTCTTTCAGTTATCTGGCCTTCTGTGAAAAAAGTTTAGTGACCCCTGTTCTACATCATCCAGATTTGTTCCTTGTTTTGCACTTGGTAGAACATAAAGGGTTTCGTCCATTACAAGATACTAGGACTTGGAAGGAGCTTCCCTGAAAATGTTTATTGACAAAATCTTGATAAAAACAAGTAAATAAAGTACACAAATCATTACGTACATTATTTACATTGTTCGAACTGTTGTCCTCATCATTATTGCCATATTCACGCACGCTTCAGCCGTTGTACGCTCCCACCTTTTTCAGTTGATTGGAATTTCTAAGTCACCTCTTTGTTTCGTCTAGTACGGTAGATTGTCCTAGTTCCACGTTCCATGCCTCTTCCGGATGTCTCAGTTATCTCCCTTTAATTCAACTCTCCAAGTTTTTGTTCATCACCGATGCCATAGCCAGGTATTGAACTCGTAACTCTTTGGGTCAAGTCTCTGGATCGAACCAACGCTTTTATCCACTGAGACATCCGAAAGAGGCATGGAATGTGGAACTAGAACAATCCTGTGGACGAAATAAAAGATTCATTTCAAAATTTCAGTCACCTGAGGAAACCCGGAGCGTACAACGGCCGAAACGTCGGGAATATTGCAATAAATGCCAGGACAAGAGTCCGAATAATGTAAATAATTACAATCCTTCATCTTAGAAATTTAGACACATCATTATGTCGAAAGAATTGTGATTTAATTTTTTTGATTGATTTGTTTAAAGGCATATCAACACCTCATGGGTTATTTAATGCTGAAATTTAATTTTTTTTTTTTTTGGTGGGGGTGCTTTGAAGTAATAAAAATATATTTTTTTCTGAAGATATATTTTTGAATACAGTTTGATTTCTTTAAGAAATTGCCGGATATTATATGGATTAATGCCATGAAAGAATTCTTCCATATTTGGTCCCGAAGACCCTAATGTTTATCTAGAACTGCATACCTCAAAGGAATATACGATTTCTCTAGTTGAATCCGATAAGAAATATCTTCTTTTTATTCTATATGCCGTATTCCTTCAGAATGATGGCGATCATGGCCCTCCATAATTTCCTGCCGTTTTTAGTTTTTCATAAATTTTGCCTTTTCACTATCTCTCCTAAGCTCTATTCTGACAAGTTCGTTAGCTGGTGTATTCGCTGCTTTACTCTGTCTCTTTTGTCTTCTCTATGGCCTGTGAGTGTCAAATTTTCTAAGCCTTCTTTTCTCATTATGTGTACTAGACATTTCAACTGTCTCTTTCTGATGTTAACAATAAATGTCTTTTTTATTTGCATTTTCTCTAAGACTTCGTCATTGCTCACATGTGTAAAACTTCTGTGGAATAGTATTTCTGTTACGTCTAGTTTTTATTCCCCTGCGATGAAAGTCCAGCATTCCCTGCCATATTGGAAGACCGATATTGTATAACAATCCAAAACGAAAGTCTAACGAAATTTTCATGTTTCTTAATATTTTGCTTTTCTTTTGAAAGACACTGTTGAAATAGAAAGAGTGATTATTTCCCCTTCGTTGAGATAAAGTCACAAGGCTCACGTGACGTCCGGTGAGTGACGTCAGGGCATAGATCGACGAAGGGCAGTTACAACGCGGAGAAGAATGACGTACCTTACCCACAGCTGTAGGTCTTACAGGGAAGGCATGCGACCTCACCAGGTTCAGTTTCTGTAACTCCAGTTTCCCCTCTAGTAAATATTAAAAGTAAGTCTTTCCCTTTTCTACACAGTGCTTGTTGTTGCATACATGTTATAATTTCTGTGCGAAATAAATGTATATATGTATATATAAATATATGTACGACTTAGCATCATAAAACTCTCTCCTTTTTTTAGTTATTCCGTTTCGTCCTTAAATTCCAATATTATTATATCATGTATATAGTAATGCCCATAATGGGGGAAATACAAATGGGAGAATACACCATTCTTCCATAACGCGCCCATTAGCATCTATCGCTATCCCAATGCACTTTAGGATACGGTATCGCACTTTCCGTCCTCTGTTAAAACACTTCCTAGATATTAAAATGTATGTACTTGCTTGAATTTGGCATCCCCAATTTGTAATTCACAAGCTGGGCTGTTGCTTTTTGCTGGCAACCAGAAATTTACTATTTCTTTAAACTTAGGCCTAGAAGCAATATAATATTTCTTTAGAATTCTATGTTGGTCGAGATGTAATATAATATTTTCCTAAAATTCACAGCACGCTTCGAAACAATATAATATTTCTATAGAATTGGATATAGGCTGATAAACAATATATTATTTCTGTAAAAGCAACTGTAAGCCACTGCGTAAAGTGATATTCCATCCTAGAATTACGGGATAACATTACGATGTTTACTTTTATCTAAACGTCGACGTCGCAAAGAACGGAAATATTGAAAATATTAAATTCAGACTTTACGGTTTTTGAGCGAACGTGATGCTGAAAGAAGATTGGAAAGGTGGAGTGATTTCTTAGAGGTTCACAGCAAAAACGGACATGAAAGGAAAATAAGGAAAAAAATGGAGATGAGAGAAAAATAGAAAAAATTAGAAAGATATTAGCTGAAGTACTGGTTCCTTTTTTATCATTTCACCCTATACAAGACAATAAAGCCTCTAAGACGCAAGGGTTTGCTGATAGTAAACGAAACTCAGAAAACGTTATTTAGGAGAGAGGAAAATAAACAAACAGGGTTGAAATAGAACGTAAGATGACATTTGATACTGCATTTAAATTTTTGAAGATGACAATTAACAGAAAACCGATAAGCCGGAAGTGAATTCAACGCGTGAGAAATGCGAGAGGGTAGATTGTTCTAGTTCCATTTTTACAATTAAATATGGGAAGCGGTAATACGAAGTGCTAGAGAAAAGTAATTACAAGGTAACCAGAAAAGTTCTGTCCGTTTTTAAAGGAAAAAAAGAAAGCTCTTCACAGTATGTGTAACTTATATTTACTCTTCGAAGTAATCGCCATCGGCATCCAGCACCTTCTGCCAACGTGTCTCCAGCTGTTCAATGCCCTCGCGGTAGAACTCAGGGGCGGGGGGTGACGCAAAGAAGTCCGTGAGGGCTTTGCGCAAGTCTGCTTCATTGGTGAAGGATTTCCCACGAAGATGATTATCCAGGGAGTGGAAGAAGTAGTAATCGGATGGCGCAAGGTAGGGTGAATAAGGTGGATGGCACAAAGTCTCTCACCCAAGTTGCTGTATGGTATCCCTGTCCACTCGCGCGACATGCGGCCTGGCATTGTCATGGAGGAAAAGCACACCTTTGCGATTCACCAGTGCTGGCTCCTTCTGGCGCAATGTCTATTGCACACGTTTCAATTGCTGCGAGTATAGGTCACCAGTGATCGTTTGGCTCGTTGGTAGCAGTTCATAATGAACCACTTGACGACTTGTCCACCAGACACAAAGCATAATCTTGCGTGGGTGCATAGGCGGTCTTGTGAGGGACAGCATCCTGAGGAGACAGCCAATGTCTGGAACGCTTGGGAGTTTCGTACTGAACCCACTTTTCATCACTGGTAAGCACTCGGTTGAATAAGGATACGGTACGGTGGCGAGAAAGCAGCGATACGCAGGCTGCTACTCGTTGTCCCTTGTGGGCCTCCAACAGCGTTTGCGGAACCCACTTGCTCAGTTTGTACGTCTTACCTAAGCGGTGCAGGTGAAGTCTAACTGTTTCATAGGAAACGTTGAATTGTCTTACAAGTTCACTACATGTTAGACTACTGTCCTCTTCAATGGCCGCCTTCAGGACTCCGTCATTCAAGACCTGTGGTCGTCCACTGCGAGGCTCATCATTGAAAGACAAATCTCCCGACTTGAATTTTCGAAACCAACGCCTTGCAGTACGTTCATCCACAGCACTATCCCCAAACGCTTGACATATGTGGCGACTTGATGCAGTTGCTGATAAGCCCACTTTGAAGTCGTAAAGCAAACAGCCCCGAACGAGATCTCTAGATACTTCCATCCTTCTCACAGCTGTCCGGCTTATAACTGATGGCAGGGCACGGTTCACGTGTTTTTTATAACGTCTGATGTTCCTACTTCCGGCTGTCCGAATTTGAAAACAATTGCTACACGCATTTCGTATATATTTCAACTTTCAATGACTAATCAAAAAACAGACAGAACTTATTTGGTTACCTTGTATAACAATAGAAATTGCAATACGAACTCTGGTAAAAATTTAAGTTTATAAGTCTCCAAAATTCATACCTTGATGTCCTCAATGACCCTGTGGATAAAATCATCGATTGGATCCAGTGACTTGATCCAAATTATTTGAGAGTTTAAAACCTGCCGACTTCAATGTGAACGAAACTTGAAGAATTGAGTTAAAGGGAAATAACTGTGGCATCGGGAAGCAGAATGGCCTGTATAACCAGAACCTTCTACCCCGGTGGACGGAATAAACGGTCCAGCCAGAAATTCCAATTTACATTTTGGTCATGTCAGCTGTGGGGCAGTTAAGATTGTGTTTCTTTAATTCTCCCTTTCTTAAATGTTACTTTTGCACATTTATCTAATACGAAATCCATGCCGATGTCATCAATGAAACATTTTACAGTATTGAGAAGACCCTTCAACTCATTGTCGTCTTTGACAAAGAGTTTGATATCATCCATGTAGAATAAGTGATTAAAGACTTTCTCTTTTTTTTTTTTTTTTGACCTTGTATCCATAGTTATTGCTGTTTAGTTCATGCGAAAGGGGGAGAGGATTAAGGACAGACACAACAGAAGGAGTGACAGGGAGAAGTCTCTTTGAAAGATTCCTCATAGGATATTCAGAAAATTCAAAGTGGCAGTAAGTTTTCCGTGATTTAGGTATTTATTATTATTATTATTATTTCAGTGTAAAAGAGCGAGAAGAATAAACAATTATTGAACTTAATGAAGAAATTATATTCTTAAATGTCTTTCCTGAAATGACATTTTTTATCAATTCACCCCAAGCAGGACAATAAAGCCACTAAGACAAGAGCCTACAGAATGTGAAAGAATATAAGAAAAGGAATAACATTATTACGGTAAGAAAAGAATGAAAAAAAAACAGGAATCAAGAAGACAGAAGATAGCGATTGACATTGCATTTAATGTTTTGAAGAGCAAACTTAATTGGAAAACAAGAAGCCGGATGAAAGTTCCACAAGCGATAAGTGCGAGAAAAGAAACTGTAAGCACAGAATTTATGGTTGCATCTAATCAATTCGAATGTAAAATAATGAGACCTAACCGCCAATCTAGAATTACTCTTTTATCACTCTATTTATTTTCATAATACTGCATTCACTGACATATAGCATTAATTAAATTGCATGTAAGATGATGTATTCGATTATTTTAAATCAAGAAACAATTTGGACGCAAGATGCAACATTTACAAATGAAATTTCTGGGACACATAATGAGGAAATAGAATTTAAAACATTCACGGGGAATAATAAAAGAAAAAATAGCGGGTAAACTGTTCAATGATTGTGTGTGAATACATGACAGAGCAAGAACAAAAATTACTTTAACCATGGAACTTGTGGAGAGCCACGATCGTCAACATTAAAAGGAGTTGGCAAATAAAAGTTTTCATTCCTTTTTCAACTGCATTGGTACACAGAGAACATAGATTACCTCTCTCGAGGTTTGAACTCGGCACGCTGATTACAGTTTCCATGAAGGGAACCATTTGCATGACACCACATTGGCCTATCTCTTGGCAGCTTAGCCGGAAATAGCTGTTTTGACCCCAAATTGATCTGTGAATACATCTAGTGACCTTGGATGTCAGCACCACCAATTTTGTGTTCATCCCCGAATTAAGTTACCCAAAATAGATTCATTTTTAGCCTCCAGGTTCCAATTCAGCCGTTTGGCAGGCCATATGATGTGCACAGGCAAACAATCACAGGCTTTATCGGCAGAGCTAAAATAAAATATTGTAAGAAAGAGATGGATTTTCTATGACGAAAAGCGACATTTAAGGAAGAGAGAAAAAGGAAAGAAAGAATCCAGTTTGAGAATGAGAAAAGAAACTTGCAGAAGATATTACTAGGACAACTATAGAAAATATAACAACTAATGAAAGGAAGAAAGAGACAAAGAAGGCAATAGATAATAACAATCAGAAAGAAAAGGAGGAATAAAAGATATATGGAGGTTCTGAAAGAAAGAAAGAAAGAAAGAAAGAAAGAATGAATGAATGAATGAATGAATGAAAAAAGAACTCCTAGTCGACGTTCATCCCTTGTTTCCTGTTTAGGACTGGGTTTCCGGTTCCTTCTAAAGTCTACTTCAACTCTATATTTCTAACGTCTTAGCGTAAAATCTGAAATTTTATTTACTATTTAATTTTCCTCAGTAGGTGTAGATAGGTTCTCCTATCGTCCATTTTACACACCTCCCCTGTCTTTTATACAGGTGTACAGGCTTATTTCTTATTTCCTGTTTAGGATTAGGTTTTTGATTCCTTACAAAGTCTTCTCGTTCTTTTTCATTCCAAGTAGTCACTTTGCGTCTTAGTGGCATTATCGCCTTACTTGGGGGTGAATTGATTTAAAGAAAATTTGTTGTTTTATTTTAATCATTTCATTCGCACTAAGAAGCAAAGAGTTATTAAGAGTGAAAGAACAAAACGTTAGTGGAGAAAAAGGACAATAAAAGAACAGAATTCAAGATGGTGATTGATGCAGCATTTAATTTTTTTATCGTAATTAACAGTTAACTGGAAGAGAGTTTCACAAGAAACTATAAGAATAGAACTTCCGGTTACATTTAGCTCGTCGTCGTCAACTTTATCTTGTATCCAAGAATTTAATTTCTTCCTTGCGGATCGCTTCCTTTATGATGATGATATTGATGAGGAATTAGATCAATTCTAATGTTGGTGGATGAAGAGGTCAATTTTGTCGAGCCTTTCGCTCTTGTCATTTGACTTCTTCCTTTTTACTTCTGGTGGCTTCGAAGTTTTGATTCCATTGGTGATGGAACATCGCCAGTTAGTACGGTCTTATGCAGGGATTTCAAACGATTTAGGTTCAAGTCCAGTGCTTTTCAGTGTTGATTCGAATTGTTCGAAGAGGACAACCCGTGGTCTTTTCCCTGAAGTGAGATCACTGAATAGCACTTGATGTGGAAACCTTGACTCTTCCATTCTTGCTACATGTTATGAGAATTGAAAATGCGATTAATGATTAGCGATACGAAGTCCAGGTTTCGCAAGCATATAGCAAAGTTGAAATGACATCATTATAAACTATAATTTTTGTTAAGTCCAGATCTTTGTTGTTGAAAACATGTTTGATTAGCTTTCGAAATGTCCCTTATGCAGCCCTGATTCTGTGTTCCTCATTTTTTTCTGAGGTGCACTTGTTTGATAAAAGACTGCCTAGGTATGAAAAATGCTCTACTTGTTCAAGTGGTGTATCAGAGATAGTAATATCAAACTCTGGTAAGATGGTATTTGGTGCTGACTGTGCAAGGACATTGGTTTTCTTGATGTTTACTGTAGGGCCAAAACAATGATAGGCCACAGCAAAGTTGGAGTTCTTTTGAATGACAGACGGTAGCGTTGTCATCGGCATATTGTGAGATTTAGGTATTTCTTACAGTAAAATGATCACACCTAGTAGATAAACTATTAATACGCTTAAATCCAAGAGGCGAGCTCATTAAGACAATTGCCATGAAAATATTTATAAAAAAAGACACAGAAAAGCCAAGTCAAGAATCTCAATATAGGATAAGCACTAAATCTGATGTGGCAGCAATATTAAGTGCACGGACAGTAAGCTTCTAAACAGGCAAAATGGATTCTGACAAGACACAGCGAACCAACTTTCTTAGTAACAGACTTGCTACTGATTCACTATAGTGAAAAGTGGAAAAAGTTAGATTGAAAAGGCGCGATGAGGCCTGGAGGTTGGCACCAGCCATACTGATAGAAAGCAAAATAAGATGACTTAAAATTTACAACCCAGTTGTTGCCCCAATTAACAACAGATTGAATGTCATTTTCGAGAGCAGCTGCCAGTTTTACTTTATCGAAACTATCGGATTTACTATTAAGACAAGTGCAAACAAGTGTGCCATCTGCATAGATATAGAGTTGGAAACCGATGAGGATAAAAATTAAAGTAGGTTAAATTATAGAATCCTTAGGAGAGCCGCATTAATTGAAAAAGATCTAGAAGAGTGGCCGTTCTAAACAAACTTCATTACACGATTTTTGAAGACGATTAGATCAAATTAAATGTTTTGTCTTGATGCACAATAATCCTTCCTGCTGTGATGCATCCAGACAAAGTAGACCAGCAAGCCAAACCGTACCAAACGTCTTCGAGATATGTAAAGCTTCGCTGTCAAGAAAGAAAGAAAGAAAGAAAGAATTCAAAATTAGAAAATGAGATGGAAAAAAGATAGAAAAAATTAAAACAGAAGTTAGAATGAATGAAATAATCAGGGCCATAAAGAAGCTCTAGAAAAAGTGTGAGAAAGACAGTTTCAAAATATAAACAAAAGAAAGGACGTTGAAAAAATGCTGCCCCTCGGAATGAATGATACCCAAGTAGTCTCGTTGACAGTTACAGAGAGTTCGATCTTCATCCAGTGTCCCCGAACTTGTGGCCTTGTACCAAACTAAGCTAATCTTAGTAAACTACAAAATGTAAAAGAGACAAATAAAACTATTTGTAGCAAAGCTATGCGCTGAATCGAGTAAAGAATGGCAGAAAAAACTTCTAATTTTTTCTGCATGACCTTGTGCCAGTCTATGCCTATTAAATATCAAGAAAGAAAAGAATACTAGAAAGAAAGAGACAGATTAAACGAACGAGATGAAGAAAGAGAAGAGAGAGAGAGAGAGAGAGAGAGAATGAAATGGTAGCAATAATGGAAAAAGAAAGCAAAGAGACGAGCACGCGTTGATCTTTGTAAAGAGTGAGTTGGCTGAGGCAAAAGTAAAAAAGGTAAAAGACGAAGAAGATGATATTAATAGGATGTGTTTGGAGGAGAACCACCGGAAGTAGAAGAAAAAGAAATAAAGATGGAGAATAAACGGAAGCTTCATGATAACAATTTTGAGAAAACCAGAAGAAGAGATCTAAAGGGAGGGAATTACAAAGTCCAAAAAAATAAATAAATATGCAGAGAGACACAGACGGTGGGATAAAATAAATAAGGATAGAAGTGGGCCAGGAAATAGAGAGGATGAAAAGGGAAGTAAAAATGAAAGGAAGAATGGAAAAGAGAGTGGAAGTGAAAGAAAGAAAGAAAGAAAGAAAGAAAGAAAGAAAGAAGAAGAAGAAGAAGAAGAAGAAGAAGAAGAAGAAGAAGAAGAAGAAGAATTAGGTGAGAATGGGAAGTTGGAGAAAGAAGAAGAAGAAGAAGAAGAAGAAGAAGAAGAAGAGGAGGAGGATTAGTTAGGAAATCGAATTAAAAACGAAAAAAATGGAAAAAAACATAAGGAAAAGGAATAGATAATTTGAGTGAAAAGAAGTTTGAAGAAAAAGGTGAAAAGAAAGTAAATTAAAGAAGAAAGGAAAAATATGTAAAATAAAGAGAAAAGAAATGGTCAGGAAAACAAGAAGCGATTATGAAGAAAGAAGAAGTGAAAAGAAACAGAAGAAAAAGAAAAAGAAAAGGAAAGGAAAAACTAGTTAAAAGAAAAAGAGAAAAAAGAGGAAAAAGGCGATGAAATGGAAAAAAAAAGAAAGAAAAGGTAACTATTTGGATGAACCATGAAAAGCCTAAACATAGTGAGAAAGGGTCTAAAATACGGAGAGAATGTGAGCTAGACAAACAATTATACGTAGAAGAAACTCTCACACACACACACACACACATATATATATATATATATATATATATATATATAGAGAGAGAGAGAGAGAGAGAGAGAAATATATATATATATATATATATATATATAATGATACGTGTATGTGTGGGGGGTATCTATAAAGATGAAAGCAAACGCAAATGGAAAGGTGAAAGAAACCTGGGAGCGCACTCGATTTTTTTAGATATTTATCATGTAAACAGAAAAGATAAAAAAAAAGGAAAGCAAACAAAAAAGAAAGAAAGAAGCAGAAGCAAATGTAGAGAGTTCAAGTGAGAAAAAACCTACAAGTAAAAGAAAGAAAGAAAGAAAGAAAGAAAGAAAGAAAGAAAGAAAGAAAGAAAGAAAGAAAGAAAGAAAGAAAGAAAAAGAGAAAGAAAAATAATAATACGAAGAAAAGCAGGAAATTTGACAGAAGAAGAAGAAGAAGAAGAAGAAGAAGAAGAAGAAGAAGAAGAAGAAGAAGGGAAACAAATAAATGAGGAAGAAAAAGAAAATAACGACAAAATCAGATTTCTGCAATGAAGAGAGACAAAGTAAAATGCTTTCCGTTTGGACTCAGGTAATTTGAAAAGCGGAAACGAGCGAATCAAGCGTCTAACAAGCCGGCCGACCGCCACGCATTTCCGGAGGATATAGTGATAGGTGGGAGGAAACCACCCACCGGTAACATCATCTTTCCCAGCATCATTGCTGTCGTCTGCTTCCTTACGAACTTGCTTTTGAGAAAGAGGTAGAAGACGGAATGGACGAGTGGAAAGTGGAAAAAAAGGATGAACTTTGATGGAAAATGGTTATACTTCGCAAATCCTTTTTACATACCAGCTCTTCATATACAATCGTCGGCACATATAAGATTACTCGTCGAAGACTCCACGCCTCTACGATGCTCCCCCCCCGACCTCCCGCCCACCTATGCACGTGCTCGAGCACTTCTCTAGAGCTACTACATCACTTTCTCTCTTTTTCTTTACCTTTTATTTTGCTTCGTTATTTTCTTTCTTCGATTTCTTCCCAATACCCTCCCGCACACATACGGTCTCTCTCCAGTCTATTCGAGTCTTTTAGTGGCCTTCTACTGAACAATGGTTAGTAAGTTTCAGTTGAAGACCCCAAATCTCTAAAGCAGTGAGTTCGATCCTAATTAACGCATTTTCCCCTTTCTGAGTTTCACATAAACACTTTTTGGCAAATTTCGTTCCCACAAAAAAAAAAAACAAAATGGAGTCTTAAATGGACGGTTTCCTCCTTGACACCGCTATTATTTTAACTACCTTCACTCCTCGGCAATGTTTATTTTTTAAAAACGCGATTATTAGAATTGTAATAAAATCTAAACATAGGATGAAAGGGAATCTATACATGTTCTTTGTTCTTGAGAATTGACAAAAAAATAATAAACACTATTTATTAGATTATTTATTGGAATGGTTAGCAAAACATCAGCAAACTGCAAATTGATTCGAACTTTATAAAAGGGTAAATAATAAGAATTTTCTTATAGCTGGTTCAGATATTTTTATAATTTAGTAAATGTCAACAAAAAAAATCATGAATAAAAAAATCATTTCTTTATAAATTGTCAAATGACAGACATTGCATTAGTGTTAATTATATTAGTGTTAATTGTATTAGTATTAATTTTATTTGTATTAAATGTATTAGTGTTAATTATATTTCTTTTTTCCTGTAGATAAACAATTTAATAAATAAATAATGTTTTATATGTTTCTTGTAAATTCTCAAGAACAAAAAATGTATAAATTCACATTCATCATATGTTTAGGTTTTTATTACAATTCTAATCATCGTTTTTTAAAACAATAAACATTGTTAAGGAGTGAAGGTAATTAAAATAATAATTTTGTTGCGTCACAAAGGTTCAGCTTTATCCAATGTTTTTCCCTATGTTGTAGGCCAAAACGCTGGTGTAGCAACTTGAGTGTTGCACACATAGCTTTTTTTAACATTGTTCACCTAGTGAGAATCGAATTCACTACTCAGTAATTGATCGAGTGAGACAAGCTTGCTAACAATTACACTCCGCCGAAGAGCTCATCTTAGATGTATATGAACATTCTCTATCAAAGTAGTTTGAAAAATCTAAGATTATATAAAAGATTGTGAAGAAAAATATTCTGAAAGATAAACAATTTTAAATGTAGAATTGATTTGTATTTTACGAGTTATTGTCGGTTATTTAAAACCGAAAAATATTGTAGATTATAAGAATAACTCTTTTCTTCTTTTTTTTTTTAGTGAATATTGCATTTTTTAAAGCAAGTTTACGACAAGTAAGGCAGTAAGGCCACTGAGATTCAAGGGGTTACTGGGTGTGGAAGAATGAGAAAACAGAAAACATTACTAAGGAATGAGGACAAAGGAAGAGTAATCAGATGCACAGTAAATAGCGATTGACATTGCATTTAATTTTTGAAGATTAAAGTTGATTGTAAAGCATAAAACCGGAAGAGATTTCCACAAATGAGAAATGCCTGAAAAGAATCTGTTAACATAGAATTACGGTTGCATCTAAGCAATGCAATTGTAAAAATACGAGACCCCGTCGTCAGTCTTGTACGACGCTTAAAGCCATAAAGTCCGCGTGAAGAGTTTTATCCGCACAATTACAATGGATGTCTTTATAGAAAATGCACAGAAAGCCTACTTTACGGCAATTGGAAATTAACTGAAGCCGAGACGATTTTCTTTTTGATATCAATGATTTTTCCAAATTAAGTTCTATTATGTGACCCTATAATTATTCGGGGGAGGGTGAAATGCATTAATGCCTTTTCCCTTGGATGTTGATGCATGAGTGAATATAAAGAACATAACGAGATTTTTTTTTTTCAGCTTTTTGATTTCTCACCGAAACTGCCTATTATTTCACACAGACATCGAAATGTGCATTTGACAAGAGTCTCAAACTGCATAGAAGCACGTGAAGAAGAGAAAGAATATTAAGAGAGATAAAGCAGGCTTAAATGTATTTCAAAACATTTCCATGTAATCTGAAGGGTCGCTGATTGTAAAAAAGAAAAAGGATTTTTAAGAAAATAAACAAAAATATAAAATTGAAATAATTCTTAACATTTTGTTGAAAATTTCCAAACCAGGTATAACAGAAATATTTAATGCTTGGATGAATGGTAGTCTTCGAAATGTGCAAGATGGATTCTGACGAGAAAAATTGTCCCCCGCGGCGTGGTGAATCAACTTTCATAGCCGCAGACCCCTGGGAATTGATTCACTATAATTACAACACTTCATGTCAAGTGAAATCGAAAAGGCACAATGAATTGCTCTTCTGAAGGTTAGAATCAGCCATGATGATGGAAAGCGAAGTGGTAGTTGAAGAATTCTACATTGAAGTGTCAGTTCTCTTTCCACATATTGTTTTTATTATCCAGTCACGACTATTTTAGCTTAATTATCTATATAATATTAAAACTCTACTCTTGCGTGTATGTATGTGTGTACCCAAGATGTAGTTTAAACGATATATAATACCCCAATCAGTTAGAGTGCAGAATTAATTTCAAATCGGAATTAATTTCAACTCAGAACTAATTTCAACTCGGAACTAAGGTTTAGAGTTAGAGTTAGGGGTTATAATTAGGGTTAAGGGCTTTAAATCAAGTTGAAATTAGTTCCGAGTTGAAATTAATTCCGAAGTGAAATCAGTTCCTAGTTGAAATTAATTCCGAGTAGAAATTAGTTCTATCACTCAACCAATTTAGGAGAATATTGTACCAAATTTTACCGAATATTGTACCGAATATTGTGTCAAATTTCATTACAATTTAGAAAAGGTGTTCTTGATCTTGGGCCGTTTTTCTTTTTTATGGAATTTTAAAAATAAATTCACTATTTCTTTTCAATACACATTCATATATCAATCCGCGTATGTAAACAAAAACTTTCATATATTTTCCAAATATTAATATGTGTGTGAAAAATAAAAATCATTCATAATACATTATAACAACATTATTAAATAAATTTAAATTTTTATAACATAATATATATTTATAAAATTCACTATACTACATTAGAATCTTTTTTTAAATGAACAACTACATGAAAGACGAAGAGGCTATAAGTGTCACATAATTTAAATCAATATCTATATGTATGCTGGTTGGCTGTTTTTACGTATTTTGACATAAATGCGAGGAAGAAACAAGTATGTATATGTTATATATCGTACCTATGAACAGTAATGGTCATGTCCTAATCCTCATAAATACGTTGGACACTATTGTAAGTGGGGGCTATATGCTGTCTACGCTGGTAGCGTGGAAAGCTCTTGCCGTGCCGAAATCTCTGCCTTCAGGCGGAGAGGAACCCGGACGAGACTATAACGAAGGGCAGAGTCTCGTCCGGGGAGGTAAACAGATACCCGACCTCGCGTATACGGAGAAGATGGGCAATTTTTACCGGAGCCCACGGACTCGGATTCCCCTACATTAAATTTGACCTTGTGCCACATCCTACCTCATAGGGAGGTAGGCAAATATCGCAATATGTTGTTTAAGTAGACCACCTCTAGCAATGGTTTATCTACTTCACGCCGCTGACGAGTATTGTATTTTGTTGATGTTATAAAGATTACCATTTCCATTTCCAACCTCCGTTTTGGTTATTCCTCACGCAGGTTTCTAAGTTTCAACAGTATATTTAAAAATATACTTATTATTTTGAAAAGAACTTCAGTTTTAATTTTGTATTCAACTTACATTTTATGGAGGAAAATTTCTCTTTTAATGTAAATAAGTAAAATATATATCTATTGATATCGTAAAATCAATTTTCATACTTTAAACCCGGATATATTTACATTAAGGCAAATTTTTATGTTTTTCATTCGTTTTTGGACTGTAATTTTTCCCCGGCCTGAAAATGAAATAAGAGCCAATATTGTAATCAAATTGCTTCCTATGATAACAATGTCAGGAATTATTACAATAATTTGTACTACAAATACAAATTAAGATGTGTAATTAATAATAAAACTAATCATGAACTGCATTTAAAAAAAAAAACAACGGATTTATGGGTGGGGTCTAGTTGTATACTTATTATTATACATTTAAGAAAACTTTCACTTTTTCTTTTCTTTTAATCATTTCACCCCAAGCAAGGCAATAAAGCCACTAAGACGCTATAGGTTACTGAATGTTAGAAAAAAAGCTACTACTGAGTAGAGTGGACAATATAAGAACAAGAATGAACAGAAGAAAACGATTGATATTGCATTTCAATTTTTGAAGATCAAAGTTGGCTGGAAAGCAAGAAGCCGGAAGAGAGTTCCACAAGCCAGAAGTGCGAGAGAAGAAACTGTTAGCATAGAACTTACGGTTATATCTAGCCATTTAAATTGTAAATTGATGAGACCTTGCTGTCAATCTAGTACTGAGCTTAAATTCATAAAGTCTAGGTACCAGAGAGGAAAAGAGATATTTATTTTGAAAAATACAAGAATGTTGCACAAGGCCAAAAGTGGGGGATAAGCAAAGGCCGGTCTTTAATCTGTCAAATTTTCCGAGCTCTTAAACCACGATTACTGAACAAACATACCACAATACTCCTTACACCAAAACAACACATTCTTACTGCAATCACCGTAATACCTCTCAGTCTCGATGAAATCCTAACCAGTTCCCATATTTACAATTTGTCTGAATAGAGGGATGTTGATCAGAACAATTAACATGAAAGTACTAATGGAAAAGACAGACAGAAGCTACGTTACGGCGTGGGTGGGAAAGGGACTGGGATGCAAGAAGCCGGAACAGAGTTCCACAAGCAAGAAGTGCGATAGTTTTGTTTTTATTCTTCAAACTTTTAATAAACATATAAAGCTAATAGTAGTTTCACTTTTATATTATGGTTTCTTTTGTTAAAAACTCTCTTTAAAGTGATGGACGCTCCAAATTAGGTGGAGATGTTTTGAGATACATTTTAGACTATTTTATCTGGTACTGAACAGGCTCGACCAATGCTTAACTTCGATGGTCGTACAGGAAACGGCATTTCAAGCCTTCAAAGTAATTTGGAAAATTTAAAGTCTGTTGTTACTATTTTGGAGAAGCGTATTTCTCTTTTGCTTTTTTTCCCCTCTTGATTAAAGGATTAGTTTCTCTCAGATCATATACAACACTGAAGATGATTGTTTGTCTTACATCCCACAAATTTCCGGTGAATCTGTCTGTGCCAAAACATTTTATACTCTTATTTCAAGTTCTGGAAATGTTACGAGATGCAATAGTGTGGCTGTTTGGTGGTCGACGTGACTCAGATTTAACATATTCTACGTTATGCAAACCCGTTTGGAACGATATTGAAATCCTGATAACCTTCGCGTCAGTTTGAAAAAATCGTTTTTCTTTTTTTTTTCTTTTTCTTTTTTTCCCCAACTGGACTGTCAGTGGGTCACTAGGCACATTGAGATGTGAGCGAGAGCTACAATGTTATCGGCTTGGCCCACATCCCAAAATTCAGTATTTCAATGACCAAAACATAAAAACACTGGTTTTGGGAAGTGGGTCTCGTCGACACACTCACATACACACGCACAAAGACACGCACAAAGACACACAAACACACACACACACACACACATATATATATATATATATATATATATATATATATGGTCGACTCTCCCGTCGTATTCGACGTATGAGAGTCAAGTGACTCAGTTCCTAGGAACCAATGGCCAGACACCAGTACATATGATTTAATTATAGTGGTGAAGGTTTTGTGCAGAACCAACGACACTTTTTGAAGAGCCATGTGCCACAAAGGTCCCCTGTCGACCTTCCTCAGGTTTTGAATTCATAGTTGTCCTCCTAGACCAGTTGCTATGCAACGCTTTCGAACCCAGTCTGTCCTGCTATTTACCCATAACTGGGGGGTAGAAGAAGAGGATTGATACTTTTCCCGAGAGCAATAGTACGTAAGTGAATGTAACGGATTCGATTGGAATTCGAACTCGGCTCTTCGATCCCTCAATCCGCTAGCCACACTGATGAGCTGTGAAACAGCGAAACAGTCTGTCTGTGGATGACGTTATATATATATACATATATATATATATATATATATATATATATATATATATATATATATAATTATGAAAGCCAGGCAAACCTACCTGGGTTTCACGCACGCGGATCGTCAGGGTACGCTGACGATCCACGTAGGTGAAACCTAGGTAGGTTTGCCTGGCTCTTTAGGTTCGTCGTTAGATTTGCTCTACTTAGTGTATTGAGCACTTTGCTTAGTTATTTTTGTTTTACTCGTTTTGGAGTTTTTTTTTCTTTGGACTCTGAACTTGGATTCTGGACGATTGTTTTCGCCTCAATTACATGTTCTTAGTTCTTTCTTTTTTAATTCCCTATTTTCCTTGGGTATTGGTTTGTTCATTTACAAGCCAAAATACCTAAGGTTTACCGGACGAGTATAATTACTTAAATTTATATTATTATTATTATTATATATATATATATATATATATATATATATATATATATATATATATATATATATATATATGGAGAGAGAGTCCGCACCAAAAAATGTATACACACTTCAGGAAAGGAGAAACTTGTCTTTCGTAGTTTTCACCGTTTACTGTAGTACAATATATTGACTTGACAATTGGTATTACTTTCGTGCTTGTAGCATTAACGAGTTCTAAAGTATGCTTGTATCGCAAAAAACCGACGATATTGGTGGCGCTTAGATATTTTGGACAACCTTGCAAACCGTCCAGTGTAAGACGTTAAACTACATCCGCGTCCTGGGTAAGACTATAAACTACATCCAGCAGCAAGGCCTCTGATCAGGAGGTTTTGAGGAGCGTGGAACCACCTCTTAATTGCTGGTGTTCCCAGGTCCACCCTCACCCGGGGTGGTAGCACCTGTTAGGGTCCCAGCTATGGGGATATAGTTAACTATTAGCAGCAATCCTTTTTTGAAAAATATATTACCAACAATACAATTTTGAAGGAAATATATTACCAGATTATTATATTATATAATATATTACCAGATACCAGCAATAAAGATTTTTGTCGGCATTGAGTAGCCCAAATAAACCAAACCAATCTAAACCAAAGAATACATATTCTGTTCATACGAATCTATCCTAAAAATGTTGTCGGCATTAAATAACCCATTGAGGTTGATATACCGTAAAACAAAATAAACCAAATCAAACCAATCTTGCCCAAGAAGTATTTCACTAAGTATTACTAATAAAGATCTAAAAGTGAAATGCCACTATTTTGAGCATTTCTTGTGACTCCAGAGTCGAAAGTTAACTTCTATAAATCTAATGATGTCTAAATAAATTTATAATTACAAGATCTATACAAGTTTTTCCTTTCTTGAAGTGTGTAGACATTTTTGGTGGACTCTGTATATAGACCGAAAGTTTAGGACCACCATCTGCATTTCGAAGTATCAACTAAAATTTGATGGTTTCATGTCTTTTTCGTAACTAAATTATCTAGTTATTAACTCACTTTAGGTTAGAGCGTCTTACTTTTCCTGAAGGATTTGATTATATATTCAATAATAATAATAATAATAATAAAGTTTGCTTATAATTTTATCTCTTTTTCCCTAATCTAACTTGCTGGTTGATGGTAATCTTAGGGTTGCTGGATTTCAAATGTTACGCCAACCCCACACTCTAAAATTCGGGACGCCATGCACTAATGGGTTAAATAGTGTCAGTAATCTAGTTTAGTAGAAGTTAATTAAACCAAAGAAGGCATGAAACTTCATTATTCTTCAAATCCAGAGAGTGGACCTCTAACTTTTAACACACACACACACACACACACACACACACATATATATATATATATATATATGATAAATAACTAGAATGAACATACTACCACATGCCAATCTAGAAGAATCACGTTACATCTCTCTGATCATAACTCAATTAGATTTCATTTAAACACACATGGAAATCTACCAACCTCCGTCCGCAACATACTCATAGAAAATAAAAGCATAATAGCATCATCCACATGTAAAACAAAAGTAAAAATAATGGAAGCATTAATAAAAAAGAAAAATCCAACACTCAATCACATCAGCTATGAACACGGGTACAATTTGCTGTTTATTGTGTTTTGAAAATAAAAAAAGCATTCCTATAACTCTAGATATATACATAAATATCCATACATTCAGTTAAAAATATAAATAACAATCATCCAATATATATATATATATATATATATATATATATACACCAATCCTATACTTGAGTATATATATATATATATATATATATATATATATATATATATATATATATATATATATATATATATAAATACCCAAGTATAGGATTGGTGTATATGGAATAAATTCCAATAACAGACAAGGTGCTTTTATTTAGTTTTTTATCCATTTTCTCATGTGATCTAATTTTTTTTTCTTTTAGGATACTAAATTATATAAAAACTGTCCAATCTTTCTTTTTATCCGAGAGTGTTTATATAATTTATCATCCGAAAAGAAAAAAATTATTCGATCACATGAGAAATTGTATAAAAAACTAAATCAAATTGTCTGCCATATTCAGTGAAATATATATGTATATATGTGTGTGTGTAATATATAATATATATATGAACTAAATTCTCCGTTTTCATTTCAAACAAAATTTTATTTTAAACAGAGCATATTTATATATATATATGTGTGTGTGAGTGTGTGTGTCTGTGTCTGTATGTGTGTATGCATACGTGCGTGTGTATTTATACGGCTCTTTTATTTCTAATTCGCGCATCGACTAAATGTTGAAACTAATAAAACTATATATATCTACAGGTGCTACATACCGAGTCATCAATCTTCTACAATAGAACTCATTTTTATAATTAAACTTTCTTTCCTGCTAGCTAACTAGCTAACTTGCTAGATAGATAGATAGATAGATAGATAGATAGAGAGAGAGAGAGAGAGAGAGGGAAAGAGAGATCCTCTCTACATTCAAACGTCTACGAGTTCGCATATGGCGAGAACGGATCAGCTGACGTCGATGAAAATGTTGGATGTCAAGACCATCGTATCCAGGACGAGTTGGTAGTCTCGAGACACCTGCAATGCAGCAAACATTGACACCATTAACGATTTTCTGCCATCGACAAAGATTGCTGTAAATAGCTTGGAAGAAAAATAGATAGATAAATAGGTAGATAGATAATGAAAAGACTGAAACATAACGATAGATATATACATAGATAGATGTTTGAAATATCGTTTTATTAACTTTTCTTGACAGCTAATAGAAGCACAGACAATTTATTGGCAATTTATGAGGGAGGTCACGCTCACAGATAGATAAAGAGATTGCATAGGTATATCGGATTTTACAAGTTTGTAAATGTATTTAATTACTGCAGTGTGGATAGTTAATTCACTGCAGTGTTCTAGCGATGTCTATCCGAAAAAGGATTTGAAATTCATGTATCGGCAAGTTCCGATTTTCCGGCAAATACTGCTTCGTAATTTCTTTTAATCCGGACAAGATTACGACGAAATGCACGGACAGAGATGTGTGGTAAGACCACAAAATTCTAGTTTTCTTTAAGAAATTTATCAAAATGTTATTAAAGAATGATTTGCATACAACCTACTCAATGCTAAAGGGTAAATCCCTTATTCAAGTTCCAAGACCAAAGACTACTGCTCCCTCTGTAGGCTAGGGATCGCTCAGTTTTCATCAAGTTCGCTTTGTGTGGCGACTTTTAACAATCCTGAAAATGGAATCTGCGAGCCGAGTTCAAATTCTAATTGTTGCAGCTTGTGTTTATATCTCAACCATTTTCTTAAAAATGGCATAAATCAATCGCTTCTCCCTTCACACAAGTTATTGGTTAAGTAGCAAAGTAGACCGTACGATCTCAGCGTGGCTGGTAAAAATCGTGGATAAGCCAACAGGAAACCAGTCCGCTGCCATTTCAAAGAAGAATCATGGCAATACACAGATATTGAAAAGAAAAGGAAGATGTGGAGAGACATGATCGTCTATATCCTTTATAGACATGGCAATTATAGATGAGAATTTTCCGTTTAGCCTGTTGAGAATTTAAATAATTTTATATGATACATTTTTATTCAAGTTTCTAACAATCCTGTTTCCAAAATATGAGATATGCATAATTTGTGGACCAGAGTTGGATTCTTCTTCTATGTGCCGTGTTCTTTTAGGGCGTTGGCGATCATGGCTCTCTACAACCTCCTGCCCTTTGTAGCTCTTAATAACTTTTGTCTTTTTTGCCATCTCTCCCAAAATCTGCTCCGCCATCCATTTACTCAAGCTCGCCAGCTAGTTATGCGTTATTGTCCTCTGTCCCTCTTTCTTTCAATCTGCCATGTGAGTATCAAATTTTCCAAGCTCTCTTTCCTCATTATGTTCCCAAGAAATGTTTACTGTCTCTTCTTGATAAGTGTCCTTTTGCTACCATTGTCTCGAGAATTTGGTTCTTTGCAGTTCTTGGTATTCTGAGAATTGGCTTAGTGAATTATTTTAAGTGACTTCTGTTCGTCCGGCCTGGGATAATCCGATGAAAATCAGTGATGTACATGAATTATTAGTGAACACTGGTAACCCCGCAAAATGGATGGACCGGCACTGTTCTGGACAATGATGACCGGAAAAATCGGTATTATGCATTATTAATGAACTCTGTTAGTTCGGTACGAATCTAAGCATATAGTTATCTATGGGATTGCGTCAAGTTTCTAAAGAAATAGTAAAAGACTAGAATTGATTCATGTTATCTCTACAAACCCCAAATACATTTGATCATTTTTTCATATACCTATTTTATTTAGGCCAGTACGTTCTTAATGATATTAATTAATCTTAGCTTAGTCTGGTTACAAACGACAGACATTTTGTGTCGATTAATTTTAATTGTTGACTTTTACAAATTACGAATAATCCTTCAAGTTCATTTCGGAAGAAAATTACAAGAAATACGGTCGATGCTTTCAACTTAAGTCATCGTCAGATTTTAGTAGAGACAACTGGTGAGCTACGAGGGAATCGTGAGTGTTGCGACGTTGACGGAATTTCCTCTGTTTGAGATATATTATTTATATATTATTTATATATTATTTATATATTATTTACACTATTTATCAAAGAGGAGGACAACAGTTCGAATGTAACGAGTGTAAATAATGATATCTCCTCATTCCAGAAATTCCCTGTGGTTATTTTGTCTACAAACACGCAAGTCGATTTTTATTGTTTCTCCACTGGTTCTTCAACAACCGTAAAAAGAAATTATTGGCTGCTTGGCACGTGAAACAGACGACCATATATATTTGCCCCTCTAGCATTCTCCTTTCTCTCCTCCTTCTAACTCTTGCCAAAAGAGCTTCACGCCTAAGGGGAGACAACTTTTAATCAAATACCATTGTAGTAGTTACACTTCCACCAAATTACAATAGCCATGTTTCTTAAAACAATCCTAACCTATACAACTCAACCAGCACAGAAAGCCGTCACTCTGCCTCAGTATCACGTGACCATTTTGAAATTTCCACACAGTGAGAGCAAGGTCTGAGAACAACATAAGTGTTGATCGGAAGTATTCGAAAATATTTGTCCGGCTGTCACCTCTCTCTTTCTATCTCTCCCTGCAGACTGTTTTATTTGTCAAATTCAATTTGACAGACCAATTATTGGTTTTTAAATTATGGGTGTTTGGTCAATATTTTGTTCAGTAAGAGCCAATAGCTGTTCTATTTATGTGTTATTTTTTTATGTTATCTACTGTTTCATTACTATATACATGACTACTTATATGTGTTAGTTGATAATGGTCAACGGCTACATTTTACTTCAGGTTCATTATTTCAGATATGCTTTGCAAATTATCCTCCATAACTAAATTTCTCCAGGTGGTCTAAATGAGAACTTTTCACTTTTCAAAAGAGACGTTAACATTTGTAAAGATCCCATATTTAGCTTGGTAACATTTTTTTCCTGGTGCATATTGATATCTACAATCTGAGTAACAACACCATGCACTGGTCTTTCAAGATATACAAGATTAATCATATTGCCATTCTCTCACCATAAAATCTGAATTAATCTTGATCTTCCTGTCTTATGTAAAACTGGTTAAACATTCTTTTCAAATCCCACATGACTGCAATAAACCTTAGTCATGTCTTTAATACAATGTCACCTACGACTAACTCTAATTCTCTCACCGTACCATTTGAACCTGGATAAAAATCAGTTATTCTTGTTAACGTTTTTTAATCATTTCACTGCAAGCAAGGCGATAAAGGCACTAAGACGCAAGGGGACTACTGGGGGTTTAAACAAATGAGAAGATTTTAGGAGAAGGAAACATGAATGGCATCCTAAGCAGAAAACAATGGATAATCGTCTAATCCTTCGTTAGGTTGTGCCAGATTATGATGTAGAACTTCGTTGACTTTCATGTTCTTTCTATAAGAGCATCTTTGTCTACTAATCTCCACAACCTAAAATATAAGTGTACTTTGTAACCTCCACCCCTATTACTTAGCTGAACCCAAAACTTTACTTTCGATCGGTCAAGAAATTGCTACATTAGAGGGTGTGACGGACAGACTAACGGAAGTCTCAGAATTTCTATACAGATAGATTATGTCTCAATTCTCTCATAGTAATTTAAGATCTTCTTGAGACACATGGTCATCTTCTGCAGCTCTTTCGAAGGATTTTAAAGATATCTTAATTAATAATTTATTTTACTTTAATTTGGCTCACATAGTGTATTCCAGTTTTAAGAATGAACGAAAGCGTTACACCTGATATCACACAAATATTCAGAATCTACCAACCTTTCGACCTTAAAAATGCATAAAAATGGCTACGTATGCAAATTATTAACTTCCCGACCTGGAGGAATGAACCGAATGACAGGAGAGTTCCATAAGATTTATACTAAGTTGCTTCCTCTTTGTAACTAACCAACTGAAGGAAAATTCTAAGATGAACAAGATCGCCATCTTATTAAATACGTTTCAGTTGCATGCCTTCACATTAGTGGCGTTTCATTCGTTTTGACGCGTTAAGAGACAAGCAAACGTTTGTACAAAGACATAACTTTTTGTAGATTTATATTTTTATACTTTGGAAAAAATATAACTTAAAGAAGACATTTTGTTGAAATATTGTTTAACATTGGCAAACATTGTTTTCTTTTCTTTTTCATTTCTTAGATCGCGCTCTTCTCATAACTGGTGTACTACTACTACTAATAATAATAATAATAATAATTAACTAGTTTAACCCGCGAACATTTCACGGTTTTCCGATTTTAATTCATTTTAATTCTTAAGTTAATGATTGAGTAAGCTCATGGCGAGTTCTAAGACAATAAAATATCCATAGAAATTCACCTATCACATGTTAGAGTTTAACAATTTTAACAAAATATTGCAATAACAATCATAAATATCAATGCTGGTCGTTATTTTAAGAAATGAAATGATTTGAAATTAATATCTTCTTCCATGTCACTGAAACAGCCGTTAAATCTCCCCTTCTTTCTTTCTTTTTTTTTTTTTTTCATTTTCTCATTGAAAGCAAGTAGCGTATGTCTTTTTTATATCTATGCAATCAAAACGAAATAGTCCATTATTTATGAGGTATGGCAGGAGATGTTAAATACTTTTATCTTTCTTTCTTTCTTTTCTTTCTTTCTTTCTTTTCTTTCTTTCTTTCATTTTCTCACTGAAACCAACTAGTGTCTTTCCTCCCTCTTTCCATACAACCAAAACGTAATAATCTAGTATTTATAAGGTATTGGAAGGAGACGTTAAACATTTCTATCTTCCTTTCTTTCTTACATTTCCTCATTGAAACCAAGTAATGTATTTCCACGTGATCAAAACGGAATAGTCCATTATTACATAAGGTATTGGCAGAGAGTAACGGTCGTGCAAACTAACGAAGGAAGGGATAAGCACAATTATAATCGGATATGTCAAAGAGATTCAAGATTTTGTGAGATTCTTCAATACAAACAGATAAGAAACTAGAAGACAACACGCCAGACAATTTGGCTGTAGATAAAATAATAAAAAGAAGCAGTAATCATTTATTCGTCATGTGATACAGGACTGGACCAAAAAGAAGAGGGGAAAGTAATAGCCATGACCCATTGAGGTTTAAACTAGCAAGGCTTTCGTAATTGAAGAAGCTCATAATGATGCCAGGTGTTATTGGTGTACTTGGTATGGTGACTGACAGAATGGAGGCATCCAAATCCAAATCTACGACGTCCTCATTCCTTTTGAAGGAACCCTTCCCTGGTTGATCTCCACTATTTCCCATTTCTGACCATACTGAGTCATGTGGAGCCAATGTATCGGATCAGATCGCCGTTCCATCTTGCCTTTGGCTACCCTCTGGTTTATTTTTTTCCACTGCCTTAGTGTCTACTCTGTCGTCGTCCAAAGAGTCCACCTGTTGTCTCCAGCATATATATATATATATATATATATATATATATATGGCTTGACGTTTGCGTCTAGAATGAAACAGTCAGTCGCCTCTAAGTGTTGACTTCAATGTTCACTTTTATATTTACACACGCTCTATCTCGAATATTGAGCACTTTATCCCATAAATATAGCACATCTTAAGACTATATATATATATATATATATATATATGTGTGTGTGTGTGTGTGTGTGTGTGTGTGTGTGTGTGTGTGTGTGTGTGTGTTTGCCCTTCTTGATGGTCTCGATTATGTCCTTCACTTCAGTCTGCCGTCGATAAAGTAGGCAGTTATGTGTACATCGGAAAGAAGAAGATTGCAAAAGATTGTGCCCTACTCCCAGAGGTCTAAAGAAAGATTGTGCTTGGCTGGGAAGCTTTTGGAAATGTTTATGATATCATGAGAAGTCCCAGGTCAACAATCGTAACCATGAGAAAGTTTTTCAATGAACAGGTTCTGCCGGTGATGTCTTAAGATGTGAGACGTGAGCGCTCAACACCACCACTACAGTGAATTTTGCCGTGGTTCAACGTAAAATAGAACGAATCATACTCGGTATGAATTTACGTGACAAGAAGAGCAACACCTGGATTCGACAGCAGGCTGGAATGAAAGATCAGACACATAAAAAAAATTGGCTTTGCTTACCAAGTGGAACTGTTACAGAAAGGAAACGCATTAAGGATGACAAGAATAATCCAGGAACTGATGAATACTCAGATTGCTAAGCGAAGTGAGCTTAAATAGTATCAGCCGATATTGAAATTGGCTGTGTTCTATGAATGTAATGAGAAGTGGTTTCATGCCTTTCCTACGATCATTTATGATAAGTAAACATAAACAACCACAGCCGATACTAAAACTGACTCTGTTTTCTATGAATGTAGGGAGAAGTGGGTTCATGCTTTTCCTCAAGGTATTCGTGCAATGTGAACATAAACCACCTTTCTCGATATTCGAATTCATTTTGTTTTCTATGAATGTAGGGATAAATGCGTTCATGCATTTCCCGAAGGCATTAATGCCTAGAGGACATAAACAGCCTCAGACGACATTCAAATTGATTCCCTTTTTCATCAGTGTAATGAAAAATAAGTTCATGCTTTTCTAAGGAGCACTGGTACAATGTGAACCTAAATTGTCTTAGTAGATTTTCAATTTGATTTTCATAAATATAGGGAAAATTGGTTTCATGCCTTTCCCAGGAGCATTAATGATAAGTTAAAATAAACAACCTCAGCTGATTTGTTTTAATTTAAATTGTTTTCCTTGAATTTAGGGAGGAATGGATTCATGCTTTCCTCATAAGCGTTAGATATCCTCAGTGGATATTCAAATTGATTCTGTTTGCCATGGATGTAGGGATATGTGGATTCATGCCTTTCCATGCGTATTAGTGCTAAGTGAATATAGAAAGTTTCAGGCGATATTCAAATTGATTCTGTTATCAAAGAATATAGGGAGACGTTGATTCATGCCTTTTCCAATGGTATTAATGCTAGGTAATAATATGGGACTTCCGACGATTCAACTTTATTCTGATTTTCATGTGTGTATAGAGAACGAAAAGTGTGAGGCTTACAATTATATTTCAAGACTTCTACATCAGTCACAACATATGATGTTTGACGTTTGACACTGAAGTAACAGAGAAGTTTTTTTGGGGGGATCTAAAAAATTATTTTCTAAATTTACATATAAATCAATGGTAATTGCTTCTTCGCGTAGCGCTATTTCACAAAACGAAGGAAACCTGTTCTCATATATGTATTTCATCAAAAAGAAATAATATAAAGAGAACTTTCGTAAAGTGGAGTGGTATTTGTATCTACTCGAATCCACTGAACTTACCTATTAAGAGAGTAGGATTTGAATGGTCAGTTGTTGATCTTAGCTTGCCAAGAGGTCAGTTCACGATCTCTATGAAATGGCTTGCCACAAATTAACTTCGTCTTGCAAGAAGAAACTTTGCCAAGGTAAATATGTTTTTTGACGTTCGAAGCGGACAGAAAAGCAGATAGAAAAGACGATTAAAATACTGGCCCAAAAGTGCCAATTTTCAAGATTCACTTAAGAGAGACTTTGCTAGGAATCTTCATCAAAGAATAACATCGGTCAGCATTTTTCTCTCAATTTTATATTACATTTTCTTTTTTTTAATCCAGTAATTGATTCGTAACGTCAAAAATATAAAGGGCCAACGTTCCAACTATCAAGAAGGCCCTCCTCTCGGGTCACCGATTTCCAATTCCGGCCCATTATTCATTACACTGAGTCGGCAACCTTTTGCCGACTTAGGTTTTAAAATCATTCAGTAGGCCAACAGCATGCGTATTATTTTTATACAAGTCAAGGTCAATATACCTGTTCTACAATATATTTTATATAGTAATATATAGTATATATACTTTAGTATTGAGAATATTAATTTGATGGCAGACTCTCTCCTGTTCGAGCAAACCAACATCACGCACGTATATTTGTCACTGGATACCCAATATACATCGGGGAGACTTTTAGTGAAATCTCTATAACTTTTTTAATGTCTCCAGTAAGTGACCCAGTCCTCACAGGCATATAACAATGAAATCAAAACACAAGTATTGTGATCTTTCAGCTTCGTCTCAATCGAAATTCCATGCTGAAACCACAAACGTCTATGCAGCTTTCTATAAACAGTATTAACCATCATGATTTGGAGAGAGATTTCATCTATCTATATCTCACTAATGAGGTATTATGATTACTTGCATTATTTATATTATTTACATTATTCGGACTGTTATTCTAATCTTCATTGCCATATCCACAACGCTGTACGCTCCGGCCTTCTTCAGGTGATTAGAATTTCGAACCGAACTCTTTATTTCGTCTACCAACGTCTTTATCCACTGGCCATGTGTCGTTGAGGACACTTGACCCAGCGAATAATCATGTTGGTTAGACCCAAAGAGCTGTGAGTTCAATACGAGGCTACAGCAGTGATGAACCAAAATGTGGAGAGTTGAGTTAAAGGGAAATAACTGAGACATCCGGAAAAGGCATGGTACGTGGAACTAGAACAATCTACCCCGGTGGTTGAAATAAAGGGTTCGGTTCAAAATTCCAATCACCTGAAGAAGCCAAAACTTTGTGAATATAACAATGAAGATGAGGATAACAGTCCGAACAATGTAAACAATGCAAGGAGATCTCAACATCCTGCTTATTTGTCAGATTTACAGTACTGTCTAAATACACGAACTTTGCCACACCCTGCAATTTCATGCCATACACAAAGATATTTGGCTTTTATCTAGAGCAGGTTGTTACATTACAGTGGTATTTCTTTTAAATAAATTGTTATACTCAATACATTGTATGCTACCAAAAAGGAACCAATTAGATGTTGCATGTCACTCTGGAAGTGAACAACACTACTGCATTTTTCAGTGTACAACAATTCGTTTATACGTGATGACAATAGATTTGTTTTGGCAGCCAACCGTTTCATATTCAAAATGCAGACTTCCCACGTGACCATCCTTTAAAGAAAACCATAGTAAGTATGACGCGAAAAGACTTGGCGCTGTTATATCCCCTTGCTTTATACAATTTTCAAAATTCTATCAAAGAGCTTACCAACCTCCATTGAAACATGCCTTCATTTCTTCATGGAAGCCTCTAAGATACCTAATATATGATGAGGAGATTGTTGGTGAAATCGCTCTAACCTTTTCTTGTGTCTCCTCTAAGTGACCCCAGGTCTCATAGGCATATAACAACGAAGTTAGAACACAAGTACTATAAACTTCTAACTTCGTCTTAATCCAAATTCCATCCTAAAACCACAGACGTTTATTTAGATTTCTGAAAGTATTACTGACATTCTTCATTCGGGGGTGAACATTTCATCATCAAGGGCGTTTTTCATATATATATACAATTCCCTCCAAAAGTATTTGAACGGCAACACTAATTCCTTTGTTTTTGTTGTTCACTGAAGACATTTGGGTTTAAGATCAAAAGATGAATATGAGTCAAGAGTTCAGAATTTCACCTTTTATTTCCTGGTATTTACATTTAGATGTCTTGAACAGCTTAGGACATGTCACCTTTTGTATCAGACCAACTCCATTTTTAGGTGAGCAAAATTAAAGGATTGTCTTAAACTAAATAACGTTTAACATTTGGTTGCATAAACCTTGCTTGCAATAAATGCATCAAACCGGCGACCCATTGATATCACCAACATTCTTCAGTTGTTATGATTTTCTAAACTTTTATTGCAACCTCTTTCAGTTCTTGTTTGTTTCGGGGTGGGATTCTTCAGTCTTCTCTTCAGGAGTGGAAATTCGGACTCTATTGGGTTAAAGTCCGGTGATTGACTTGGCCAGTCTAAAACTGTCACATTTTTCTCCTGATGAAGTCCTTTGTTGTATTCGCAGTAAGTTTTGAGTCATTGTCTTGCTGCATGATTAGTTTGATACGGGTTTTTTTATCATTTCACACCAAACAAGGAGATAATGCGTCTAATACGTAAGACGGGGGTACTAGGTGTGAAAGAAAATGAGAAGACATTAGTAAGATGAAAAAACAATAAAAGAACAGGTTTAAAGAAGACAGAAAGCGGCGATTGATGTTGCATTTAAATTTTTGAAGATTGCAAAGAATGAAGGAACCACATGAAAGACCTACAGTTGAGAAGTGCGAGAAAAGAGACAATTAGAATAGAACTGACGGTTACGTCTAATTCAACAGTAAAACGATGACACCTAATTGCCAATCCAGTTGTAGGCTTCAATTCATGAGGTCGAGATGCGAAAGAGGAGAACACATAAGAACAATTTCTATGAAAATATTTATAGAAAAGACAGAGATGCTACGTCATCTAGAATCTCGAGACATGGTTGAAGCACCAGACCACATATGGCAGCAATATTCAATGCACAGACGAATGGTAGATTTATAAATGTATAAGATGGATTCTGACGAGAAAAATTGTCTTGCACGACACAGTGAAACAACCATCTTAACAGCAGACCTAGCAATAGATTCAGCAAAGGAACCAATTCATTTTAGTAGAAAATGTATGACCAAGAGAATGCAATGAGTTTCTCTCCTAGAAAATATTAAAAAGCTTCTTCGTTACTCGCATGTTTTGTCCATGGTATTCTCAGCATGCTTCTGTAGAACCTCGTTTCTGTTGTTTCAAATCTCTTCATCTAAAATTGCATGAAGAGGCAGCATTCCCTACCATAGAGCAGGACTGACATTACATAATTCATCACTCTTTCTTTTTTCGTTTCTAACAAGATTTACCTCTTAATAGTTTGCGTAGCTTTTAGAAGGCATCTTTCAAATTTCCATGCGTTTTCGGTATCCTTTAGACAGGAGAGAAGACTGGAAGCAAAGATAAATCTGGTTCTACAGAAGGATACTAAGAATATCATAGAGGAACTGAAACATTGTTAGAAAAAATGGCTACAATTTATTTCAATGACCTGAATATATTGTGAAGCTATACAAAAGATGCCAGAAGTTCGTCAACGACCTTCATTAATTTCTTTTGCATTGACAACGCCGGAATTTTTTCATTAACACTTGCAAGGCTCCAGTCTTCATTAATGTTTCTAACCGTTTGTGCTGTATTGTGGCCGCAGATATAAATTTGACGAAGATCCTATTTTGACATCTTTAAAAATTTCTGAAATTGACAAAAATACAATTGATGTTAAAAAGGGATTACGTACGATCACTGAACTTAAGAAACGTTGAAACTGTCAATGCCAGGCGCTGTAAGTTTGGGTGTGCGGGTGGTGTAATGAATATCGGCTGAGAATTGGAAATCAAGAATCGAGTTCCAATTCCAAGTAGAGTTTGTTAAATTTATTTACGCGCAAATACCCTTGGGAAATGTGTCACCTCCCCCTCTTCTCCCCCGACCTATGGGTTAATGAGTAGAACATGTATCAGTAAAAATCATTATCCCAAAAAAATTTTTACAATCTAAAAATATTATCTGGCTTTAAATAACCTGCAAAAGGTTAAGTCGTGAAAAACAAATCAAACGAAAATGGCTTAAATAGAAAAAAAAACCTTCAGAATTATACGTAACGGTACATACCTTTCGCGAAATTTTATGATTAAAGTAATTGAAACAAAAACATTTTTTAATAATTTCTCACCAAGCAAGGCAATAAAGCCACTAAAACGCATGGGGTTACTGAGGATGAACGAATATGGAGAGAGGAGAGCTGAATAAAAGTTACTGAAGAAAAAAAAAGACAATAAATAAAAATAGAATAATTTTAAAAAATGTTTTGGGAGAATCAAATTGTAGTTTGTTTTTTTTTTAAATTGTACGTTGAGCATTTTAAAACATTAATAATAAAAAATATAAAATAAAGTTAATTTCCTTAGGTATTCTTAACGTTAATTTTTAAATAGAATGCGTTTTATGCGCATTTACAAAAAAATTCACAACTATTAATTACATTAATTTTTTGTCTTAACAACTTAGCCATGAAGATGATCTTGGATGAGATTAAATGTCCTTCCGAAAAGAAAAGAAATAGCCAAAACTACGGCGTCTTTCTTAATCAATTAAATAAGAGCACTAAGAAATTGATCTGTGATTTGAGAGGCTTAAAATTAGACATAATATATCTAGATTATTCAACCAAACATTCTTGAATGAAGATATACTGCCTATATATATATATATATATATATATATATATATATATATATATATATATATATATATATATATATCGTCTGACGATCGCGAGAACTTTAAACCCGAGTAACGATTCAGGCTTCTTTGGTTAAGTATTGACGATTTGAAACGTGTTTTTTTTTTTTTTTTTTCTTTATTCTGTCTAGGTAATATGGGCATTGAGCATTTTACTGTGAAAGTAGAATTTTGGCTTTTTGTCTTTTTTGTTCAGGGTTTTCTATATATATATATATATATATATATATATATATATATATATATATGTGTGTGTGTGTGTGTGTGTGTGTGTGTGTGTGTGTGTATATACATATATATATATACATATATATATATATATATATATATATATATATATATATATATATATATATATATATATATATTACTTCTTTCAAGGCCTGAAGGTTGCGTGATTGTAATATTAACCAATTTCATGCCTACAAGAAATTTCTATTTGCGTTTAATAGCAACATATAAATACATTTTTTACATATATATTTTATATTTGCTCTGTTTTGTGCGTATTTCATAAACTTACATTGAATGCTTTCTTTGTAATGTGTACAAATTTTATACATAGATAGATAGATAGATAGATAGATAGATAGATAGATAGATAGATGAATAAAGACAATTCAATTTCCCTTGTATCATATTTAACGAAACAAGTTTGAAAGAAAGGTTGCTTCTTAAATATACATTATCCACCCAACAGACATACACACACACACACAGAAAGAGAGAAAGAGAGAGAGAGGGAGACAGACAGAGACAGAAATTTTTCAACATTTATTTACATTAAGTTTTCTTAGCTTTGGGTCAGTATAACAAATTTATCAAAAATCTACTTTTTAACATTTTTTTAACCTTTTTCTTTTATTAAAGATTTCATTCTTGCTGACTTATCGATTTTGTATTTGTCGCTCATATAAGAACAAAAGGAGAGTAAGGAGAAAAAATGAATCACATGACACTGCGGTAATTTATGACGTATCTTAAGTTGATTCTATTATTAACTCTGTCGCATTGTGATTGTTCTCTCATTCATCTCTCTCTATATCTGTCTGTTCATATAGGCCTCGATCTTTTTCTATATGTTCAAACATATTTATCTCAGTCTATTCATATCTATCTATCTATCTATCTATCTATCTTAGTCATTTCTTATGTATTTATATATCTATCGATCTGAGAATAGATCTATCTATCAAGTTCTGTCAAGATCTATCACACTATCTGTCTATCACAGTCTGTTCATATCTGTCTATCTATCTATCTATCTATCTAAGTCATTTCTTATCTTATTAATTTTTCTATCGATTAGAGGATAGATCCATCAAGCTCTGTAAAGATCTATTTATCTCTCTATCTCTATCGTTTTAAATTTATTTTTCTCTATTCACATATATCTTTTTATTACGTTTCTCGTATTTATCGCTCTCTCTCTCTCTCTCTCTCTCTCTCTCTCTCTCTCTCTCTCTCTCTAGATATATATATATATATGTTCATTATCTATCTTGCTAGCTTGCAAGCTAGCTATCTCAGTCTGTTCCTATCTATATATCAATATCAGTCTATTCATATCAATCTATCTATCTCATTCTGTTCAATATCTATCTTCCTCGTTAGCTATCAATCTTAGTCTGTTCATATATATTGATCTATCACTTTTTGTTCATTATCTATCTATCTATCTATCTGTTCATATCTATCTGTTCATATCTATCTATCTATCTATCTATCTATCTATCTGTTCATATCTATCTCTTTCTCTTCATTATCAATTTATCTTTCTTAATCATTTCATATTTCAGTCACTTCAAAATGACTTTTCTTTTACCTTTTTCCTTTTCTTATGTACGTATGTATGCATGCGTAGATCTCTCTCTATCTCTTTCTCTCTCATTCTCTCGCTCTGTATATATATATATATATATATATATATATATATATATATATATATATATATATATATATACGTGTGTATGTGTGTTTGTCTGTCTCTGTTCCTATCTTCCTATCAATGTCTTTCTCTATCTAACTCCTTCGCTTCATATATTTCAGTTTCTTCATATATATTCTTATCTCTGTACTTATCAATCTCAGTACCTTTATAAACACACTTATCCATTGTGAGTTCACGACTTGATAATGGTATTTTCCAAATTTTTCTCTAACGACCTTAACTATGTTCTTCTCTGTCATGACTAATTAGAAGAACCTTTCTATCGCATCTTCTCTATTTATTTTACAGCGTTTGATAGCCAGTGGTTAAAATTCAACCCAATTTTCTCTCGATTTGCTATACTTTCTTCCTTCTATGTGTCACATCTTGATTTTTTTGTCTTAGTTTATTCTTAACATTGTTTTCTCCACTGATCTGGATACATCTCAGAGACTAAAGTTTCCATTTATCCCACTCGTATGCTATCAATGACATTATGCTAATAATAATGGTAATATTAGCCTTCTCCCTATAAGGAAACATTTGGCATTCATTGACCGAGCAGCCGGTATTGCTTTCGGTTGAAATTTATAAAACCTTTCTCTTATAACAATTTTTCAACTAAGTAGTTTTCTCAAGTGCAGTAGCTGTTATTTTTTCTGTCAGTATTGATAGCGGCTTCCTTCCTAACTTTATTTTCTCAAATAACATGTGCCACCCATTTTATCGGTTGCTGTTGTTGAAAGTCTTCAAATGATGTGACTTCTGTTATTTAGTAAAATTCTCTGTGATTCTGTAGCGCCAGATGTATGAAATGTACGACGTTTTAAAGAAAATGGAAACAAAATTGACACTTATACGTACCTTCAGAAAACATACAATAGAAATTTCTAGGGCACATAATGAAGAAACAACAACAATAACTAAAATGGATATTGCATTAACTCAAAGACAAAATAATAATACAATGAAGGTGTTGTTGTTCCACACTACTTCAAACAAAAGGTTCGGAAGGAAACTCCCATCAAAGAGCATTGACAGGTGACTTGAGAAAACCATTTTCCTAAAAAACTTGTTTTAATAGAAAGATTTTTTTTTTTTTTTTTGCATTTCAACTAACAGTAGCACAGGCTTCATTTCAAGTAAGAGCACAGGCTGCTCGGTCAATGAATGCCGAATGTTTCCTTGGATGGAATCGGCTAATGTTATCATTACTATTACTATAAACTTTGATCTTTAATTATAAGCACAAGGAGATGGTCGCGGAGAAAACACGTTAATTGTTGCAAAGGTAGATGTAATATGAAGAGGAAAAGAAACAGAGGAGGAAGTCAACGATACAAAGGAACGATAACAAGAGAGAGAAAGAGAGAGAGGGAGTTAGAAAGGGAGAAAAAGAGAAAAAGAGAGAGAGAGAGAGAAAATGAGAGAGAAATAGAGAGTGAGAAAAAGAGAGAATGAGAGAGAGAAAAAATGAGAGAGTGTGAGAAAGAGAGTGAGAATATGAGAGAGAGAAAGAAAGAGACTGATTAAGAAAGAGGAGTAGAGAAAGAAAGAGAATGAGTTTGGGTGGTGCGAAGAGACGTAATTAAATAATTACCATAGAATGCCACGAGGGAAAATGATGTATAAAAGATAATTATCTTTTATACATCTATTTTTATTATACGCTTTCCAATCAGTTTAGTATTTTATTTCATTTTTATAGGTTTTCTTTAATTTTATCACCTTCTCTATGTAGATGTATTTCTGGACTTATTCCAGCTCTTCATCCTCTATTCTGATCAGATTCGAAATGTTACAATTAAATATTTCACTCTTTTATTTCAATTCATCTTTAAACCTTTCTTGAAACTTTCAGCTTTAATGTCACTAGACCTTTACAGCGAAGACCCTCATTTACACAGTGCCATTAGAACAGCTTCTTCCTAACAATCGCTACCTTGTGAAACAGACTACCGTTACTTACCCAAATATTACAATCTTATCTTCAAGGGTAGAGTCAATCGTTATCTATTTTCCATATTTTCATAATCTTTTATACCTGCTTCCTACTCTTACGGTCATAGCAGTCCTGGGTATGACGATAAGCTACATCCAGCAGCAAGGCTTCTGATCGGGAGATTGAAGTTTTTGAGGAGCGTGGAACGACCTCTTAATTGCTGTTGTTCCCAGGTTCACCCTGACCCGGGGTTGTAGCACCTGCTTGGGTCCAAGCTATGGGTAAATAGTGAACACCAAAACAAAAACAAAACACTAAAAAGTATAAAATGCATTTTATACTAAATTCTAGCAATACATTTTTATATAAAAAATTACTAACAATTCATATTTATAGTAAAATTACCAACAATACATTTTTAAAGCAAAATGACCAGAAATACATTTTATAGAATTACCAACGCTACTTTTTATCTGTAATTGAAGGCATACAAATACGTTCAAAATATTTCAATTTCGGTATTAAATAACCCATAGAGGTGTTTATATGCCGCAAAAAGAAAATCGACCAACCAACATGGAAGAAAACTTTCATGACATTAATCCATAGAATATCGTAAAATTGCAGAATATAAGTTCAACAAAACTGCAACATTAAACGCATTTATCAATGCCTCTGGTAATTATGCCCAAACAAACATATATATATAGACAAAAAGCTGAGTATCATCTACCATGTATTCAATGTGAAAGCAGAATAACATATCCTATTTTTATTACTTCAAAGCCCCAAGAAAATTAGATTTTGAGATTAAATGATCCATAAGGAGTTGACATGCTGTTAAAAAAACAGATCAATGATCATAGCACAAACTTTATTCAGTAAGATTCTACCTTGAGTTGCTCTTGGGTCTTGTATCGGGTGAACCTTAGTAAAAAAAAATAATTATCATCACGTTCACACGAAAAGACTGAACATCCTTTTTGTCCTTACCATCAGCAACGAATTGTGTTCTCCATTGAGTTATTCAAACTGAGCAATTAGAAAATTTTGTTTTATTTTATTATTATTTTTTTTTTTTTTTTTTTGCAAGAATATGGCATTTGTTGTAAGTAGATAGATCCTTCATGGAATGTAAAGGATAAGTTAATTAATTTGTAGGAGATCTTTTCTCGATTAACAGAAACGTATCATTTGATAGAATGGTACTTCTAACAAAGAAAAAAATCTCTGACCTGTGTTCACTTATTTAATCTGTATGTCATGCCAGTGACGAGACCATTTTTCTCCTAAGATGTCTAGTGCCGAGAAAAGGAAATACATACTTTTCCCAATCTTATAAGTGCAGAGTTGTAAATCCTTTTTATGTCCGCTCTCCCACCGGCGCATGCGCCCACGTGTCTTTCTCGTCATCTTCTTCATTGCGTTACTCTCCAAATCTCATCGTCTCTTTTTCTCTTATGCATCGGTATTCACCCATAAATAATTCTTCGCCTCCTTTCTGTGTAATTATATTTTTCATTTTCCCTCATGGCATTCCATGGTAATTATTTAATTATGTCTCTTTCCACCACCCCAACCTCACTCTCTTTCTCAATCTCTCTCTTTCTCTTTCTCTCTTAATCACTCTCTCATATTCTCACTCTCTTTCTCACATTCTCTTTTATTCTTTCTCTCTCTCACTCTCTATTTCTCTGTCATTTTCTCTCTCTCTCGCTCCTTCGTTCTTTCTCTTATACTTTCTCTTTTTCTCCCTTTCTCTCTCTCTCTCTCTCTCTCTCTCTCTCTCTCTTGTTAGCGTTCCTTTGTAACGTTAACTTTCCCTTCTGTTTTTTTTCCTTATTATATTACGTCTGCCTTTGCAACCATTAACGTGTTCATTTTCTCCGCGATACTTTTAAACTCGACCACCTCCTATGAAGCTATTTCTCTTTATACATACACCACTCATTTTCCTTTCTCTTTTCTATGTCCCTTTTCGTATTCCTCCCCGACTGCCTATCAATCTCTCATTACATCTACCTCTCTCTTTCCCCCCTCTCTCTCTCTCTTTCTCTTACACATTCTACCTATTATTTTGCAGTTCGTTCATCTCTATTTATTTATATATCAAAACTATTTGTCTATTTATAAATATCGATATTTCTGTTCATAACCATCAATATTAAACAAGGTTGTATCTATCTGTAAGTATGTATGGCTACCTATCAAATGACTGTGCATTTCTATCTAGCTATCTCTCTGTATATACAGGGTGCGATGGGTAAATTGTCACCATTTTATATTTTATCATCTGTACAGTATAGTAGTGTTAGTTGAATACCGTCTATGAGGGGGAAAAAAAAGAGCACCATGACGCAATTCACTCCGCCAGAAATTTAGAAACAGCATGCTGTACTGCTTGGCAGCCGCACCGGAAACCCCAATACGAACATCCCAGAGTGTTACGGTGTCAATCTGAGGAGAGTGAAAAGGAATCGGATGAGTCTAAAGGTGATTACGAAGGTGTTTGGAGTGATCACTAGTGATGGCGACGTTATGCCTCTATTCATCTTCACACAGGGCCTCAGACTAAACACGGAGGCCTAAACCATGTGCCTTGAGGAGGTAGTGGTACCCTGGGTCAAGAGAGTGGCTGCTGGAAGGCCCTATGTCTGGCAACAGGACTCTGCACCATGCTACACAAGCAGGGAAACCCAATCATAGCAGTCAGACAATTTCTGTGGCCACATCACCCCTTACATCTGGCCACCTAACTCCCCAGATTTCAACCCCCCTTCGTAATTATGTGTGAGCGAGAGACCAACAAAACTCCTTGCCACACCAAAGATGAACTGAAGGCAAGGATTATAGCAACTTAAATAAGGAGACCGTCCCAAAAAGTTGCAGAAGATTCCGAAGTCGTCTGGAAGCCGTGGTTGAAGCCAATGGCGATTTCCTTGAATAAATTTACGCTTTAGTATTTCAAGATAATTTTGGTAAATATATCTGTTAAAATGAGATGTCAGTTTGATTTTGATTTTTGCGTCATTTAGAAGACAATTTATCCATCGCACCTTGTATCTATCTCATTTTCTTCATTATATTATATATATATATATATATATATATATATATATATATATATATGAGTGTGTGTGTATCAGTCTGCTGATATCTATCTATCTCAGTCTGTTTCTTCCTTTCTTTCTATCTATCTCTCTCAGTCTATTTTCTGTCTGTCTATCTATCTATCTATCCAACCTCTTCCCTTGCATCCTCTTCATCACTACTCGACCCTCCGCCGCCCCCAAAGTGGCAAAGCACAAAATAAGCGCCGTGTGAGCCGACCTCTAATTCGAATGCAATCGTCTTAATTATGAAAATATCGCTACCGGTATTTGAAGTGGCCGGCGGCCCCTGTGAAATTCAGACGGCCTCTGGGGGAGACTTCAGACCGGGGAAGTCGCCGATGACACACCCTACGCCGTTTCTGCCTCTCGAACTGCAGGAGAGCGGCATGATTTCGGGTGCAAGCGGAAGAAGTAGAAAATGGAATATGTGTGGTGAGCACTTTTCACAGACTTCATTCACTTGCATTGCAGTATCTTTTCATTCATCTGACCCTTCTGACGAGCCCGTGACGTCATCGATTCCCCCACCCTCATAAGAAATCTGATCACATTCTTGATTAGTCTGTAGGCTAATTCCATGTTCTTCAGTCCAACACGCATATTCCACCCAGTGTCTCACGAGCGCCCGTGCGCACGCACACACACAAACACGCACATATATAGAGAGAGAGAGAGTGAGAGAGAAAAAGAGAGAGTGAGATGAAGATGTCTGAAAAGTTCTATGACCTACCAATCCCCTACGATTAACATAAACCGGGATATTTATTCCTGTTCTTAATAAGTTAATTTTGAAACATTATATGACACGTTAATCTTAGAAAAAGTTGTTTTATTTTTTGCAAGGCAAGAGAACCACTCGAAGTAGAGGGTTACAGAGTAAGAGGTACAATTTGTGAGGATGTGTGTGGAAAATAACGGTTAACCCTAGACTTGAACAGGTTAAAATTGCAGGGATCGGGGATCAACCACTAGGGTGGGGGTACATCTGAGGACGTCTGACATCTGAACACTGTCCATGGAAATGACGAAAGGCATGCGATGTCTCATCTCTGTGAAATGGATTGTAGGGGGAAATAATTTGTCATCATATTTAGGTTACATTTCTCATGTTGTGTTCTAAAAACATCCCGCTTTTGTGCACGAAACAAGGAATAGTTTTTGCAGATTTACTTCTAACAAATGGATTTTTTTTTACAATGATGTTCACCGTGTACTAAGGCCCAAGTGCCACTCGAGATAGAGTCTTACAGAGTAACAGACACAACTTATAAGGATATGTGGGGAAAATAACGGTTAACAATGACTTGAGCAGGTTAAGATTGTAGTGATCGGGAAAGTACCTTCTTGGGAGTAGGGAGTTGTTCGTGTGAAGAACCTGCTCGAGTGGAACTTCCATCTCACCAATGGAATACGAAGGGAAATAAGGTTGGTTCGCTACAATGTTCCTGGCTTGACAGATCTTATGCGTGAAGATTCTAGAACTTTTTTATAGTCTTTATTTTTCCTCTAAGACCCCTTGGGTTTCTTCAAGATAACCACCATCAATTTGAAACATAATTATCTATTTCAAAGTATTTCTGTTCAGTTGTAACTCTTCTTGAATTTTTAGACTACAGTTGTCTCTTTAAGACCATAGACCAAACAGCCCTCGAGGTACTTCTGTCAATCACCGCATGACAACACAAAACAAGAACGTCAACCTACAAACTCGAATCTTGTACTTAAATCGCCTTGTTAGATTAAGACTCTCATGCGGATGTCATACATGACATCCTGCTAGTCCAGAAATGTCTAAAGTCTCAGCTATATACAACCGTTTTGTTAGATGAAAAATTAAAAATGGTTTCAAGTGAATGAAACTTGTAGGTCTTAGAGAGCACCATTTTTCATCAGATCTTATAGACTGGCGCTACAGAATCACAAACAAATAAAACCTGTAGATCTTAAAGATGAACTTCATCTGATCGCATACACTTTACTAAATTAGGAAAAAAAGAAATCACATGAAAACTTCCAACAGCAGTAACAAATAAAATGGATAGCACAGGTAATACAAAAAGGAAATAATGACAAAATGAAAATGTTGACTTTTCAAACAACCTCTTCGGAGTTGGTTCATGGGAAGAAGCTGTTCGAGTGGAACTTATATCTCACCAATGGAATGGGCGTGGCACGGCGGTTCTTAGCCGTGAAAGTTAGAAATAGTGGAACTAAGGGGTAATTAAAAATAAACAACAAAACCAACGCTTTAAGCCTATAGACTTGGTTCATGAATCTATTTGTGTGTGTGTGTGTGTGTGTGTGTGTGTGTGTGTGTGTTATTCAGGTTTGGTATCAGTTGAAAAATCTTGTCTTTTTGTAACCTCTTTCAGTTTCGAAAACAACAATAATGTTTTCAAATAGCAGCTTTTCTTTCCTCTCACCATTTGCGCCGTCCGTTAACCTAGAAACACCCCTGCTACTGTGGCTGCAGTAGGTGTTGTGCCCTTACGAATTACAGGATTTGTGATCGTGGTAATTCATCAAATCTCATAGATTTTACCAAATTAAGAAAAAAAAACACATCTCTTTAAGACTTCCAAGAACGGTAACAAATAAAATGAATATTACATGTAAGACGACAGGAGAATAATGACAAAATAAAAACGTTGAAGTTGCACACTATCTAAGACAAAAGGTTAGGAAGGAAATATACATCAGTAGTAGAAAGAGAGATAACACTTAGTGGACTTCCCTAAAAAAAATCATTTACAACACAAAAGCGGCCGACAACTAAATCATGTTGAAACACTGATTCTCGTACGATCACCGAAGTCAAGCAACGTCGAGCCTGGTCAGTACCTAGATGGGTGACCGCTTGGGAATATCAGGTGCTGTAGGGTTGAATGTGCGAATGGTGTAATGGAAATCGGAGAGCCGAGTTCCATTTCTGGTCGGGTTCTTTATATTCATTTACATGCAGACCCCCTTGGGAAAGGCATGAATCCACTTCTCCCCTCTAGTTATGGGTTAATCAGTAAATGATTAGATAGAGTATGTATTCTTTGGTTTAGATTGGTTTGGTTTATTTTGTTTTACGGCATATCAACCTCAATGGGTTATTTAATGCTGACAAAAATTTTCTTGCTGGTAATATTTTGTTTTGTCAAAAATATGTTTCTGGTAATATATTTCCTTCAAAATTGTATTGCTGGTAATAATTTTTTTCAAAAAAGTATTGCTGGTAACTATTTGCCCATAGCTGGGACCCTAATAGGTGCTACAACCCCGGGTCACGGTAGACCTGGGAACATTAGCAATTAAGAATTTGTTCCACACTCCTCAAAACCTCCTGATCAGAGGCCTTGCTGCTGGTCGTAGTTTAACGTCTTACCCAGGACGCGGATGTAGTTTAACGTCTTACCCAGGACGCAAATCTTAATTTTCTCACTTTAAAATCCGTATAAGCATTACATGATTAGTGTACTTGAATCTGTAAATACACAAAATTTATTAAATTTTATATAAAACTACTTTTAGGGTATATATTATTTATATAAAACTACCTTCAGTGTATGTGTATAAGCCGTGTTACGAAATATGAAGGAATATCGTGTTTATGCTTGGGTTCCATTCACAAATTCCTAAACAGGGAACATGGGATAGAAATTTACTCCTGTTCAAAAGGTAGAGGAGGAGTTGAACCGGACGATGAGTGAACCTAATCATTCCTATTGAGGAGAAGGAGAGAGAAAAAAGGAAATAAATAATTAGTAAATAAAATTGTCAGAGACGTCATAAGTACAGAGTTGATGTAGAAACTAGAAAGAACCGAAAATTCAGTTTTAAACAGGAAACAATGGATAAACATCAATTCAGGTCGGGAAGGATTGAGAACCAGACAATATATTGTTTTATTTTTGTTTTCTCCCTTGTTTTTTGTTTTGTTTTATTTTTGTTTTATTTTTGTTTTCTTCTTGTTTTTTGTTTTGTTTTATTTTTGTTTTATTTTTTGCTTTGTTGTTTTTGTTTTTTTTTATTTTGTTTTATTTTTGTTTTTTTTTATTTTTGTTTTGTTTTATTTTTTGTTTTATTTTTGCTTTTTTGTTTTGTTTTTGCTTTTTTTGTTTTTTTCTTTTTTTTTTGTTTTTTTCTTTTTTGTTTTTATTTTTTCTTTTTTCTTTTTTGTTTTCTTCTTGTTTTTTGTTTTCTTCTTGTTTTTTGTTTTCTTCTTGTTTTTTGTTTTGTTTTATTTTTGTTTTGTTCTTTGTTTTGTTTTGTTTTGTTTTTTGTCTTGTTCTTGCTTTTTATTTCGTTCTTGTTTTTTGTTTTGTTTTTGTTTGTTCTTGTTTTGATTTTTTGTTTTGTTTTTTCCAGTATCGATGATAACCAGTAGATAGATTTCTACCTGTGATGTAATTTCTTCCTTGATATCTTCACAAACACAAACCCCAGCTACGTAATACAGACTGACAGTTACATTTTATATGTACACCATATAGGTAAAGTCGCAGTAGTCCATTACGACTACTTTTTCTTTATGCTCCCTGTACCCTCAGCACGTAGGCGATCATGGCTTTCCACAACTTTCTATCCTTTGTAGTTCTTAATAAATTTTGTCTTTTTGCTATTTCTCCTAAACATTGTTTTATCATCGATTTACACAAGCCCCTTTACAAAAGCCCGCTGTTTTCCTATGTCCCTCTTTCCCGCAATTTGTCCTGTGAGTATCAGATTTTCCCAGCCCCCCTACCTCATAATGTACCCCAGAAATTTCAACTACCTCTTATTTACTTTAAGTATAAATTTCTTTTTTGTTTCCGTACCTATGAACACTAATGGGTATGTCCCAATCCTCCTAAATACGTTGGACACTATTGCAAGTGGGGGTAATATGGTGTCTAAGTAGTCCACCACTAGCAGTGGTTTACCTACTTCACGCCGCTGGCGAGTATTTTATTTTGTTGAGGTTATAAAGATTACCTTTTCATTTCCAACCTCCGTTTTTGTTTTTGGTTATTCTTCATTCAGTAAAACCCTTACAACAGTTTCCATTTTCTCTAAAACCTCATCGTTGCTTTCATGTTCTGTCTATCGTAGTCTCAGCCTCGTTCTATCGAACCACAGCTCTGTTGCTTCAGGGCTCTTCTTCATCTTTGAGGTGATTATCCAGCATTCACTGCTGTATAGGAGAACAAAATACCAAAAATAAAGCAGCTGACACCGCCTCTGCGTAAAAATTGTGTTCCCTGTTTTACTAAATTAGGTAATATTAATTTCCGTAATAATGCAAATACATACACAATATATTCATCTAGTAATAGCGGACTTTAGTAGTGACGATGCAAAATCGACACACCGTTTGCACGAAAGCTGAAAGTTGGATGCAAACAGGCCATGTTGAGACGCATTGTGGATTGTAAAGTAAGTATGAGTTGTGATATGAATTGCTATACCCTAGATGGATAGTAGATAGATATTAACTGAACAGTGACCATATTATACAAAACATGTGTGATAACTAAACGGGCGAAATTGATGTATCGAGTAATGAGTTGGTCATTTGATCGCTGGAAAAAAAAACCTCTTGGTATCAAGTGTAGCTGAGATCTTAGGAGGGGCACGTCTCCCCTAACCTCACTGCCCAACTCCTGTTCGTTACCACCCAAGCCCCAAAGCAGACTCTGATTACGCCCATGGTCACCAAGTACTCTCCACTCAAATAACTAGATGTCACAATCGGAAAAGACACTTTTTCCTCTTAAACAGGCGTCTTAGCAATTCTTGTACTAAGTTCTTTTTCTTCAAGTCGTAAATATAGACATTGTAAATTTTATGATTACCAACGCGTAGAAATAGCAATGAATGGTGGGAAATTTTCTCAAGGGCGAAGATGTTCTACAGAAGAAAGCAGAATAATACTATGGTCGAAACATCTGAGCAACGGGGAAGTTTTAAGGAAAGTAGAAAGAAAGAGGAAAGTTGTAGTCTAGTTTTGAATAGTGAATAATGCCTTCCAAAAGCCAAACGAAGTATTATGAAACAGGAAAATTTCGTTAGAAACAAAGAATAAAGTGATGAATTTCAATAGAATATCAATCCTTCAATATGGCAATGAATACTGGACAATTTCCTCACACATGAAGAGTAGATTTAAAGCAAGAGAGAGGTGGTTCTACTGAAGGATGTGGTAAATACTATGGATGTGATCAACAAGGACGTTTTAAACAAAATTGAAACAGAAATAAAACTGGTGATTAGAATCAGAAAGACATTTGAAATTTGTAGGAGAGAGGGCTTGGAGAATTTGACACTTACGAGACATACTGAGGGTAAAGGGATCACAGGGAAACATCAAGTAACCAACCTCACGAGTTTGTGTAAATGAATGATGAGATAGTAAAGAAAAAGATTACATAAAGCTACGAATGATAGAAAGTTGTGGAGAGCTGTGATTACTCACATACCGAAAGGACACAGCACATAAAAGAACAAGAATTGTTTGTTACAGAAAGAAAAGAAAATGGTGTCAGAAAATGAATCACCACATGCTGAGTTGCCCAGGTATTTTTATGTTGGCTCATGTTCACCGGTTTGGAGCATTCAATAAGAATCGAGCTCACTACACAACCACGGCCTTCAGACGTCTTCAGAATCTCCTGCAACTCTTCTGGACGATTTTCTTGTTTAAGTTGACGAACGCTGCCGTAATGCTTACCTTTTCATCTTTGGTGTTACAAGGAGTTTTGTTGGTCACTCGCTCAACTGTGCTCCACACGTAATAATCAAGTGGCTTGCAGTCTGGTGAGTTAGGTGGCCAGATGTAAGTGGGGATTGGTTCTCCTGCTTGTGGGGTATGGTGAAGAGTCCTGTTTCCAGACATAGTGTCTTCCAGAAACCACCCAGAGTAGCACTACTTCCTCAAGACACATGGTGTAGGCCTCTGTGTTGAGCCTGAGATCCTCACCAACAAATTCGATTTGACTTGTTTTGTATTTTTACGGCATATCACCATCAATGGGTTATGTAATGTTGACAAGAATTTTATTTCTGGTAATATTTTTTTCAAAAATATATTGCTGGTACCTGTAGTAAAAAAAAAGTTATTGTAGCAATTAATGCCTATAATCTGTTTCTTCTGTCTCTCTCGTCCGTGACACTTGTAGCCAATTGAACACAGCTTTTTAGACATCAACCAATGGGATTAGTAAAAGCAAAACAACACAAAGTTTAATCGAAAATCTGTTGTCCAGCAGGCAAGTAGGAATGAAAACCAGGGTCAGAAATCCATCCTTCACTTCGCATTAACAGAAACGCAATTTCGTCCACCAAACTCAAACATTCTATCGATAAGCAACAAAAACAACGGCGTTTATTCACCGAGCGATTTTTTCTGATTGGTCACACCATTCAGGAAGGAAAGAAATAAACATAGTTTCTCTGATACTTGAAGTAGCAGGTTTTTGCTATTTTCTTTAAATTTCCTTTCTGCAGACCACGCACAAAACACGAACTATTTTTCAAGGTAGGTGTTTTTCCCTTTCGTCACCCCCGCCCCTGTCACATAGGTGACACCCAGGGGTAGGCATCTTTATTGTCGAGCTTCTCCAATGCGGGGGTGATTACAGGAAGTTTTTGTATGGTATGCTCAGAAGTCGCATCTCCTGTGGAGTCTTCTGGTCTAACAACCTCACGGCACAGTTTTCATCCATCTGAAAAGGGGGTACTAGCCCTCACCTCAAATGATGATTATCCTTTCACTTCCTGAGCACTCACTGCTAGTGTCACTTGCCGAAGTGTCCGAACCTACACAGGGACGTAAGTCTTTTATGTGTCTTGGTATTCCATCAGCCAACATAGTGCGCGAGGTGCTGTTTCCAGAGATACGCCTCACCCGGTACCGAGTTGTACACTGGCTATGTGATTTTCTCTTTCGCCACAGTATCAAAATCTATTTTTACACTTTCATAGTGTTTTGACGTCAGTTTGTGAGTTAACGTTTTGCTTATAGCTGGGAGCCTAACAAGTTTAGTATCCCCAACATCCTTCTGTAGAGCCACAATACAAAGACCGCTCTTTTTCTACTTTTCTTGGCTCTCTTTTCTTGTCTTTTCATCCTGCAATTTCTTTCCTCCACTAACTTCAGCTTCCATAATCTCCTTCCTCATCTGTTTTTCTTTTCTGCCACTTTCATCTTCCCTCTCCGCTTTTCTCCTCCATTTACCTTCCTTTCTATCACTTTCTACTTCATTCCCACTTCTTTCCTTTTTCCATTTCATCCTCTCCCTTGTCTTCCTTTCACTTCCTCTTCTTCTTTTCTCTGCCTCCATCCGCTGCTTCTCTGTTTTTTCCCATTTTTCGTCTTTCTTCCTCCATCCGTTAACTTTGCTATTTTCTTCAATCTCTCTGCATTTTTAGTTCAAGTTTCTTCTTCTGTCCTCTCCCTCCATTTCCGATTACCTTCTCTTCATTCTTCTATCCTCTCCCCACCACCTCCATTCACCCTCTCTTAGTTCTTCTTTTATCCTCTCCCTCCACCTCCATTCACCTTCATTTTGTTTTTCTATCCTTTCACCCCTCCCCCGTTAACCCATTCTTCGTTCTTCTTCTATTCTCTTACTCCACAACCTTTCACTCTTTCTTCGAGCATCTATCATCTTCCACCACTCCCGTTTCTGCCTCTCTACGTTTTTTAACAATTCTCTCCCTCCACCTCTATTCACCTTCTCTTCGTTCTTCATATATCCTCTCCCTCCACCTCTATTTACCCTCTCTTCGTTCTTCATATATCCTCTCCCTCCACCTCTATTCACCCTCTCTTCGTTCTTCATATATCCTCTCCCTCCACCTCTATTTACCCTCTCTTCGTTCTTCATATATCCTCTCCCTCCACCTCTATTCACCCTCTCTTCGTTCTTCATATATCCTCTCCCTCCACCTCTATTCACCCTCTCTTCGTTCTTCTATCATTTCACTTCTTTTCCGTTAACCCTTTCTTCGTTCACCCCCCTTCAACCTCTCTTCATTCTTCTTCTATCCTCTCCCTTAAACTCTGTTTACTCTCCTTCCACCTCCCTTAATACTATTTTTCATTTTTCTATTCTCTTTACTCCTTCGTTCACCCTCACTTCAGTCTTCCTCTATTTTCTTCCGCCACTTTAGTTCACCCTGTCTTCGTTTTACTTCAATCCTCTCCCTCCACCTCCGTTCTTCCTCTCTTCATTTTTCTTTTATCCTCTCCCTTCACCTCCCTTCAAACACTTTTCGTTTCTCTATCTTTTCTCTCCCCCTACGTTCACCGTCTCCTCTTTCCTCTCATCCGTTCGTCCTCTCTTCGTTCTTCTCCTATCCTCTCCATCCACCACCATTAACTCTCTCTTCGTTTTTCTATTCTCTATTTATTCCGTTCACCCTCTCTCCGTCCATCTATCGTCTCTCTCTCTCTCCGTTCACTCTACCTTCATTCTTCATCTATCTACTTCATTTAACTCCGTACACCATCTTTATCTTCGTCCACCACCTCCGTTAACCTCCTTTTCGTTATTCATCTATCCCTCCTCCTCCGTTCACCTATCTTCGTTCTTCTTTAGTCCTCTACCTCCACCTCTGTTCACCCTCTTTTCACCCTCTCTCACTTCCTCTCTTCGACCTCTCTTCTTTGTTTGTCCTCTTCCTCCACCTTCGTTCACGTTCTCTTCGTTCTTCATCTATTCTCTCCCTCCACCTCCGTTCACTTTCTCTCCGTTCTTCATCTATTCTCTCCCTCCACCCCTGTTCACAATCTCCGTTCTTCATCTATTCTCTCCCTCCACCCCTGTTCACACTCTCCGTTCCTCATCTATTCTCTCCCTCCACCTCCGTTCACCTTCTCTTCGTTCTTCATCTATTCTCTCCTTCTTCCTATCTTCGTTGTTGCTCTTTCCTCTTCATTTCATTCGATTTCTTGTCTCTACCTTACACACACCTCGTTTTTTCTTTCGCTTCCTCCTCCCTCTTCCTAATTCTCATCATCCTTTTCCTTCTCTACTTTCCTCGTCTGCTATACTCACTATCCTAGTCTATTTACCTCCTGTTCTGCCTCCGTCTTCCTTCCTTCCTCACGTCCTACCGTTCTTATTCTCCAACATATTCCTTACCTCCTAATTCTTCTGCTTTTCCTTTCTACCCTCTTTATCTTCTATGCTCACTGTCGTCCGTCTTCTTTCCTATCCACGTCTTCATTTTCCATCCTAACCCTTTCCGTCTGATTACATTTTCTTCCACGCCCTTCTTCCTTTCTCTTCCTCCGTTTAACATCCCAACCTCCCCCTCTTCCATCCTCCAGCTTCACCTGTGCTTCCCTTTTATCTTTCGAACTCCCACCTCTGCATATCTTTTTGTCCAGCTTTTCATTCATTTTATTCTACTGTGCAAAACGCCCTTTTTCTTCACACACATCACATTTTCGTTTTCTTCTCTGTTCGCTTTCAACTTCCATTAATATAATCGGCAGCATCTTCCTTCCCTTTACCACTATTTTCTCATTTCTCGCACGACCATTTTCCTTCCCTCCCAAATTTACCCACATTCTCCAAATCAATAAGATCTCTTCTGTTTCATTTAGATAAACGAAAACACATCACACTAATCAATAATAGCCGACAGTGGACGATAGTATCACACTGAAAGTATTTCTCGAAATCATTTCAGCTGCAGTGGTTACTATCAGTCATTACACACCTGGAAAACCAGCCATCCCCTCCACCTCTCCTTTCCTTATTCTCAACATCTATTCTTGAAGGAGATGCGAGCGAAAGAATTCCGGTTAAGGCAGTTAATGTTAACTTAACACTAATTCTTTAAGCTAAGGGATCCACATTCCTGCTATGTTTCCGAGTGACAGACTTCTTCAGAAAAATGAGTTATTCCCAACACACCCAAGTGATAAAAGAAGACAGTGAGTGAGAATTGGGAGAGTTTATTACAATTAAAATGAAAGAATTAAAAGTCAACAAATAATAATGCCTAGCAATGTATCAGCAAAAATTCAACATAATATTACTACTTGTTTACTAATAGCCATAGACAGAAGGTCTGAGGTATTGTAAGGAAAAGCAAGTAAAATGAAGATGAAAGAATTACTGATGAAAAATTAATAATGGCTGACAATGATTCATCTAATAAAAATTCAAGATAATATTACTACTTGTTTACTGATGGCCATAGACTGGTGGTCTGAGGAGATGCAATGAAAAGCAAGTAAAATGAAGATGAAAGAAATACTAGTCAAAAATTAATAATGGCTGACAATGATTCATCTAAAAAAAATTCAAGATAATATTACTACGTATTTACTGACGGTCATAAACTGAGGGACTGAGGAGATGCAATGAAAAGCAAGTAAAATGAAGATGAAAGAAATACTAGTCAAAAATTAATAATGGCTGACAATACTTCATCTAATAAAAATTCAACATAATATTACTACTTGCTTACTCTTGGCCATAGACTGATGGTCTGGGGAGATGCAATGAAAAGCAAATAAAATGAAGATGAAAGAAATCCTAGTCAAAAATTAATAATGCCTGATCATGCCCAATCTAATAAAAATTCAAAATAATATTACTACTTGTTTACTGATGGCCATAGAGGGTCTCAGTTGCAATGAAAAGCAAGTAAAATGAAAACAAAATAAATACTAGCTTTTCATTACTTGCTTTTCATTGCAACTCCTCAGAGAGTAAGTCTATGGCCCTCAGTATACAAGTAGTTAAATCATACATTTTAAATGCATCATATGTGGTCTTCAGTAATGCATTGTTCTCATCGCCGATTTCGGGTTTTGCATCATATCGGCTCGTACAGCAAACCCGACTTGATTCTAGACAAGTCACGCCGCCTCCTTGAAAGTGTTGTGCTATGCACTGCAAGATTGCAAAGATAGTATTCCTCTGCTTAGTAAGGCCAGTCTTCTACCGTTTTTATTGACATATGTCAGTCAACTTCAGCCAAAGAAAACAGGGCTTTTCATGCTCCTATTCTATATAGTCTTGTCTTTTTACTTTAACTGGTTTAGCTTTGATTTACTACTTCCAGAATCCATAAAGAGGTGAGCTGGTATCTTTATTGCATAGTTTAATCCCATGTTTAACATATTAAATACTAATCCCATCGTGATACTAAGTCATCAACAAAACCTACACACATACCCAACCGAAATCTATCCTATACTAGCACTTTCTAAAAAAGGATATTCGTTATTCTAACTATCAGGTCAATCTGTAACTTTTACCTTATACTCTTATTCAAACAAAATCACACACATAACAAAAAAAACACCTGCATGTACATTCCCGCATCCACACATAAATATAACCCCCCACACACACACACATACACACACATGTAATGACACACGTACATGACTTCTATCCCTCATTTACTTTACATTCAAATTAACTGATACTAATTTATTTAGATTTTCTTCCCCATTTTGTCATTTCCAACTAAAATAATTTGATGGTTTAATAACAATAAATAAATACTATACGTAAATAATAATGCTGTCTATTCAATTAAGTAACCTATACACATATTAAAAAAATCTGATACTTATTTCTCATGACAAATCTACCCAATTGGTACAAGCATTAACTCCCTAAGTTTCAAGACTATTATTACTACAGAACTATATCTTTCTTTCCTGTTCCATTCCTAATAAATATGCAAGTAGGATTTATTACCAAAATTAAACTGTGAGTAAGCGCTAACACAAAATTAAATTAAGTAAAATAAAATAATGGCATTCAGTAACCAAAAATTAAAGAAAAAAAAATCCTATTGATGGCCCCCATGTTCCAATGATTTTCAACCCCAGTCCATATCAGTACAACACTAAAATGAAGATAAAAGAAATACTGGTCAAAAAATAATAATGGCTGACAATGCTTCATCTAATAAAAATTCAAAATAATATTACTAATTATTTACTGATGGCCATAGACTAAGGGTTTTAGGAAATACAAGGAAAAGCAAGTAAAATTAAGATGAAGGAAATACAAGACAAAAATTAATAATGGCTGACAATGCTTGATCTAATAAAACTTCAAGATAATATTACTACTTGTTTACTGATGGCCACAGACTGAGGGTCTGAGGAGATGCAATGAAAACCAAGTTAAATGAAGAAAGAAATACTATACAATGAAAAGCAAGTAAAATTAAGATCAAATAAGTACTAGACAAAAATTTATAATGGCTGACAATGCGTCATCTAATGAAAATTCAAGATGATATTAGTACTTGTTTACTGATGACCATAGACTAACGGTTTGAGGAGATGCAAAAGAAAAGCAAGTTAAATGAAGATGAAAGAAATACTAGACAAAAATTAATAATGGCTGACAATGCATCATCTAATAAAAATTCAGGATGATATTACTCCTAGTTTACTGATGGCCATAGACTGAGGATCTGAGGAGATGCAATGAAAGGCAAGTAAAATTAAGATGAAATAAATACTAGACAAAAATTACTAATGGCTGACAATGCTTCATCGAATAAGAATTCAAGATGATATTACTACTTGTTAGACTGATGGCCACAGGCTGAGGGTCAGAGGAGATACAATGAAAAGGAAGTAAAATTAAGATGAAAGAAATACTGGACAAAATTAATAATGGCTGACAATGCTTCATCTAATAAAAATTCAAGATGATATTACTACTTGTTTATTGATGGCCACAGATTGAGGGTTTGAGGAGATGCAATAAAAAGCAAGTAATATTAAGATGAAATAACTACTAGACAAAAATCAATAATGGCTGGCAATGCTTCATCTTATAAAAATTCAAGATGATATTACTACTTGTTTACTGATGGCCATAGACTGAGGGTCTGAGTAGATGCAATGAAAAGGAAGTAAAATGAAGATGAAAGAAATACTAGACAAAAATTAATAATGGCAGACAATGCTTCATCTAATAAAAATTCAGGATGATATTACTACTTGTTTACTGATGGCCATAGACTGAGAGTCTGAGGAGATGCAATGAAAGGCAAGTAATATTAAGATGAAATAACTACTAGACAAAAATCAATAATGGCTGGCAATGCTTCATCTAATAAAAATTCAAGATGATATTACTACTTGTTTACTGATGGCCACAGACTGAGGGTCTGAGGAGATACAATGAAAAGCAAGTAAAATTAAGATGAAATAAGTACTAGACAAAAATTTATAATGGCTGGCGATGTGTCATCTAATAAAAATTCTAGATGATATTACTACTTGTTTACTAATGGCCATAGACTGACGGTGTGAGGAGATAAAATGAAAAGCAAGTAAAACGAAGATGAAATAAATACTAGACAAAAATTAATAATGGCTGACAATGCTTCATCTAACAATAATTCAAGATGATATTACTATTTGTTTACTGATGGCCATAGACTGAGGGACTGAGGAGATACAATGAAAAGCAAGTAAAATTAAGATGAAATAAATACTAGACAAAAATTAATAATGGCTGACAATGCTTCATCTAATGAAAATTCAAGATGATATTACTACTTGTTAGACTGATGGCCATAGACTGAGGGTCTGAGGAGATACAATGAAAAGCAAGTAAAATTAAGATGAAATAAATACTAGACAAAAATTACTAATGGCTGACAATGTTTCATCGGATAAAAATTCAAGATGATATTACTACTTGTTTACTGATGGCCACAGACTGAGGGTCTGAGGAGATACAATGAAAAGCAAGTAAAATTAAGATGAAATAAATACTAGACAAAAATTTATAATGGCTGGCAATGCTTCATCTAATAAAAATTCAAGATGATATTACTATATGTGAAACTAATGGCCATAGACTGATTGTCTGAGGAGATGCAATGAAAAGCAAGTTAAATGAAGATGAAAGAAATACTAGACAAAAATTAATGATGGGTGCAATACTACATCTAATAAAAATTGAAGATGATATTACTACTTGTTGACTGATGGCAATAGACTGTGGGTCTGAGTAAATGAAATGAAAAGCAAGTAAAATTAATATGAAAGAAATACTGGACAAAAATTAATAATGGCTGACAATGCTTCATCTAATAAAAATTCAAGATGATATTACTACTTGTTTACTGATGGCCACAGATTGAGGGTTTGAGGAGATGCAATGAAAAGCAAGTAATATTAAGATGAAATAAATACTACACAAAAATCAATAATGGCTGGCGATGCGTCATCTAATAAAAATTCGAGATGATATTACTACTTGTTTACAGATGGCCATAGATTGACGGTGTGAGGAGATAAAATGAAAAGCAAGTAAAACGAAGATGAAATAAATACTAGACAAAAACTTATAATGGCTGGCAATGCTTCATCTAATAAAAATTGAACATGATATTACTATATGTGAAACTAATGGCCATAGACTGAGTGTCTGAGGAGATGCAATGAAAAGCAAATTAAATGAAGATGAAAGAAATACTAGACAAAAATTAATGATGGCTGCAATACTACATCTAATAAAAATTCAAGATGATATTACTACTTGTTTAGTGATGGCCATAGACTGAGGGTTTGAGGAGAACCAATGAAAAGCAAGTAAATGAAGATGAAATAAATACTAGACAAAAATCAATAATGGCTGACAATGCTTCATCTAATAAAAATTCAAGATGATATTACTACTTGTTTACTGATGGCCACAGACTGAGAGTCTGAGGAGATGCAATGAAAGGCAAGTAAAATTAATATGAAAGAAATACTAGACAAAAATTAATATTGGCTGACAATGCTTCATCTCATAAAAATTCAAGATGATATTACTACTTGTTTACTGATGGCCACAGATTGAGGGTTTGAGGAGATGCAATGAAAAGCAAGTAATATTAAGATGAAATAAATACTACACAAAAATCAATAATGGCTGACAATGCGTCATCTAATAAAAATTCGAGATGATATTACTACTTGTTTACAGATGGCCATAGATTGACGGTGTGAGGAGATAAAATGAAAAGCAAGTAAAACGAAGATGAAATAAATACTAGACAAAAATTAATAATGGCTGACAATGCGTCATCTAATGAAAATTCGAGATGATATTAGTACTTGTTTACTGATGACCATAGACTAACTGTTTGAGGAGATGCAAAGAAAAGCAAGTTAAATGAAGATGAAAGAAATACTAGAGAAAAATTAATAATGGCTGACAATGCTTCATCTAATAAAAATTCAGGATGATATTACTCCTAGTTTACTGATGGCCATAGACTGAGGATCTGAGGAGATGCAATGAAAGGCAAGTAAAATTAAGATGAAATAAATACTAGACAAAAATTACTAATGGCTGACAATGCTTCATCGAATAAAAATTCAAGATGATATTACTACTTGTTAGACTGATGGCCACAGGCTGAGGGTCTGAGGAGATACAATGAAAAGCAAGTAAAATTAAGATGAAAGAAATACTAGACAAAATTAATAATGGCTGACAATGCTTCATCTAATAAAAATTCAAGATGATATTACTACTTGTTTATTGATGGCCACAGATTGAGGGTTTGAGGAGATGCAATGAAAAGAAAGTAATATTAAGATGAAAGAAATACTGGACAAAAATTAATAATGGCTGACAATGCTTCATCTAATAAAAATTCAAGATAATATTTCTACTTGTTCACTGATGGCCATAGACTGAGTGTTTGAGAAGATGCAATGAAAAGCAAGTAAATGAAGATGAAAGAAATACTGGTCAAAAAAAAATAATGGCTGACAATGCTTCATCTAATAAAAATTCAAGATAATATTACTACTTGTTTACTGATAGCCATAGACTGAGTGTCTGAGGAGATGCAATGAAAAGCAAGTAAAATTATGATGAAAGAAATACTAGTCAAAAATTAATAATGGCTGACAATGCTTCATCTAATAAAAATTCAAAATAATATTACTACTTATTTACTGATGGCCATAGACTGAGGGTTTGAGGAAATACAAGGAAAAGAAAGTAAAATTAAGATGAAAAGAAATACAAGACAAAAATTAATAATGGCTGACAATGCTTGATCTAATAAAACTTCAAGATAATATTACTACTTGTTTACTGATGGCCACAGACTGAGGGTCTGAGGAGATGCAATGAAAACCAAGTTAAATGAAGAAAGAAATACTATACAATGAAAAGCAAGGAAAATTAAGATCAAATAAGTACTAGACAAAGATTTATAATGGCTGACAATGCGTCATCTAATGAAAATTCAAGATGATATTAGTATTTGTTTACTGATGACCATAGACTAACGGTTTGAGGAGATGCAAAGAAAAGCAAGTTAAATGAAGATGAAAGAAATACTAGACAAAAATTAATAATGGCTGACAATGCATCATCTAATAAAAATTCAGGATGATATTACTCCTAGTTTACTGATGGCCATAGACTGAGGATCTGAGGAGATGCAATGAAAGGCAAATAAAATTAAGATGAAATAAATACTAGACAAAAATTACTAATGTCTGACAATGCTTCATCTAATAAAAATTCAAGATGATATTACTACTTGTTTACTGATGGCCAGAGACTGAGGGTCTGAGTAGATGCAATGAAAAGGAAGTAAAATGAAGATGAAAGAAATACTAGACAAAAATTAATAATGGCAGACAATGCTTCATCTAATAAAAATTCAGGATGATATTACTACTTGTTTACTGATGGCCATAGACTGAGCGTCTGAGGAGATGCAATGAAAGGCAAGTAAAATTAAGATAAAATAAATACTAGACAAAAATTAATAATGGCTGACAATGCTTCATCTAATAAAAATTCAAGTTGATATTACTACTTGTTAGACTGATGGCCACAGACTGAGGGTCTGAAGAGATACAATGAAAAGCAAGTAAAATTAAGATGAAATAAGTACTAGACAAAAATTTATAATGGCTGGCGATGTGTCATCTAATAAAAATTCGAGATGATATTACTTCTTGTTTACTAATGGCCATAGACTGACGGTGTGAGGAGATAAAATGAAAAGCAAATAAAACGAAGATGAGATAAATACTAGACAAAAATTAATAATGGCTGACAATGCTTCATCTAACAATAATTCAAGATGATATTACTATTTGTTTACTGATGGCCATAGACTGAGTGTTTGAGGAGATGCAATGAAAAGCAAATTAAATGAAGATGAAAAAAATATCAGAAAAAAATTAATGATGGCTGCAATACTACATCTAATAAAAATTCAAGATGATATTACTACTTGTTTACTGATGGCCATAGACTGAGGGTCTGAGGAGATGCAATAAAAAGAAAGTAAAATTAAGATGAAAGACATACTAGACAAAAATTAAATAATGGCTGACAATGCTTCATCTAATGAAAAATCAAGATGATATTACTACTTGTTTAGTCATTGACATAGACTGAGTGTCTGAGGAGATGCAATGAAAAGCAAGTAAAATGAAGATGAAATAAATACTAGACAAAAATTACTAATGTCTGACAATGCTTCATCTAATAAAAATTCAAGATGATATTACTACTTGTTTACTGATGGCCACAGACTGAGTGTCTGAGGAGATGCAATGAAAGGCAAGTAAAATTAATATGAAAGAAATACTAGACAAAAATTAATAATGGCTGACAATGCTTCATCTCATAAAAATTCAAGATGATATTACTACTTGTTTACTGATGGCCACAGATTGAGGGTTTGAGGAGATGCAATGAAAAGCAAGTAATATTAAGATGAAATAAATACTACAAAAAAAATCAATAATATTGACAATGCGTCATCTAATAAAAATTCGAGATGATATTACTACTTGTTTACTGATGGCCATAGACTGACGGTTTGAGGAGATAAAATGAAAAGCAAGTAAAACGAAGATGAAATAAATACTAGACAAAAATTAATAATGGTTGACAATTCTTCATCTAATAATAATTCAAGATGATATTACTATTTGTTTACTGATGGCCATAGACTGAGGGTCTGAGGAGATGCAATGAAAAGCAAGTAAAATTAAGATGAAATGAATACTAGACAAAAATTAATAATGGCTGACAATGCTTCATCTAATAAAAATTTAAGATGATATTACTACTTGTTTACTGATGGCCACAGACTGACGGTTTGAGGAGATACAATGAAAAGCAAGTAAAATTAAGATGAAATAAGTACTAGACAAAAATTTTTAATGGCTGACAATGCGTCATCTAATAAAAATTCGAGATGATATTACTACTTGTTTACTAATGGCCATAGACTGACGGTGTGAGTAGATAAAATGAAAAGCAAGTAAAATGAAGATGAAATAAATACTAGAACAAAATTAATAATGTCTGACAATGCTTCATCTAATAAAAATTCAAGATGATATTACTACTTGTTTAGTGATGGCTATAGACTGAGTGTCTGAGGAGTTGCAATGGAAGGCAAGAAAAATGAAGATGAAATAAATACTAGACAAAAATTAATAATGGCTGACAATGCTTCATCTAATAAAAATTCAAGATGATATTACTACTTGTTTACTGATGGCCATAGACTGAGGGTTTGAGGAGATGCAATCAAAAGCAAGTAGTATTAAGATGGAAGAAATACTAGACAAAAATTAATAATGGCTGACAATGCTTCATCTAATAAAAATTCAAGATGATATTACTACTTGTTTACTGATGGCCATAGACTGAGGGTCTGATGAGATACAATGAAAAGCAAGTAAAATGAAGATGAAAGAAATACTAGACAAAAATTTATAATGGCTGGCAATGCTTTATCTAATAAAAATTCAAGATGATATTACTACTTATTTACTGATGGACATAGACTGAGGGTTTGAGTAGATGCAATGAAAGGCAAGTAAAATTAAGATGAAAGAAATACTAGACAAAAATTAATAATGGCTGACAATGCTTCATCTAATAAAAATTCAAGATGATATTACTACTGGTATTCTGATGGCCATAGACTGAGTGTTTGAGGAGTTGCAATGAAAATCAAGTAATATTAAGATGAAATAAATACTAGACAAAAATTAATAATGGCTGACAATGCTTCATCTAATAAAAATTCAAGATGATATTACTACTTGTTAGACTGATGGCCACAGACTGCGTGTCTGAGGAGATACAATTAAAAGCAAGTAAAATTAAGATTAAATAAGTACTAGACCAAAATTTATAATGGCTGGCGTTGCGTCATCTAATAAAAATTCGAGATGATATTACTACTTGTTTACTGATGGCCATAGACTGACGGTGTGAGGAGATAAAATGAAAAGCAAGTAAAACGAAGATGAAATAAATACTAGAACAAAATTAATAATATCTGACAATGCTTCATCTAATAAAAATTCAAGATGATATTACTACTTGTTTACTGATGGCTATAGACTGAGTGTCTGAGGAGATGCAATGAAAAGCAAGTAAAATGAAGATGAAAGAAATACTAGACAAAAATTAATAATGGCTGACAATGCTTCATCTAATAAAAATTCAAGATGATATTACTAGTTTCCTGACATAATGAGGGTCTGAGGAGATTCAATGAAAGGCAAGTAAAATTAAGATATGAAATAAATACTAGACAAAAATTAATAATAGCTGACAATGCTTCATCTAATAAAAATTCAAAATGATATTACTACTTGTTAAACTAATAACCATAGGCTGAGTGTCTGAGGAGATGCAATGAAAAGCAAGTTAAATGAAGATGAAAGAAATACTAGACAAAAATTAATGATGGCTACAATACTACATCTAATAAAATTCAAGATGATATTACTACTTTTTAGACTGATGGCCACAGACTGAGGGTCTGAGGAGATACAATGAAAAAGCAAGTAAAATTAAGATGAAATAAGTACTAGACAAGAATTTATAATGGATTGCAATGCGTCATCTAATAAAAAATTCGAGATGATATTGAACTTGTTTACTGATGGCCAAGACTGACGGTGTGAGGAGATAAAATGAAAAGCAAGTAATATTAAGATGAAAGAAATTCTAGACAAAAATTAATAATGGCTGACAATGCTTCATCTAATAAAAATTCAAGATAATATTACTACTTGTTTACTGATGGCCATAGACTGAGGTTTTGAGGAGATGCAATGAAAAGCAAGTAATATTAAGATGAAATAAATACTAGACAAAAATTTATAATGGCTGACATCTAATAAAATTTCAAGATGATATTACTACTTGTTAGACTGATGGCCGCAGACTGGGCGTCTGAGGAGATACAATGAAAAGCAAGTGAAATTAAGATGAAATAAGTACTAGACAAAAATTTATACTGGCTAACAATGCGTCATCTAATAAAAATTCGAGATGATATTACTACTTGTTTACTGATGGCCATAGACTGACGTTTTGGGGAGATACAATGAAAAGCAAGTAAAATAAAGATGAAATAAATACTAGACAAAAATTAATAATGGCTGACAATGCTTCATCTAATAAAAATTCAAGATGATATTACTACTTATTTACTGATGGCATAGACTGAGGATTTGAGGAGATACAATGAAAAGCAAGTAAAAATAAGATGAAATAAATATTTGACAAAAATTAATAATGGCTGACAATGCTTCATCTAATAAATATTCAAGATAATATTACTACTTGTTTACTGATGGCCATAGACTGAGTTTCTGAGAGATGCAATGAAAAGCAAGTTAAATGATGATGAAAGAAATACTAGTCAAAAATTAGTAATGGTTGACCATGCTTAATCTAATAAAAATTCAAGATAATATTACTACTTGTTTACTGATGGCCATAGACTGAGGGTTTGAAGAGATGCAATGAAAAACAAGTAAAATGAAGATGAAATAAATACTAGACAAAAATTAATAATGGCTGACAATGCTTCATCTAATAAAAATTCCAGATGATATTACTACTTGTTTACTGATGGCCATAGACTGAGTTTCTGAGAGATGCAATGAAAAGCAAGTTAAATGATGATGAAAGAAATACTAGTCAAAAATTAATAATGGCTGACAATGCTTCATCTAATAAAAATTCAAGATAATATTACTACTTGTTTACTGATGGCCATAGACTGAGGTTTTGAGGAGATGCAATGAAAAGCAAGTAATATTAAGATGAAAGAAATACTAGACAAAAATTAATAATGGCTGACAATGCTTCATCTAATAAAAATTCAAGATAATATTACTACTTGTTTACTGATGGCCATAGACTGAGGGTTTGAAGAGATGCAATAAAAAACAAGTAAAATGAAGATGAAATAAATACTAGACAAAAATTAATAATGGCTGACAATGCTTCATCTAATAAAAATTCAAGATAATATTACTACTTGTTTACTGATGGCCATAGACTGAGTTTCTGAGAGATGCAATGAAAAGCAAGTTAAATGATGATGAAAGAAATACTAGTCAAAAATTAGTAATGGTTGACAATGCTTAATCTAATAAAAATTCAAGATAATATTACTACTTGTTTACAGATGGCCATAGACTGAGGTTTTGAGGAGATGCAATGAAAAGCAAGTAATATTAAGATGAAAGAAATACTAGACAAAAATTAATAATGGCTGACAATGCTACATCTAATAAAAATTCAAGATAATATTACTACTTGTTTACTGATGGCCATAGACTGAGGGTTTGAAGAGATGCAATGAAAAACAAGTAAAATGAAGATGAAATAAATACTAGACAAAAATTAATAATGGCTGACAATGCTTCATCTAATAAAAATTCCAGATGATATTACTACTTGTTTACTGATGGCCATAGACTGAGTTTCTGAGAGATGCAATGAAAAGCAAGTTAAATGATGATGAAAGAAATACTAGTCAAAAATTAATAATGGCTGACAATGCTTCATCTAATAAAAATTCAAGATAATATTACTACTTGTTTACTGATGGCCATAGACTGAGGTTTTGAGGAGATGCAATTAAAAAGCAAGTAATATTAAGATGAAAGAAATACTAGACAAAAATTAATAATGGCTGACAATGCTTCATCTAATAAAAATTCAAGATAATATTAAATGGCCATAGACTGAGTTTCTGAGAGATGCAATGAAAAGCAAGTTAAATGATGATGAAAAAATACTAGTCAAAATTAGTAATGGTTGACAATGCTTCTTCTAATAAAAAATTCAAGATAATATTACTACTTGTTTACAGATGGCCATAGACTGAGGTTTTGAGGAGATGCAATGAAAAAAGTAATATAAAGATGAAAAAATACTAGACAAAAATTAATAATGGCTGACAATGCTTCATCTAATAAAAAATTCAAGATAATATTACTACTTGTTTATTGATTATAGACTGAGTTTCTGAGAGATGCAATGAAAAAGCAAGTTAAATGATGATGAAAGAAATACTAGTCAAAAATTAGTAATGGTTGACAATGCTTAATCTAATAAAAATTCAAGATAATATTACTACTTGTTTACTGATGGCCATAGACTGAGGTTTTGAGGAGATGCAATGAAAAGCAAGTAATATTAACATGAAAAAAATACTAGACAAAAATTAATAATGGCTGACAATGCTTCATCTAATAAAAATTCAAGATAATATTACTACTTGTTTACTGATGGCCATAGACTGAGTTTCTGAGAGATGCAATGAAAAGCAAGTTAAATGATGATGAAAGAAATACTAGTCAAAAATTAATAATGGCTGACAATGCTTCATCTAATAAAAATTCAAGATAATATTACTACTTGTTTACTGATGGCCATAGCTGAGAGTCTGAGGAGGTGTAATGGAAAGCAAGTAAAATGAAGATGAAAGAAATACTAATCAAAAATTAATAATTGCTGACAATGCCTCATCTAATAAAAATTCAAGATAATATTACTACTTTTTACTGATGGCCATAGATTGATTGTCTGAGGAGATGCAATAAAAAGGAAGTTAAATGATGATGAAATAAATACTAGTCAAAAATTAATAATGGTTGACAATGCTTCATGTAATAAAAATTCAAGATGATATTACTACTTGTTTACTGATGGCCATAGACTGAGGGTCTGAGGAGATGCAATGAATAGCAAGTAGATCTTTGTATGTCGGGCAGAAAATGAACTTGTATTTCATGATATCTTTCCAACATCCTGACCAGTAACTATTTGGCTTTTGAACTTTTCTTATACTCTGCTTGTATATTCATGAGTATTGTTACTGTTTATAAATTTTATTTTCTATCTTCTTACCGTAATTTAATCCATATTAGCAGGCCTAAAATCACCGCCCTAGCCATGCCTACAATGAAAGTAGGGATATCATGCTCTTTTTTTTTAGGAGGGTAAGTGATCATTATTGTAAGTGTTTGGTTTTAAAACAACACATACCAGGTGAATCTCCATGTATCAACATAAACCTACTTTCCTGCAATATCTCAAGTATTTTAAACAATGCAGTTTTCTCCTCCTTTTTTGTTATTTGTCCCTTCAAATGTGCACATGATTTAATGGATTTCAGGTTCAAGTTTGAATTCCTGTCAGATTCATCACCCATATGAAAGGTATGATTCCATCTCTTCTCCCCATATATGGGTTAAATACTAAAATATCTGGTAAAATCACTTTTATTCTCAAAGAATATCAATGCAATATTTGCTCACAAAAAATCAATTATTCTTACACTTCGAAATATGCTTGGTCTTTAAATAAACCAGAAAGAGTTGATAAGTCACAAAAAAACTAATCAGTCAGGGCAGCAGTCTTTTTATGATGTGGGTGATCATCCTTCACCATAAGTTCTTATCCTTTGCAGCTCTAAACGATTCAGATGTGTGTGTGTGTGTGTGTGTGCGTGTGAGTGTGTGTGTGTGTGTGTGAAAACTAGGTTGTCCACCTGAATTTGTCAGGTTTCTTGAAGAGTTGCACAGCAACATGAAATCTAGGTTGAACTTCAATGGTACTCTGTCTGAACCAATTTCTTTTGAGAATGGTGCAAAGCAAGGCAATATACCTGCACCTACTTTATTTCCCATCTTTTTTGCAGTGATGCTCACACATGCCTTTAGAAACTGTAGCATTGGTGTTTATTTGGTTTTCCAAACTACCTGTAAAGTTTTTGACCTATGACGATTTAGTGCTTCCACAAAGGTGTTTCAGCAAGTTATTCGATGCTGATGATGCTTACCTCATGGCTCATACCGAAGAATAATGAATCTTTTTGCTGATGCATGTCAGTCTTTTGGTCTTATCAATTTGAGGAAGACCAAGGTAATGTTCACAGCACCTCTTGGCCAACCCTGTCATGAGCCAAAATTACTTGTAAATATCAGGAGGTTGGAGATGGTGGATACTTTTGTATACCTTGGAAGCACATTCACATGAAATGGGACACTAGATGCTGAAATACTTCACCACATCAAGAAAGCTACTAAATTTTTTGCATGCTTGGAGAAGCTGGTGTGGTTTGACAGAAACATCACACTTAACATCTAGGTAAAGTTTTATGAATCATGTGTTTTAACTGCCCTTTTATACTCTTCGGAAACATGGACAACATACAGACATCATATTATCACCTTTAAAAGAGTACACCAAAATTTCCTCAGAAGTATGATGAATATTTCATGGCAGTCTTTTGTACCTGACACACAAATTCTGGAGAAAGCTAATATCTCCAGTATTGAGAAGCTAATCATTCTCAATCAAATACACTGGGCAGGTCACTTGGTGCACATGGATGACACAAGGTTACCTAAACGTGCTTTTATAGTGAACTATCTGCAGGCAAGCATCCCAAACACAAACCTAAAAAGTGCTTTAAAGATTGCATCAAAACCAATCTCAAAGCTCTTGGGATATCAGTTGGTACCTGGGAACTGGAGGGTGAATGTCGACCTTTGTGGAGAACGACAGTTCATCAAGGTTGTAAACAGTTTGAAAAGGACAAGGTGGAACATGCTAAGGTTAAGTGCAATCTTCATAAAGATAAACTTCAAGCGCTACCTTCCATCCTGACCTTACAGCTTGATATGTAGTTTATGAGGTAATTTTGTTCTTTCAAAGGCAGATCTTCAAAGTCACCTTAGGTCTCAAGAGGCTCGATCCATTGAAAGAAGCCAGAAATCAATTCTTTTGGCCATCTTGTACACTCTGCCATAAAGTATGCAAGTCAGCTTCTGAATTAACAAGGCATGATCTCCCTTTCAGGTATTTTAATTAAATAATATACAGATATGTATATTTGATATATATATATATATATATATATATATATATATATAGAGAGAGAGAGAGAGAGAGAGAGAGAGCGAGAGAGAAAGAATGTGAACATAGGATTCAACACGACATGTTTCACACCTTAAATGATCTTCAGACTATACAATATGTAAAACTGACAATGTCAATGCTGTTTTGATTCCTATGTCCACACTGTCTAAATCTATAAATGCTCTATCAACAATATTGATCACATTTCCACACATTAATGTAGCAAATTTTAAATGTATGTATGTATGTATGTATGTATGTAGATAGATAGATAGATAGATAGATAGATAGATAGATAGATAGATAGATAATCTTGAAGAGCGACCTTCCACCCTAACCTTACAGCTTGTATGTAGTTTATGAGGTAATTTTGTTCTTTCAAAGGCAGGTCTTTAAAGTCACCTTAGGTGTCATCAGGCTCAATCGATTGAAAGAAGCCAGAAATCAATTCTTTTTCCTTCTTGTACACTCTGTCATAAAGTATGCAAGTCAAGTTCTGGATAAACAAGACACACGAAAATTCACATTGATGCCGTTCCTGTTGGGCTTAGGAATCTTCATTTCAGGTGAAGCATTTGTGCAAAAGCTTGTAAAAATAAAACTGGTTTAAAAAGTCGTCTGAGCTCTCATGATCGGTGAGTTTGAAAGTTATAAAAAAAAAAAGGAAAGAAAAGAAAAAAAAGAAATTTGTTGTGGAAAGATTGTCTTCTTCTGTCAAGAAGTGACAATCATCATGTATGTATGGATGTATAAGTACAGCTAAAGAAAGCAATATCTAAGGTTTTAAATGCATTTAAAATGAGAAAATCATTCTTAAAGACTTCATTTTAGTTTTAATTCCAAGCTAGTAAGTAGATTTCATTTAATATTTCCAATAAGTATGGGTCTCCAGAATGTCATTTTATTCGTAGATGCTTTCCAAAATCTAAGCAGATTATTAAGAAACAGGAAAGTTTCATTAAAAACAAAGAAAAATGTGCAGAAACATTATGTAATATCAGACCTCCTCTATGGAAATGAATGCTGGGTAATCTCATAACATTGGAAGAACAGACTTGAGACTACAGAAAGATACTGAGAATACCATGGACTGAACATGTGAGAAATGAGGAACATTTTGGGAAAAGAGAAACACAAGGAATGTATACTTAGAATAAGAGAGTAGAAGTAAGTGGATGGCAAGACAGAGACTGGCTGGTAGAGTCAAGAGAAAAAATTTACTAAGAACTACAAAGAATAGTAAGTTGTGTACGTCTTGAAAATCCCATAAAATCGTGGTAGCTTCGTTGGCATCTTTGGGTTTCACTTTTTCAACTCAGTTCTTTGGAAACATAAAAAAAATCTTTCTTTTTTTTTAGCTTTTAGTTTCATTTAATTATTATTAACTATCAGGTCATCCCATAAGTTCTATCCGAATTTTGAATAAAGAAAACAAGTGACCAAATGTTACATTTAATTACAGATTCAATCATCAATGTATTTTCCCTGATTATCTATGACTTCCTTCCATCTATTATCAAGTTTACTAATTCCATTACTGTAAAATTCTTTTGGCTTTGATTCGAAGAACTCACAAATGTCAGTTTTAACCTCTTCCTGTGTTACAAAAGCTGTTTCTTCCAAATGATTCTGTAAGCTACGAAACAAATGGTAGCCTGAAGGAGCAAGATCGGGAGAATAAGGTGGATGATGAATTTTCTCCCAACCAAGTTCTTCGATCTTTTGTGACGTGATTCTTGCTGTGTGGAGTCGCACATTGTCCTGATGAAACATCACCTTTTTTCAATTCACATGAGCAGGTCTTTTTTCCCACAAAGCTTGGTTCAAACGCTCTAACTGCTGACAGTATATTTGAGCATTAATTGTTGCATTAGGTGGTAAGAATTCAAAGTGGGTTATTCCTTGGCGATCCCACCAGATTGAAAGAAGAACCTTTTGCCCATGAAATTCCCTTCTAGGCTGTGGCTGGGGTCCTTCCCCTTTACCAAGCCACTGTCTACGACGCTTAACATTTCGATAAAAGATCCATTTTTCGTCGCCAGTCACAAGTCTATCCAAAAAGGTGAAACAAGTTAGCAAGAATGGAGAGAAGAGCAGATGTCAACTCGGGATTTGAGGTTGTTTTCAGACAATTCATGAGACACCCATTTTCCAAGTTTAGGAACTTTTCCAAGTTGTTGAAGATGACGATGAACAGTTGTATGGTTTGAACTGAGAACCACCGCCAATCCCTCAACTGATAAAGCAGGATTTTCTTCAAGGGCTGCTTCAAGAAACTTTTCATCAAACTCAACTGGACGTCCGGTTCGATCTTCATCTTCAAGGGTGAAATCTCTACCTCTGAATTTTGCAAACCATCTTCTGCAAGTTCTTTCATTCACACATTCCTCTCCATAAACTGAGTGAATGTTTCTAGCCGCTTCGGCTGCTGAGTTTCATTTCTTGAACTCATAAAGCATTATGTGCCTCAAATGATTCTTGGGTACTTCCATGTTAGCAAGGTTTTAATCAAACAAAATTTGAGTTTATTGTTCTCTGAAATAAAATTTGATCAGTTTAAATGCATCTAAACATAAAAATAATGTTCAGCTCCATTAGACATTATAAAATACTCTTTAAATTTAATTCATTTTAACAAAAAGTTAAAATTCGGACAGAACTTATGGGATAACCTGATAGAATTTTTTGCAACAAACTGACGCGTGATGAAATCCTCACAGTCTTTAGTATTATTTACATCGTCCGGACAGTTGTCCTCATCTTTATTGTCATAATCACGACGTTTCCGCCTTTGTACACTCTGGCCTTCACTGGAAAAATACGAAAACGTAAAGAATCAGCACATATGCTAGGCCACAAAAATCTCCTGAGTCAGCCAAGCATGGAAATAAATACAATATGGGAACGAGTAATAAGGCGTGCTAGGGAAAAGCAATAATAACAACAAAATTGCAATATGAGATCTGGTAAAAAGATAATTACTGAGACATTAGGTTTATAAGTCCCAAATAATTTGTACACTGTCGTCCGCAATGACACATAGTCCAATGGATAAAAGCGTTGACGTGATCCAAAGAGTTATGAGTTCAATACTGGCTACTCTTCATGTTTTTTGTTCACCACTGCAGTGAACAAAACCTTGGAGAGTTTAGTTAAAGGGAGATAATTGAGACATCCGGAAGAGGCGTGACACGTGGAAATGGCCGAAATAAAGGGTTCAGTTCGAAATTCTTGTCACCTGAAAAAGGCCGGAACGTACAACGGTCGAAACGTCGTGAATATGACAATAAAGATGCGGACAACAGCCCGAACAATGTAAATAATTACAATAACTCATCTCAGATAGAGATCTTTAGTATTGTTAAAATTATCGTTTACATTTTTGTCGCCATTTACAAACTCTATTTCCCCTCCTGTGTTTATATTTACTGTGCAATAACTGCGCATTATATTTTACCAGAATGAAAGATATATAAAAACTAAAAAGATATGCAAAAATAATGTTGCATTTTTATTAAATAAGTATTTGTTATTTTAATCATTAAATTGTATTTTTTAAAAATAGTGAGAATATTTTGTATGTTAAATATTAAAACATTTAATTTTTTCCAAAATATTAATGAAAATTTATTGTACTAAGCTAAGCACCCTATTAAAAACAAATTGTACATTGTTCCCCCGCCTTACCTGTTTGCACTTCTCCCCAATATTTGGTTTCAATCAGCGTTTCTCACTCAGTGCTCCTTATTTTCATCCTTGTGCCACATCTAAGCTACGCCTGGAAAATCACTATTTGGATTCAATCAGTCGATGTATGGCTATTTTAGAGGGTGTAACTAACGGACAGACTAACTGTAGTCACAGGATTTTATATATAGATTGTGTCTACGGTCGTATCACTTTGAGTATGGATCATCAAAATTAAGCAGCACTGAACCTGATCTATAGTTGGATGGGTGACTATGTGCTTAAGCTTAAATCAGATTGATGGAAATCGTCAGCCATGGAGATGAGTCCTTTTAAAAGAATATAAACTGTGAAAGCCTGTGAATAACACGCAGAGCCGGTGTCCTAAAGAAAATCCGATGTTGCAACCAATCTAGTTTTAATCATTTCAGCAGCAACGACGACAAACTTCCCTTACACAGCATCGGTTGCACGAAGAGGGGTAGATGCCCAGTTCTCCACCCCCGCAAACAGGGGGTGGGTGGAAACATGGAATGCAAGCATCTGAGGGTTTATAAGTCTGGCACCGATTGGTAAAACAGACGTTGCGATACGAACAGAATCAAATAATCCCCAGGTATCAAATAATCCCCAGGTATCAAATCCATTAAAACAGATAAACAACTGTAGACCAAGGAAATCCTTGTCTAATTTTAATGAAATTTCGCTCTGCATTTGAGTTTTAATATTATATAGATACTCAATCGACATCTCCAGTTGCCTTGATCTATTCACTATCCTTCTCCCCATCCTTTCTTCTATCAGCACTCTTATCTGTTCTCGCTCCAAATCCTCTGTAACCTCTTGCGTACTAGTGGCTTCCCGCCTTGCTTGGGGTGAAATGCTTAAAAAAAAAAACAAAAAAAAACTGAATTTTACGGTGGTCCTTAATGTGTTTAAAAAAGATCATTCGATTTCATATTCGACAATTTTTATCGCTTCTATTTCTGAGATAGGTTTCTAGTTAGTATCATCGATTTCGATTGTCAAATCCCAGTTCCCAGTGTATTACTGTTCCTGCCCAATCAGGTTTACATTTTGACACCCCGCTGAGCGAATTTACTGCATGAATTTATTTTATTTATAAATTAATTACGGTCGTTTAGATCTAATATCTCAGTCGTTTGTCTTTCTTGCTTTGAGGCAGCCTCTTCTATTTTGATTTTTTTTCTCTTCCGAATAAGGACAGATTTCTGCGTAATGACTTTGACGGTTTCCGGTATGGACGCAGAGAAGACAAACGAAAAAATTTCCGTTGACAGATCGAGAAATCTACAAAAAGAGAAAATTAAGTTTTATAAAAAGAAAGAAAAATGTATAGAACAGAGAACAGACATTTACAAAAAGTACAATTTTTAAATAAAATCCAGTTATACCGATAAGAAAATAAAATATGCACTATAGGAACAGACAGATAGATAGATAGATAGATAGATAGATAGATAGATAGATAGATAGATAGAAGCAAACTGAAATAAGAAAGAAAGAAAGAAAGAAAGAAAGAAAGAAAGAAAGAAAGAAAGAAAGAAAGAAAGAAAATTAATAGTCTGGCATACATACATACATACATACATAGAAATGGCCTGAAATAGATAAATAGAAAGAATGATAGGTAAATAAAAACATTTGGGTCAGAAGAACTGAGATAATGTGTTCAGTATATTGAGCCTTTATTTTTTTATGGGGAGAAAAACTGACTGGGCTAGATAGATAGATAGATAGATAGATAGATAGATAGATAGATAGATAGATAGATAGCACTTACCGATTCCTTCCTACTCCCTTCTAATGGCCGCCCCCAGCCGATTCTTTGCTATTCTTACCCTCCTCCTTTGCTCTTACCCAAGCGCCCCTGCGTTCTTTCTTCGTCGCCTTCTCCCCGGGACTGCTTACCAAAAAATCATCGAATGGACACGTGAATAAATACAGTTGAGACTGAAACCTTTTTTTATGCATCTTACGAATAAGACGGGCAAGGTTAAGACAGGCTGTTTCTATTCTTCTTTTCTTCTATCAACAGAATATTCTTATACCAGAGCTTTGCTTCCAAAGGCGGCCCTTTAAAGAGCATTGGGGATTTTTTTTTTTTTTTTTCATATCCAGCTCTTCGCTATGGTATCTAGACTTTATGAATTTAAGCACAGTACTAGATTGGCAACAAGGTCTCATGAATTTATAGTTGAATTGGTTTGATGTAGGAAGTCCAAAACAATTTCTAAAAACGTGCATATCTTGATGAAAAAGCTCCAAATTTGATAAAAACAAAGTTTTATCCTCGAAATATTTATTTAGGAAAGACAAAAGTATTTTTAATTAAATTTTTGAATCCTTTCTCACACGTTCAAAATTTTGGTTAAAAATCAAATAATTGTCGGATTTTAATGAACTTTTCAAGACATATTCACAAATGAATGAAATTATTTTTGAAATATTTTTGTAAAATATTTTTTTACATTTGTTTTACCCCCATTTTATGAAATTTCGAGAAATTAAAATTCTAGAATCTTCGTATTTATATTAGTTGAAAGCAGGAGTCCTTGGAGGATTTAAATCGTTAATCTGTTTTTGTCAAATAGAAACACCATTTACCGAAAAGTAGCTTTGAATCGTAAAATAAATAATGCAATAAAACTATATTATTTAATTAGAAAAGCTTTTATATATAAGATAGATTAAGAATACTATTGTTTAAAGAAAAAGTTTTTCCATGAATAATGAATTTTTACAAGAATTGTTTTCATTTTTTTAAAATTTTAATTAGAAAAAATTATTAAGTTTTAAATCTTTTAAAATTCTGTATTAATTTCATTTTAAACCTTAGGTATCGCGTTTTGTTTTTTTGTTTTTTTATTTTTTATTTTTTTATTTTTTTTGTGGAGGTCCCTAGCTAGATGTAACCGTAAGTTCTATACTAACAGTTTCTTTTCTCGCATTTCTCGCTTGTGGAACTCTCTTCCGGTATGCTTTCCAGCTAACTTTCATCTTCAAAAAATTAAATGCAACGTCAATCGTTATCTACAGTCTTTCCTCATTACTCTTCTATTGTTCTTGCTTCTTAATAATGTTTCTCCTTTTTCATATTCTTTCACACACAGTAATTCCTTGTGCCATAGTGGCTTTACTACCTTGCTTCGGATAAATTCGATTTTTTAAAAAAAAGATAGATATTCATTTACACTATTTACATTGTTCGGACTGTTGTCCTTATCTTTATTATCAATTTCACGACTTTTCGACCGTTACATGCCCCGGCCTTCTTCAGGTAATATAGGTTGGAATTTAGAACTGAACCCTTTATTTAGTCTACTGTTCTAATTCCACGTGCCATGAATATTTGGATATCTCAGTATCATTTAATTCCATTTAGTAACTAAACTTTCCAAATTTTTGTTACCTCTGCTGCGGCCAGGTATTGAACTCATATCTCCTTTAGTCAAGTCATTTTTTGAGTCAGTCAACGCTTTTATACACTGGACCAGGTGTCCTTTGGGGACCAAAACAATTGGACAGAATTCTAACGTATATCACCTGAAAAAGTTCGGTGCGTAAAATGGCCGAAATGTTTTGAATATTGCAATAAAGATGAGTATAGCAGCGCAAAAGATGTAAATAGTTACCTGATCTCCAAAATATAGACATATATATATATATATATATATATAATTATTTTTTAAAAAAATATGATTCCTTCGATACATAAGACTCAATATAATAATTATTAAAATTAAATTGAGTTAAAGTATCAAGCCTTGTTTCATCCCCAAGCGAAAATTTAGGAATAACCAATCTTGAAATTTACACATCTTTATAAGCATGTTCATTCGCAAAATTAATTACTATGGAAACGGCTGGGGTGACCATTTCGATAAGGGGCCTAAGAGTTATTTTTTATCCACAAAGAGGTCAAGCCGAGGTAGGGTGAGAGTATCCATTTCAAAGCGAACGATGGCATTCATGTGCCCAACTATATATATATATATATATATATATATATATATATATATATATATATATATATATATATATATATATATATATTCCGGCTTCTATTTTTAATAATTATTCAGTCATACGGAGTGCTAGAAAAAACATTAATAACAATAAAAATAGCAATATGAGATCTGGAAAAAAAGTTATTGAGACATTAAGTATATAAGTCTCAAAAATTCATACATTGATGGTCAAGTGAATAAAAGCGTTGGTTGGATCCAGTTACTTGACCCAAAGATTTGTGAGTTCAATACCTGGCCACTGCAGTAGTTAACGGAAACTTCGAGAGTTGAGTTAAAGGGAGTTAACTGAGTCGTCCTAAAGTGTCATGGCATGTGGAACTAAAGCAATTTACCCCGGTGGAACGTACAACGGCTAAAACGACATAAATATGAGAACAAAGGTACCAGTCAAAATAATGTAAATAGTGTAAATAATATATCTATAAATTCGAACCAAAAAAACCTGTACCAAAAGCATAATCTAAAACAAAAACCAACAGCCAACATCAATAAAATTTTATGAAATTTGCGAACAAATATGCTCAGTGAATTTCATAACAAGAGGCCCTAATCAACCCTGAACTGGTTAAGGGTCTTTTTTCAGATAAGCAATATGGCTTTCGCTTCTCTAGATCAACTGCTGATGTTTCAACAACTTGAGTTGCTACGTTGGACACTCGAAGGCATTCAACAGGGTTTGGTCTTCTTCACATAATTTTTTCTTTCTTATCAAATCACGAAATGAAAATAAATGCTGAACGGCCACTCTTCTAGCTATTGTTATATTAGTTCATGTGGGGCCCCATCCCGACCAGGGCTCTATCCTTGGAACTACGTTGTTTCTAATTTTCATCAATGCTTTTCCCCATGACATCACTTCCCAACTCGGTATCTATGCTGATGACAACTATTTACTCCTGTAATACTGGGTCTGATCAATTCGATATGGTTAAATTGTAAGCTAACCTCAAAAACTGACCACTAATCTGCTGTTAACTGGGATAAAGAACGGCTTGTTAATTTCAACACCGCCAAAAAATCTGAGATGATCCTTTTCTGCCTTCACTCAGCATGGCTGATGCTAACCTCCACGAGTGTGACTCATTGCACCTTTTCGGGTTTCTGCTGATATGAAGTGGAAAGATTATATTGAATTCATTGCTTGGTCTGATACTAGGAAAGTTCGTTCATGTCAGAAATATTTTTTAACTTATCAAGGGATACTGGAAATTTTTTATGAATATCCTATATTGCTAATGTCAAAAGAACACATAAATTTATTGGTAAAGTTGGATTTTGGGATATGTTTTGCAAAAGAGAATGAATCTTTTATGCGGTTTTTACTATAGTGTTCTAATAAGGTTCGCAGTAGTTTAGCAGTCCATTTTGCAACCTTGTGTTGAGCTGACCCCACAATAGAAAGAATTGGCAAATATAAATATATAACTTTGAAAGTCATGTTCTTAAATAGCCTCGTCAGATCGAGACATTGATATAGATGTCATTCATGACGGCCAAACCGATAAGAAATATGAAAACTGTCAGTCGTAATCAAAAACATTCTAGAATCAATGGTCAAAACGGCTTTCAGTGAGTGACACCTGGGGGTTTGTCTACTCAATTCCAATCCCATGTCATTTGTCAGTCATTGGTATGAGTTTCACGGCGATTCACCATCTGAACGAATGCCCAACTTGATATTATGACAAGGTCACCTCCTTGATATATCGAGTATGTGAGATTCGAACCCGGACTTTATAGTCGTAACACTAACGTTCTCTACGGTGTTGGTTCAGTCATGCCTACTATGTAGTTTCGTGAACACATCAAGATAACATGTTCACTTTTCAGGGCTTGTTGTCTTCTCTGCTGCTATTTCTCAATTTTGCCGTATTTATATGTGGTTAGGTGTAATATGATGTCTTTTTATAGGTGTGTGGCTTTTCCCTTAACGGGTGTTGTTGTTACTTCATAAGTGGCATAGGGTTTCTTGATGTTTGTTTGCTTTGTATAGTGGTGACCTCTTTTTCACTGTATTTTCCTTATTTCCTTTATGTGGGATTGGTTATATTTACTATATTCGGTTGACCTACTTTATTGTGTTGATGTGTATGTCCGCTTGGGATTTAACCTTGCGTGTATGTATATGTGTGTCTGTGTGTTTAAGTGTTTCTGTTTGTGTATGTGTATAATTTTTTACCTGGTTTTCATTTAGATATGATTCAACAATCTAGGATTCAAAAAATTTAATAATGTTATTTTGATGTGCTCAGGAAATTAAGTAGTAGGCATAGCTGAAGCAACACCACTCTGCTAAGTGATAAACTTTTCCAAATTAATTCTATTAACGTGCTATCCTAACTTTTGATATTGAGAACTTTATGACAAAAATCTGCCCTACCATATATATATATATATATATATAGTAGAAACAGTACTGTCTGCGAATGACACATATATATATATTGAGCTGAGGTCAATACCATATATATATATATATATATATATATATATATACAGTATTTACATTAGTCGGACTATTGTCCTCATCTTTGTCGCCATATTTGTCACAACGTTTCGGCCGTTGTACGCTCCGGCCTTCTTCAGGTGGTTGGAATTTCGAACTGAACCCTTTATTTCGATCGCTGGGGTAGACTGTTCTAATTCCACGTGCCATGTTTGATGGATGTCAGTTATCAGTTATCTCCTGCTAATTTTCCCTCTGAAAGTTCTCCACTGCCTTAACCAGGAATTGAACTCACCTTCTTTGGGTCTGTCACTGTCCTTTTTAACCAATATATATTTATATAATATATATATATATATATATATATATATATATATATATATATATATATATATATATATATATATATATATATATATATATATATATATATATATATATATATATATATATATATATATATATATATATATATATATATATATATATATATATATATATATATATATGCCAAATTATTATTGAGATAACTTTTTTATAATATTTCAATAACTGTCCAATCGATTACACAATATATATTTTTTTCAAACAATATTGGCAACACTGACCTGCGCAATCACTGAGATTCTCGACCTGATCTGCGCAATGTAAACAAACTGACGCCATATTTGTTACCAGCACGGTGATTTGAGCGTGCCAAATTATTAGAAAAGTCCAAGAATTTAGTAAAAAGATGGGCCATAAAAGCAGTTTAAGTAATGCTAAAAAGAAAACTATCACCTCAGAACTCTCAAAAGGTAAGTCTACCCTAGAAATTTCTAAAATGATAGGGAGGTGTCATCAAACAGCGAAAAAGTCCACCGCCGACCCTACACAAGTACGCAAAAGGGCAGATAAAAACAAGCCAAGGGTTATTTCACGTCGTCTCATGTCACGACTTAAACGAGGGGTCACGAAGAACCCTGGACTTACCATCCAAGAGATTTTCAGTCGCATTGGGGATCCTACTGTGTCTAAAAGTACTCGGTGTCGGTATCTGAGGGAAATATCAACAACAGTCAAACCTGTATCGAAGCCTCCGTTGACGAGAAATCACATTCAAAATCGATTGAAATGGGCCGATGACAATATGAAGATTGACTTCTCTGAAGTTTTGATACAGACGAAACTCGAGCAACACTTGATGGGCCAGATAGATGATGCAAAGGCTGGGTAATGAATGGACAGGATCGCCATCAGCGTTTGAGACGCTAACAAGGCGGTGGAGGCATAATGATCTGGGGTGGTATTATTAGAAAAACATTAGTGGGCCCATGGAGAGTACCAGATGGCGTCAAAATGACTGCTGATGCATACATAGCGTTTATGAAGGAGCATCTTGAACCGTGGATGAAAAGGCAAAGAGTTGCCTTCAGAAGGGCCATTGTTTTTATGCAAGATAATGCTCCCTCACATGCTGCTCACAAGACTACTGAATATTTGAAACAGTTAGGCTTCGATGGACCTCGAAAAATGAAGTGGCCAGCAAATTCTCCGGATTTGAACCCAATCGAAAACCTTTGGAGCATCATGAAGCGAAGACTGTACGCCAACGGACGACAATTCAGGAGCAACGCTGAGTTGTGGGAAGCAAATCTTGACATATCTCGCGGCATTACAGCAGATGACATCCTACAATTAACAAATTCTATGGATCGTCGACTTCAAGTAATTTCAAAACAAGGAAAGCACATTCCCTATTAATTTGTTTAAAACTGTGCCTTTGTTTGTATCTGTTATTATTTGTTTGATTATCTTATTTATTAGCTTCTTTTTGATCATAAACATTCACGTGCAACATATATATATATATATATATATATATATATATATATATATATATAGGGCCTGCGGTAATAGTGATAAACTTCTCAAAATTAATTATATATATATATATATATATAATGGCTGATGGTATTTGTTTACATTCGTAAAAACAATACATATTTAGCTAACTCATTCTGTGGAATGAAGATAGCTCAATGGTAGAAACTATCACTGACACCAAATCGGTTGGATTTCAATCTTGGCTTGAGGCATTCGGATGTCTAGTTACACTGAGGAGCTGCGATACAGCGAAACAGTACTGTTCAGAATGAATGATATATATATATATATATATATATATGTTGGTACTGAGCTTAGCGGCGACAGTCACTTTCATCCTTACACACAAACTTCATGGTTTGAAGATTATATTTAGGAGAGTCACCGATGAGTGTTGTCCACTTTTATATTTAAATACGCTCTATCAATGATAGCACTTTAAGCCATAAATATAGGATACATTAAACTATATATATATATATATATGTATGTATGTATATGTGTCTGTGTATGTTTGCTTACGTGTGTATGTCTTCGTGTGTGGGGGTGCATTTATAATAATATCTTAAGTTTGTTTTTAAAATCTTAGAGCCGTACTTAAAATGATGGTGGAATATAAACTCGTAATATATTCCCGCAATGTTTCTGATACATTTTTAGTCGTGTTAAAAGTGGTGGAATTAACACTTTCAGAAATTATATCCTTCTTAAGTATTCTACTATTAATATATATATATATATATATAGAGAGAGAGAGAGAGAGAGACGGAAAGAAAAATGCATCTTTCTCTTCATAACAAGTTGTTTTCAGAGATTCCTAAAATTTATATCGAAATCCATTTTATCCTTCTGTTAGATCTCCAAGCCAATAAGCCCGGCGTTAGCAATTCTAATACTAGCATAATCTGGCCGACAACTATCAGTAATACGAGAATTCGCCCAACAATAACTTTGTCATTAATCATTAGTCGCCGGCTTGATTCATTGCCAGAAATATACACGAACTTCTTTATTTGGGGCACATGCTCACAAGGACCTCAAAATGGAAAGTTACCTCGGCAGCAATTTACATACATAGACACACACACACACAAACATATATATATATATCGGTTGCGTTGGGTAAATTGTCTCCATTTTATATTATTAATTTCGCGCATGCGTGTTGTTTCTTTTTTTATTTTGTTGACTGCACAGTGTAGTAAGGCCAGCTGGGCACTGCCTGTAAAAAAAGGATCACCATGACGCAACTCACTCCGCCAGAAATTTGAAAACTGCATGCTCTGCTGCTTGGCATTCGCACCGGAAGCTCCAATACGAACATTTCAGAGTGTTTGTGTGTCGATCTGAGGACGGCGCATGTTGTGGTACGATCCACCTAATTTACATAGTGGAGTACCGACCATATAAATATGGTTGGTACCGGGAAGACGAGGGGAGGAAGAAGAGATCCAATCCAGAGACTCTGCCCGACTGCGACTAAGTTAACCCATTCTACAGGAACGGTCTTCCCAAGAATATACCAAACTATCTGTAAATACTGTGTACACGTTCTTGTGTCAATACATTTTGTTTAAGTACATTTTGTGTTGTATTATTATTATTCCATGTTTTATTCAAGTTTCACCAGCGCAGAGGATTTGGAAAGAGTTCGATAAGTCTAATGGTGATTACGAAGGTACGCCAGCTCGAAAAACACCCTTTGTTCTGATGAGAAAAAAACTACCGAATTTGTTGATGAGAGTCGTAGGCTCAACATGGTGGCCTACATCAAGTGTCTTGAGGAGATAGTGCAGTCCTGGGTCAAGAGAGTGACTGCTGAGAGACCCTATGTTTGGCAACAGGACCCTGTACCATGCCACACAAGCAGGAAAATCTAGTCATGGCTGTCAGACAAATTTTCGACCACATCACCACTTACATCTAGTCATCTAACTACCCGGACTGTACCCCTCAAGTATTATGTATGGGGCTCAGTTGAGTGAGAGACCAACATAATTCCTTGTCGCACCAAAGATGAACTGAAGACAAAGATTATGGCAGCATTCACCAACTTAAACAAGGAGACCGATATATATATATATATTAGGGAAATTAATGAGAAAATGGCAAAAACAATTAGTGTGACGTGTTCAGTTCTCTAGGACTTCATTGAACTCAAGTGATATTTCTGTTTAAGTAAATACAAGTGCGCGTGAAGTGGAAAGGGAAATACGAACTCACACAAGTTTGTTATAATAAGGCACAGATAGGAAGCTGAAATTTTAAACTTTTACTATTGATTTTTTATAGACGTGCCGGGATATATAGTCTAGCCAGCTTTGCTTGGTTTTTATTTGTTTTTGTCTATATATTATTATGAGAATACTTCTGCCAAGCTGAACATTTATTGTTTATAATATAGAGATTAAAGCACTTTCTATATATGTTCGTCTTTGTAAATGGCTCCCTCTTTTAGTAGTATTTTTAAATCAAAATTATCGCCAGTCTCATTACAGTGAGTAAACAATGGTCTGAAAGTGTTGTTTTGTAAAAAAAAAAAAAAAAAAAGAAGCCTTCCGTGTTCATATGAACTTTTATTTCAATCCCTTGAAGTTTCTCTTATGTATTCCTTGTGGCAATCATTACAAGTGATAGAGTAAATTATTCCTTCAAGTTTTAGCTTATTATTATTTTTTTTTTATTATTTTTAATTCCTTTGATTTCTAGCGTTTACACATTTCTTTCCGGGTCCCGCCCAGGGACCTAAGGTTAGAGATGGCATCATGACACTTTCCACTGAAAAAAAAATAAAAATAAAAAAATTACAATTATTATTAGTAGTAGTAGTATTTTGTTCTGATATATATAATCTCTCCCCATACACAGACACACACACACACACATTATGATATATATATATATATATATATATATATATATATATATATATATATATATATATATATATATATATATTTGTGTGTGTGTCGATATAGATATATATGATAGGATAAATTTTGTCCTTTTATCATATCTTACTGTTGGATTCCGATCCTCATTCCGCAAGTTTCACCAATATCTTATAAAGACAGTTGTTACAGTTTATTTAATTCTAGCTTGGGTACCCGGCGTTGCTCGGAAGATCTCTGAATAATGGTTTATTATTGACAATTTATAGAAAATAATATATTTTAAAAACTAAATTCTCAATGTATCTTGGTTTAAAAATAATAATCATATTAATTTACAGAGAAATGGTTGCTTCTTTAATGTTTAACAATAAAACATTATTTACTTCAAAAAAATTAAATTCCTCTCCAAAATAAATAGTAAATAATTATTTTACGAAGAAGTGAGGCTCGATTTCAAATTCTACCTAAGTGTTTTGATGTTCCATGTTTGGCACTATGAGTATTGGAAAAGGCATGGATTTATTTTTCCCTGTCCTTTCTCTGACCCGTATATATATTGAAAATGTATCGTCACACTGACATGGCATGAGGTGGTAGCACTTGTTAGAGTCCCAGCTGTGGGCAAATAGTGAACCCTCAACCTGGGGTCAAAATATTGTGAAGATATAAAAATACATTTTTCTAATGAGAATACCAGCAATATATTTTCTTAGTTAAAAAAAAAAAAAGTATCACCGTCAATGCATCATTGGAAAAGGAAGCGAATAATTACGAGAAATACCGTTTTGAAAAAAATTATGAAGCGCCCAAGAAAATGAAATTTCGGCATTAAATGACCCATAAGGTGTTGACAGGCTGTTAAACCAAACGAAACGAAATCAACGCAGGTCAAAATACATAGAGATTATATTCGTATTCTAATAAAAGGGTTCCTTTTTTCTTGGTTCATTTTAGGTGATGCTTTCTTCTTGAAGGAAAGAAAGAAGGAATAAAGGAAACCAGGATGAAGCAGAGAATGAAGCAAAGACAGAGATAAGTTTAGTAAATAAGTAAAACAGTGGGAAAATATGAGAAAAAGAAACGAGATTAAAGAGAAGGAAGGAAGGAAGGAAGGAAGGAAGGAAGGAAGGAAGGAAGGAAGGAAGGAAGCGGGAAGTGATAATTTCAATTGATAAATAAAAAGGTTAAAATTGGAGAAATGAGGGAGGAAAAGAAAAAAGAAATGAAGAGAAAGAAAGCAAAAAGAAGAAAAAATGGCGAAAGAATGGCGAAAATAAAGAGAAAGAAAACATAAAGGGAAAGATAGAAAAACTTAAATAAAGAAAAGCAAGAAAAAAAGAAAAGAAAGAGAAGAAAGTATAAAGAAAAAGAGAGATAAGGTAAAATAAAGAGAAGGAAGGAAAAATAAAAATAAAGAAAGAAAAATAAAGAGAGTAAGGAAAAATAAAATAAAGAGAAAAATAAACAGACGGTACCAAGAAATAAAAAGATGCAAAGAAAAAATAAAAAGATGCAAAGAAAAAGTAAAGAGAAGGAAGGAAAAATAAAATATAGAGAAAAAATAAAAAGAAGGAAAGAAAAATAAAGAGAGAAGGAATGAAAAATAAAAAGAAGTGAGGAAAAATAAAGAGAAAAATAAAAAGAAGGAACGAATAATTAAAGATAAGAAAGGAAAAACAAAGAGAAGGAAAGAAAAATGAAGAGAATGGAGACAAAATAAAGACAAGGAAGTAAACATAAAATAAAGAGAAAAAATCAAAACGGTAAGAAAAAAATTTAAGCAAGGAAAAATAAAGATAAGGACGGAAAATAAAGAGAAGGAAGTAAAAATAAAGAGAAAAAATAAAATAAAGAGAAAAGGTAGGAAAAATATTAAAGAAAAATTAAAGATTAGGAAAGAAAAATAAAAAGAAGAGAAAAAATAAAAATAAGGGTGGGAAGAAATAAAGAGATGCAAGGAGCATATCAGGAAAAGAAAGGAAAATCAAAATAAAGAGAATGAAGAAAAATAGAAGGGAGGCGAAGTAAAACGAAAGAGAAGGAATGAAAAAGAAATGGAAGAAAGGAAATAATTTTAATAAATAAAGAAAAGAAAAAATAAGGAGGAATATGAAAGAATGAAAAAAGAAAGATGAAAAATATTTTTGAAAATGAAAGATCCGATAAATAGATATGAACAGAGATAGATAGATAGATAGATAGATAGATAGGAAGTTGCTATAGAAGGAAAATTATAAAACAAGATACCTACAAAAGTGAGAAATCGCTTTATAATCTCCTCGTATTTCTTTTCCCTTTTGAAATATCACAAGAAGTCGACTTATTCTCTGATTTTTCTATTTTTGCTTTTTTTTATAGCCAAACATTAAAACACATAATAAATCTAAAACAAAAAAGAAAGCAAACCGTGTATCCCCGTCGAAATGCAAATATAAGATTCCATTCGCCACTTCAGCTTTTTCCATCCTCTACTATTCACCCACTAAGTCAAGACACGCGCTAATATCTACTTTCGTTTTCCTAATTGGTTCGGTCGAAAACAAAACAATGGGCGGCTTTTCCTCTGCTTGTCTATTACTGTTATTTCAGAAATTTGATTAGGAAAGGCAACAAACTATCTCTTTCTCAACTATCGATTACTTAATAAGATAGAATGGATTCTCTAGCCTTGGTAAACAACCAGTCTAGAAGAAAAAAACAATTTTTAATTTAAAACTGTCGAGAAGGTAACAGGAAACTACTATACTGTTTTTCCTGAAGAATAATAATAATAATCCACAGTTTAAAGAAAATTAAAAGGAAACAGTAGAGGTCCATGTTTGCCAACGTCCTGAAGAGACGAGACAATAATGAAAGATGAATAAGTTAAATATTCTTACATTTATAACATGGTTGAATCAGAAAGAGTAACTGAAATTTCTAGGACGAAAAATGAGGAAAGACGGCTTTGAAAATTTGACACACACAGAATACATTGGGGTCATAAACAGCGGGTAACTTACCTCACAAGTTTGTGTACAAAGGATGGCAAAACAAGGTGTGAAATGGATAATAAAAAGACAAATTGCTTAGAGCTGCAAAGCATAGAAAGTTGTGGAGGGTCATGGTCGTGAACAGCCTGAAGAGACACAACATAAAGAAGAAGAAGTCAGATAATAAGGAACATTAACGTTGGGTAGTGAGTTCGAACTCCACTGAATGATTCACACATTCCCAGACGAATACTTGCAACTAATTTGATCTTCACCAGACACTCTCAACTTATAGACTTGTCCCAAATAAAACTAAGTTAAATAAATAGCAAAGGCGCCTCTTCGTGTTATAAAGGTTAATCGAGTAGATCACTACGCTTGAAAGCCTCGCATTTGAGGCGCCTCAAATTTAGTAAAATTCATTTAAAGTGTGTGCGTGCGTCGAAACAGCCATCTGCGCTGAAATTGGCGAACCTAGTTCGAAATCTGACCGAATGTTTTACAATTTCCTGTCTTTTGTACCTCTTAATAAATTTTGTCTTTTTTGTTATCTCTACTAGCCCCTGTTCTGTCAGCCATTTACACGATCTTCTTAGGTAGGTCACGTGCTGTTTTCCTTTGTCTCTCTTGCCCTCAATATGTCCTGTTTGTGTTGAATTTTCCAAGCCCTCTTTCCTCATTATGTGGCCTAGAAATTTCAACTGACGTTTTCCGATGTGTGTGTAAGCGTCCTTTTTGTTTCCTTTTTTAAAAACGTCGTCGTTGCTCACGTGTTCAGTTCATGGTATTCTCAGCATCCTTCTGTAGAGCCACATTTCGGTTGTTTCAAATCTCCTCTTTATCAGTGAGGAAATTGACCAGCATTTACTGCCAGTTCAGTACTCTTTATTTCTAACGAAATTCTCTTCTTCCTGCTTTTGGGAGTCATCTTTCGCTATCCCAATGCGACTTCGGATTTCGGTGTCACTCTCTGTTAAAACACTTCCCAGTTTGGTTAAATAGCAAGTTACACTAGGATCTCTATCCTTAAGTGACAGTCAGTGTAGGTAAAGGACTACTCTAAATTCAAAACTTGAATAATGCAACGGGAAACCACTGCACTATTTTTTCCCAGAAAATCTTGTCACTTCACAGATAATAAAGAAACAGGTTCTATGGAGAGCCATGATCGCCAACATTCTGAAAGGATGTGGTTATGTTCCCAAACGCCCAGCGGAAGTCGGAAACGTTAGTCACAATTTTGTAAGGTGATTGAGTGTATCTAAGTTAATACAGGCTGACAGAACATTTTTACAGGAAGTTGGACATTTGCCGTAAATTACCTTTGGTTATCGTTTCCTTTTTCAGAATGTTGTGCAATCGACTTCAATTGGACTAAATATTTTTTTAACAAAGAAAAAAATTTCTTTTTTTAATTTATAAATTGTTCCTAGTTTAAATGCAAAGAATTTTTTTTTAATAACTTTATTTAAAATTTCTTGTAAATATTTTTTAGTTCACTTGTATATTCCAATACCTTTTTTCGTGGTAATTTTTTTCTTTCGGATACGATGTGGCGTAAGTTCTTCCTGGCACCATATGGCAGAATTTAAGTGTATTAAATTATAAGACGGGGAAAGAATAAATGAAGACGTTTGACTGTTTTGACGTCGAAACTAGTTAATGCATAGAATCTAATTTCTTCTCGTCCTCATTGATGCTTCGTTTTTATAGCGAAGGGCAGATACCACTTCATGAGAAGGGAGTTAACCGAGGATTACTCCACAGAAATTATACTTCTTCATGTTGGTTTTAAATTCAGAGATTTCCGACTGATTCCCATCAGAAGCAAGGGACGCACAAATGCTATTTCACCCACTGTGCAAGGAAGATGGACGCAGGTTTTTTTTTCCAAAATGCAAAAGAGAATTTAAATAAACTCGGCCAAAATTTGAATTCGGCTCGCCAATTCCATTTTCCTCACCGATAACCGCCACGGCCTACTATTACCGAATCTCATATATATATATATATATATATATATATATATATATATATATATATATATTATTGTATCTTCTCCGATCATGCCTATGATAAAGTTTCAATTATGAACTCGGCATCATAAGAGATTAACAACAATAATTAATAATAAAATAGAACCATTTTAACATTAGACTGTTATAAAAGTTATGTGACGAATAGAAGATTCGTTCTTAGCGTAGATATTATTAGGTACAATCAGAAGTTAACAATAATAACTAATAATAGAATAGTGTAGTTTTAAAACATATATTTTATAAAAGCCATGTGTTGGTTGGATGACCAGCGCGTTGCAAAATTAGCTTACAATGTTTTTCTTCTTTCTTTTCAGCTTTTCATTTAATGGAAGTGCTTTATAGCTTTTTGGCATATCCGACTTGCTTTCATCACGACTCCTCCGCCTTGGGAGCATAATTAAGTCAAATTTATGAATTGTTTATTTCTAGAGTTAACGTCAGAGAAGGAAAACGCGGACCTGTTCTCGACAAAATTACCAATTTTTATATCACACTCACAAAGAAAAAAGAAATAGAGAAACTTTCATTTTTAGAATGCTAGTCAACCTTAACAACATTAGATGATAGCAAACACAGAAAAAGGTGAACGTCAGGAATGTCTACAGAAGGTAGTAAAAGAAAGTGGGAAGAAAGGACAATATGTGAATCGTAAAAAAAGAAACGAATGATCCAACATGCCAATTACAAATTGGAAAGGTCGAAAAGAAGCAAATACAAGCATTTAAATATTATAGAAGTATTTTAAGAGAGGACGGAAAATGTGACACTGAAATCCAAAGATGCATTGGAATAGTGAAAGATGCTTTCCAAAAGGCATTTGAAATATCTGGGACTTATAATATCGGTCGTCCTATATGGCTTTCAAAGCTGTACAATCGCATCAGAGATGAAAAAGAGACTTGAAACAACCAAAGTATAGTTCTAGAGAAAGATGTTGAAAATAGCAAAGGTGATTTGAAGTTTAAATTCCTAAGAAGTATTTTAAGAGAGGACGGAAATTCTGACACCGAAATCCGAAAGTGCATTGGAATAGTGAAATATGCCTTCCGAAAGTTAAGCAAAGTATTAAGAAACGGGAAAGGTTCGTTAGAAACAAAGAAAACAATACTGAATTAATATGTAATATAAATCCTTCTATATGGCAGTGAATGTTGAGAATTTTCTCAAATATGAAAAGGTGACTTGAAGTTTAATTGCCTATAAGAGAGGACGGAAAATGTGGCACTGAAATCCGAAGGTGCATTGGAATGATGAATGGTGCCCTGAATGGTTAAGGAAAGTATTAAGAAACGGGAAAATTTCGTTAGAAACAAAGAAAAGAATGCCGAAATGTTATGTAATATCGGACGTCCTAGATGAATGTGAAAGCTGTATAATCACATCAGAAATGAAGAAGAGACTTGAAACAACCAAAGTATAGTTCGAGACAAAGATGCTGATGATAGCAAAGATGAAAAGGTGACTTGAATTTTAAATGGCTGTGAAAGCTGTACATCGGAGATGAAGAGGGAACTTGAAGGAACCAAAGTATAGTTCTAGAGAAAGATGCTGAGGATAGCATGGACTGAGCATGTGAGCAACGACAAAGTTTTGGAGAAAATGAAAACAAAAAAGAACACTTATACTTAGCATCAGAAAGACAATTTCTAGGGTGGATAATAATAAAAAAAGGACTTTAACACTCACAAGACATATTGAAGACGAGAAGAACAGAGGAAAGCATCGCACAACTTGCCATAACCTCGTAAAAAGACAGATATTTAAAAATCGTCTGTAAATAGTAGAAGAGGAATTAGGAGAGATAGCAAAAAAGGCAAACTTTTTTAAGAGTTACAAAGTACAAGAAATTATGGAAGGCCATGTTTATCAATGTCCTGAAGCACATAGAAGAAAAACACGAATCTGGAAAATAAATGTTCAATTTATATTAAAAGATTGTTTAGCTTTTGGAACACATCTTTTGCTTTGCCAATGTGTTGTAAGGATACAGAAATCGCTTATCTCCTTTTGGAGTAAATAAGTCACCTGGGTCATATGACGCCTGGTTAATGACGTCACTACATACAGTGACTAAAGCGGCAGTCAAATTCAGTTCGTTTTACAGCAGCCCAAGTGAAAGTTTGCTTTCTATATCTACTGCGCTATAGCTCAGGCACAGTCTAAATCCGCCTCCCCAGCATAGTGTCTTTGGAAAGATATCTTTCCCAGATATAGAATGAACTTCCAACTCGCAGTCATCGATTTGGGAAAACCCAAGACTCACTGTTTTCCTCACATGGGATATAGATGAATCCGGTCGTTTGAACTTGGAGTACTAAACATGGCTTCTCCAGATACAGGAGTATCTCCATATATATGTAAGGTCTTTCCTTTTTGTTTCTCTTTATATTCTTCTTTGCTCTGTAGATATACATGATATATTATTCTCTGCGTGAGGCATGTGTGTATATATATATATATAAAGATATAGTTTTAGCATGTCTTAGTCATATAAAACTCTGAGAATAAAGCATATTTGTCATTCTTTTTCCTTTTAGCGATTCCGTTGCGTCCATGAATGAGAGTGTTATTATATCACAGATATAATAATGCCCCTAATGGGGGAAGTACAAATGGTATAAAAAATCTTTCTGTTATAGCTCTATCCAATCACAGCGTCATCGAATTTCCATGTTACATCTTGCAAATATTTAAATTTGTTTACTTGATTTTGACAACGCCATTTCTTACATCGCCGCAGTTTTCTTTCCGTGTCTGCCAGGAACACTTCATCTGCGTGTGAAACCGCTTTTCAGATTTGTAGAAAAATACTAATAGATTTAAGTACTATTACTGAAAAGTCATTTTTTGTACAACCCGGCTCACACCAAAAGTAACACAATTTTTGTACAAAAACCGGCTCCAAATATTAGAATTTTTGTATTCATATATATTTACCACCCAACGATGTCGTATGAGATGTGTGGCTTTCTTTGAATTGGTAGACGATAAATATCTGTTAGAATTAAATTTTGGGGGCTAACTTCAGAATATGATCAACAATATTTTCCCAAATTAGGAAAATATTTATTAACCAATAAACTTGAGATTAATAAATCTAAAATTTGGTTTCTTCTGTACCCGATTATTTTATTACAAATCTGATCAATTCTTGTTCGCTAACTAGTCTTTCAGTGAACCTTTGATCAGTGTGTTTGTTTGCTTTCTCGATCGTTTGTTACATAAACAAAACTGAAATTCTCACAATTAATTACTCGCATTTTTTGCATATTTACTTGAGTGTATAATATTACAAAAATAACGCTTAACTATAGTTTGTTTACATGCGGTAACAGTAGCAGCTAGCTTTTTCCTACTTTCTTTTCCATGATGTTGACAACTACAATTAATACACACAGATAAAACAAAACGAAAATCCGTGTCAGATACATCCGGACGCATGTAGACGCATTTTCTGTTTATCCTATACTGACGCAATTCATTCTGTTGTACTGTAAAAATACACAAAAAGATACACAAAATATTTTGTGTGAAGTTATTTACAAAGAATATTTGTAATTCATTTCTTTCAATCTGAAAGAAAAATAATTTTGAAATTTGTAGATCCGTGTTTGAAGATTCATTTAATTCTTTGTTTATACACCCATATTCCACTACAGGCGTATACGGCAAGTAGGTATCTCCACGCATTTGGATGATTAGCTCAATATATCTTATACTACCACCATTTGACCTAGCTTTATACCAGCCACATCTTACCTTCATCTGGTACAAGGTCAAGCAAATTAACTGACATAAACTAAGTTTGACAGATATAAAATATACAATAATTTAAATGCAAACTACTATTCGGATGACTGTAATATCATGGCAGAAGCGATACAATCATCCTATAAACATCTTTTAGGATGATTTTAATATTGGCACTATACAATCTTTGTTAGTCCATTTTGTTTTCCTTAGCCTTATACCGCAATACGGTAATATCAAATATCAAAAGTTGAGTTTTCCTTTGAAAACAAATGACGTAATACATTTCATTTATTTGGTTTTATTTTTCGAATAGTGGCTCTCTCCATTCTTCTTATTCCCATTTTGATTTTATTTTGACTTTATGCTGCAATAAATTCCAAGGTAACCAAAAAGTCCTTGCCGTCTTTGATTTATTTCAAAAAAAATAAACAGCAAATTTGCCATAACGTTTGTCCTCAAAGTAATCCCCATCGGTATCCAAAAAATTTGCCAACGTGCCTCCAGCAGCGCAATGCCCTGGCGGTAAACAAACAGCTGTCTTGGACCCAAATAAGTCTGCTTGTGTCTACCGTAAGTTTGACTCATTTGCGAAGAATTTCCCACGATGGTTGTTATCCAGGGAATTGAAAAGAGGTCCGAGGAGTAAAGGGTGGATGGCACAGTGTGTTTCCCAGCCAAGTCGCTGTAATTATATCACTGGCAACCCGCGGCACATGAAGTCTAGCATTGTCATGGAGGAACAGGAAATCCTTTCGATTAACCAATACTGACCCCTTCTGCTTCAGTGTCTGTTGCACACGTTCCAACTTCTACGTGTACTGATCCGCAGTGAGGGTTTGGCTCGTTAGTCGTAGCTCATATTACACCACTTATCGCCTAGTCCACCAGATACAGGGCAACAGAGAATGATGTTGTGTGAGTGTAGAGCTGGTCTTGTGATGTAAAGCACAGGTTCTCGAGATGACAACCAATGTCTGGCACGCTTGGCAGTGCCATACAGGAACTCGTTGTTGCTTGTTGGCTGTTGACAGTGTGTGGGGTACCTACTTGCTCAACTTGTACGCCTTTCCTATGCACTGCAGATTAAGATTGATAGTTTCATTAGAAACCCTGAATTGGTCGGCAACCTCACCACAGGTTTTCTGTTGTCCTTCTCTATGGCCGCCTCCAGGGCCTCATCATCCAGGAACTGAGTCCGAAGTTAACCTCAAAGAGACAGATCACCCGACCTGAACGTGCGTTCACTCACAGTATTATCCCCAAAGGCTTGACGTATCCGGCGATTTGATGCGGCTACGGACAAGCCCACCTTAAAGTCTTAAAGAAAATAACCCCAAAAGAACCTGTTTCGACGCCACCATGTTTCCTGGTCGCTGCTCCAGCTATGACTGATATGCCTACGCAACGTACGTGCATTGGTCAAGAGCAATGCCAACAACACCACCTTCATCCCACCGCTTTCACAGCATATGGTGCATTGATTTCGGTATTAGTAATCACTTATTGGCACACAACGTAATAAACAAACTTTTTGGTTACCTTATATTATCTATATAATAATAAAAGTCTGTGATTGCGTGTCTGCTTGTGTCGTGCTCCCGTCCGGCGCATGATTTACAAGTAAGTATTTTCATTTTAACTTTCTTCAAACAGACAATTTTTTAATTAAAATATTGTTAAGTTAAAGACAGGCACAAAGAGATCCCGCTTTGCTGTTTCGTCCAGTTGTTTGTAGAGTAATTATTTATATTTCAGCTTTCTTTGAACAAACAATATTTTAAATATTCAAAAAATAAATTTTCAAGTAAATAAAATTTCAAAATATTTTTTATATATTAAAAAATTATTTTTAAGTTAATCTGATTTAAAGTTTATCCCTGAAGTTCAATTCCTATTAAATGCTGTAAACAATCAGTAAAACTTTAAAATTGAACTTGTAACACAGACCAATGATGGCGCGAACGAATTAACGAATATTTAACTGAATCATAATAAAATTTACTTTTATTTCAATGGAACGTTGAAATCAACTTCAATGTTTTATAACCTGAACCGTCAGTGATCCAACGAGTCACGGGTTGTCTGGCTATATCTTTATAGAATACTGACGCAACACAATCTTCACACGGCCATTTCATTTTATTTGGCCTTAATATAAAATGTCATAGAAAGCAAGGTTCTTTCTTTGAGGAATATTGGTGCGATGTAATCTTTTTATCAACATTTACTCTTATAATAGTCACGTTTATCGAACATTGTCGCAGTACAATCTTCTTACTTCAATCTTCTTTCCTTTATTTGGCTTTATGTTGTCATACGTTAATATTATTAAATATAGAAAGGTATAATACTTTGTAGAATATTGACGCAGCACAATCTTCCCAGGTCGGTTTACATTCATATGGCCTTATGTCGCAATAAGTTAATATTATTAAATATAAAAAAGGAAAGCTCTTCGCTTGTAAAATGAAGATACAATAAAATTTTGTATCGCCATTGGCGCAACACAATCTTAGGTCCGTTTACCTTCATATCGCCATTGATGAAATGTTTTTCTACTAATATTTCTTTTTAAAATAATTATTTTTCGATCATTGTCTCAATACAATCTTCTATCTTCTTTTCTTTGATTTGACCTTATGCTAGCAAATATAGAAATCACAGGTCCTTTTTAGAATATTGGCGCAATAATATTTCCTAGCACCATTTCATTTTATTTGGATTATGTTAAGTTTATTAAATATCAGTGTAAGCAGGTTCTTTTTTTTTAGCAAAATAATCTTCCTAATAAGCGTTCGCTTTAGCCTTGTACCTTACTAAGCGCGTTGGTTATGTATCTGTACGGATTCTTGCAATTCTTGTCTCCTGCTTTTTTAACGTTGTAATAAACATTAACAAGACAATATAAAAAAAAAGAAACAAACAAGGAAAAAAGTGAAGAAAAGCTACCTATTTGCTGAGAATCTAATTACCTGAAATAAAATAAACGTCTGGGGGAAAGCCCAAAAGTAACGATGCTTTTTCTAAATAAGTATTTTGTTTTTATATTTCTTTTAATGGATTTAGTTTTCAACAGAATTACTTTTACGACCTCATTTCTCCTCTTCTTTCCTCTTTGTTCGACAAATTTTGTTGCAGAATACTTTTCTTCATTCCTCGTTTCTTTTGGGGTTTTTTTATTTTATTTTTCAGGTGTTATTTTCCATCATCGTTTTCCTCCAACTTTCTTCATTTATTTTATTCCTATTTTCTATTCGTCCTTCCGGCACTTACTTTCTTTCTTCTTCCTTCGCTTTTTACCTCCCTCTTTTCATTGACTGATTCCTTCAATACTTCTTTTCAAATTCTTCTTCTTCGTCGCCATCTTCTAATTTTAATTCAGCTAGACATCCTCCTCCTCTTTCTCTTCCTTCGTTTTCCCCTTCGCATCAATTTTTTTTCTTTTTCCTCTTCTTTTCCTTCTCTTCCTCCTTCTCCATCGTCTTCCACGTCTTTCTTCTTGTTATTCTTTTTATCTGTCATCATCTTTCTCTTTTTCTTCCTCATCTGTTCCTTCTTCTTCTTTTTCTTCTTCTTCATTATGGCCGCTTCATCCCTTTTCTAATTTTCCATCTTTTTTCCCCTCCTGATTCTCTTTCTTTCTTTTTTTTTCCCGTTTCATTCTACTTCTCCATCTTTCCTCCCCCTTCTTATTTTGATATATCATGTTCTTATACTTTTTTCTTTCTTATCTTCTTCCCTTCTTCTTCTTCATCATCGCCCTTCTTTCTTCTCCTCCTCCTCCTCCTCCTCCTCCTTCATGTTCTTTATTCGCCTTCATCTACTGCTGCTCTTCCTCTCCTATTCTATCTTTCCTTCTATTTTTTTCTCCTTCTCATATTATCGGCATAAATGATCCAATTCTTTCTTTAACATTTTTCTTTCTTCTCTCTTATATTTTATCAGAACCTTGCTTCCAACTTTCTTTGTTTCTTTAGTTATTCTCTCTCTCTCTCTCTCTCTCTCTCTCTCTCTCTCTCTCTCTCTTTCTATCTATCTATCTATCTATCTATCTATCTCTCCTTGGTTTTCTCATCTCTTCGCTCGGTTCTCCAGAAAGAAGATTCTTTACGAACGGCTGATGTAATAAAACTACACCATCAAAACAAAAGTGCTGATACAAAATAATCATACAAGATAGATAGATAGATAGATAGATAGATAGATAGATAGATAGATAGATAGATATGAACAAAATGCGGTGTATATCAACAGAATGAGATAGAGAGATAATCAACAGAATGAGATAGAGAGATAATCAACAGAATGCAATAGATATGAACAAAATGAGTTATATATATATATATATATATATATATATATATAGATACACCTACTGAGCCAGACAAACCTACCTAGGTTTCACCTAAACGGATCGTCAGGGAAAGTTTGGCTAACGAGGCAAAGAGAAACACAAATATTTATAGGTGATAGCTAAAATCATACCACGTACCAAAATAAAAAAACAAAAAACAACCTAAGTGGGGGGGGGAATATTTATTCAAAAAAAAAAAAAACCTCAGTGGAAAGTCAATAACGGGAAAACGTCTAATTTAGTAGCCAAGATTTTTTATGTCTACATACATTGAGAATTTCAGTTTTAGAGTTTAATAGTTGGTTGGGTTGATCATATAAAGCTATGGCTAATTTCTCCTCAGCACAAACTTTCCCTGACGATCCGTTTAGGTGAAACCTAGGTAGGTTTGTCTGGCTCACTAGGTGTATCTAGGTCTGCTCTACGGTTGTATTGAGCTCTTTTGTTAGTTAGTTGTTACTCGTATCGGGGTTTTTTCTTTGGGCTTCAGACCTGCATCTGTGCGATTTTTTTGTCGGCAGAAGTCCATGTTTGTAGCTCTTTCTTTTTTTAAAACCTTTTTTTCCCTCGAGATTGATTTGATTAGCAAATCAAAAATTCGAGGGTTTTTCGAAACGAGTCTAGTTATCTATATTTATGTGTATATATATATATATATATATATATATATATATATATACAGAGAGAGAGAGGAGGGAGGGAGAGAGAGAGAGATCAACAGAATGACAATTATGAACAGAATGAGATAGATAGATAGATAGATAGATAGATAGATAGATAGATAGATAAACTGGTAAGTGCATAACAAGGAAGTAGACCCAGCTGAACACAGAATATGCATACAGAAGACAATCTGATAACAAATGAGAGAGGCAGAATCATGCATATCGTCGAACGATCGAACTTTCAAAAAGAGACCTGTAACCAGATGCCCTCGATTCAGTCGACGTGAATTTCACTAAAACTGAATGAAGAATTTTATTTTACATAAGCAATGAATCTCGTGTTCTTTTTTTACATATGGAAAGATTCTCATGCTCTTATCATACGTTATCAACGTTACATTTTCATTTGCTATCGTCCACCTTGCTTTTCCTTCTTTTGCATTTAGTGTTACAACGTGAGTTATTGGATTGAAGACCAGTTATCTTTTGGCGTTGACAAGATGGACTGAAGTTTGTTTGAAATCGTAAATTGGTCTGTTTTATTTAACCGTACATGATACAAATTTTTACGACTATTTATGAGTGACTCGTTGCGCCATCTCGGACTAAAGTTTTCTGTTCATATGAAGTAGAAATTGTAAATTGGATCAGCTATGAAAGTTTGTTCTCTGTGTTGTACTAGACAACTTTTTCTGGACAGAATCTGTCTTATATATTTCTAAATATTCCATTTGTCCTTGCTTTGAATATTGCCGCGAGATATAATCTGATGCTCCTGCTATATATTTAGAAATCTTGATAAAACCCAAATAATAATCAGCACATTTTTTAGATTTCCACTTCAAGATCTTTGTATTTTGATAGAATTTTGAAAATCTTCAAAGAAACATTACAATCTGCAGGGACTACCATATCAATAAGAAAGCACATTCTGTTCTTGTGGTCTTTGATCACAATATCTGGGCAGTTAGCTTGTTCTGTCTTTGTGTACTGTAAGGTCCCATAAAATTGTTACTGGTTCTATCTCTCTAGCTGGGTGTGGGTGATGTTCATACCAGTTTCTTGCAGTTTTCTTCCCGTAAAAGTTGCAGGTTTCCCAATGCAGCTATTGGCCTACTTTATCAGGCCGAGTTTTATATTCATTTGGTTCTAAAACTGTACAATCTGATACAAGGTGGTCGAATGTTTCTGGATATTTATCACAGAATTTGCATTTAGTGTCAAAACAATTGTTATCTGCATTTGGTGTCAACACAGTTTTTATCTTAATTTAGTGTCAACATAATTATTATCTGCATTAGGAATCAACACATTTTTTTTATTCCGCACACAGAAATGATCGAACCCTTGACGAAAAGAATTTATTTTCTCCCTTAATAATAATAATAATAATAATAATAATAATAAAAGTCCTCATTGGAAAATGTCATCATGCCATTTTTTACCTTAGGTCTCTGGTCGTGTCCCTGGAAGAAATGAGTAGACACTAGAAACCAAATAAATAAAACAATAATAATAATGGAAATAAAGTGAAATGATGTCGACATGGCTGTGCAAAGGACATTTGAAAAAGGAAACAAAATACAAGTAATCCCAGCTCAGAACAAATCTCTACCCACTCACATCTATTGATTGAAACAAATCAATCAATTAATAGTAATCTTCTTGCTCCCTGGACGAAGTTTGGAAGACGCTAGCTGTATCCTGTACAAAGAGGAAAGACAAACCACAAAAATGCTCTTCTTCATGGTAGATACTTGCAAAACCAATGTTTGCCTCTTGACTTGGTGAAGTGTAAACCAAACGAATTACTACTTTTTATTCCAGTGCAAAGCGCGTATATATCTATTGATATTTGGCAAAAGAAGATCTATATCAACACTGTGACCCTAGACAAAACCGGATATTATGTCTGCTTTTCATTCAAGTACTAATGATGAAGCATTTTTTGTGCAATGGCAAAGAAATACAAGATATCTTTCATGTTTACTCAGACTGTTATTTCATTTACAGCCCGTGGATCAAATTTGTCCCGGAGGCTTATTTCATCCAGCTTGTAGCTTATGATATAACAATAATATCATATGATATGATGCATGATATAGCATATCAATTTTTCTTTTTCTTTAGTTAGGATGTACGTCAGACGCTGTCGTTACTTTCTGTTTTGATCGCGAGGAATGGTCGAAAAAATATATCAGAGACGCTATCTAGTTTCAGTGACAGAAAAAAAGAAAGAAAATAGAGAAAACACTCTCGTGTGTTTAACGGCTGCTTCAGTGAAACGAAAAACCTTGTAAATTTTAAATCTTTTCAATTGTACCCTCTAACTTCTTTAAATAATGATCTACATTCAGAATTATGGTTGTATTGCAATATTTTTTAGTGAAGTTCTTGAGCTCAGGCATTGAACGAGGCAACATAGAAATTACCACTTTGAACATGCAGCAGTTTATACAAAGCATTTTTCGCTAATAATGCTAATAAAAATTGATTATAATTTATGTATATACATTATAGAAATATTATTGAATATTTAACACAAATGATGGAAAAAATATATATATTAGAATATTACATCGAAAACATGTCAAAATCGCTACGCAACTGCAGTCGTCTTTCGATGCGTATCATTGCATCTCATCAGGCAATTGTGGAGTAATGGTTAGCGGCTTGGATTGAGGAATCGGAGAGCCGAGTTCGAATTTCAGTCGAATCAATTACATTCACTTACGTGCTAATACCCTTGTGAATCGTCTTCTTCTCCCTGTAGCTATGAGTAAATAGGGTAAACAGTAAATGGGTAAACAAAATTGAATGGCAACTGGTTTAGGAGAAGGGACAACTCTGAATTCAAAATCTGCGCAAGATCGTTTGGGGACCTTGTGGCATCGAGTGCACTAGCTTTCTGTATTCGGGCCTTCAAAAAGCTTCACAACTATAATCAAATCTCATGTGCTGATCAAAGATCTAACACTTTATTGAGTGTGAAAAGTTATGACCAAAAGAAAAAAATTCAAGAGTGAGAACTATAAAAGAACAGGAATTAAGAAGATAACGATTGAATTTTCAAAGTTTACTGGAAAGCCAGAAGAGAGATTCACAATCGAGAAGTGTAAGAGAAGAAACTGTTAGCACAAAACTTACGGTTCCATCTCGCCATTTCAACAGTAAAATGATGGGACCTTGCCGCCAATCTAGTACTGCGCTTAAATCCATAATGTCATAGGAACATAAGCGGAAAAGTTCATCAGATCAATTATCAAGGGAAGTATTTATAGAAAAAGCAATCACCTTAAAAAACCATCAAGGACAACAACAATTCTCCTGCCGCTGCACACTGCAACCAACCGTTTCATAACATTGATGACATCAGACACGCGCTTTTAGCGTCTTCATTCAACAACCGACAAGAATGATGCTGGTCGGAGTTGAAATATATTTTCAAAATAAAATCACACATTGAGCGATTAAAGAGGAATTTAGGTATACTCAGAGACTATAATTTACATAAGGAGCCCTCTAAGCAACACCAACAACATTCCTCGGAAGAGCAAGACCAACATCTTTGTTTATTTATTCCTAGACTCGTTGAAAAAGGGCACAGGAGTGTACGAAAATTCTGACTTTCTCTTCATGCTTCAATTTAGTCAAATCTTATTGACAATATTGTTATCATTTTGTTGGCTTTTATTTCTCGGATTTCAGGAAAAGGCCGATTAAATCTACGCGCACACGCACATGCACACGCACACGCACACACACACACATACACAAGGTGCAATTGTCGCCATTTTATATTTTTAATTTCGCGCATGCACGTTGTCTGTTTTTTTATTTTGTTGACTGCGCAGGGTCAGTTGGGCATTGTCTCTAAGAAAAAAAGCACCGCCAGAAAGTTGGAAATGACTTCATGTACTGTTTGGCATTCCCACCGAAAGCTCCAATACGAACATTTCAGAGTGGTGATTACGAAGTTACAGCAGCTCGGTAAGCTCACTTTAATCGTTTTGATAAGAAAAGAACTCCCGAATTTGTTGGTGAGGGTTTCAGATTCCATATTGGAGGACGATGTCAAGTGCCTTGATGAGGTAATGTTGCCCTAGGTCAATAGGGTGGCTGCTGGAAGGCCCTATATCTGGTAACAGGACTCTGACCAATGCCACACTAGCAAAAGAACCTAGGCATGGCTGTTAGGCAATTTCTGTGACCACATCACCCATTACATCTGGCCACCTAACGCCTCAGAATGCAATCCCTTTGATTACTATGTGTAAGGCACAGTTGAACGAGAGACCAACAAAGCTCTTTGCCACACCAAAGATGAACTGAAGGCAAAGATTATGGCAGCATTCACCAAGAGACCTTCCAGAAGAGTTGAAGGAGATTCTGAAGTCATCTGGAAGCAGTGGTTGAAGCTAAGGGTGATTTTATTAAATAAATTTACTTTTTGGTATTTCAAGATATTTTTATGCAATTTTGGTAAATATATCTGTTAAAATGAGATGTCAGTGTTATTTTCATTTTTGTGTCATTTAGATGACAATTTATCCATCGCGTCCTCCATGATTAATCCAAATATAGCTTGTCACTTAGATGTTATATATACATAAATGGAATGCCGTACTGTATCTGCATAATTTCAAAGAAAATTCTTTATTAGATAAAGTGTAACTACAGAAAGTACATTGGAAGACTAATTTTTACTATGCAACGAAACAGACAGATGATTTTTTCTACTTGAAACTTGCACGCACCTTAATTCTAATACAACGCAGTAAACAATCGTGGCGTTAGTATGGGAAGCTCTTCTGTGTGAACCATATTTTCCAGATTTTTTTCTTTCAAACAACCACTTTTGTTCCAGTTAACATTCCTTGTCTGGTTGGTGTTTCTAACAAATTCAACGAAAAGAAATATTCCTATTTAGATTATGCATACGTGGGTTATTATTATCCTATTCTTTGTTGTTATTATCACCTCTTTCCGGCCCTTTTTACCGCCGACCCTCATCAGGTGCTTATCGGAATAATTCCTCGAAGAATTCTTCGAATCAGAAACGGAATCGTTCTTTGACTGATGAAGTATACAATTTAATTGAAAAATAATGCAAGTTAAAGAAGATATATTTGCAAATGTTACAATGACGGTCAAGATTAGCTTATCGACCAGAACAGGTGCCCTATTTCTATGTTAGTCTTTTGCGCGGAGGCGTGCGTCAGAGTTGAAAGCTGTTTTCACCCTCCTTTAATATATTTATGAGTTCATGTGTACATTTGCATATATTGACGATTTTTTTCAGCCCATGTTTCGCACGTGAGACTCAGTTCTTCTGAATGGACCCAAGGCAAGCAATTTCCCTTTTTTTTTTCTTTCTCGGGTAAATGTGAACAACTGACTGTTTTTCGCAAACAGCAATTTCAAAATCAGATTATTTTTAAGTATAAAAATAAACAAAATAGCAAAATCCCGACAATTTTACCATTTGTAAATTTCCCAGTGGGAAAGAATTCAATTTACACATTGTATATATTTCTGCACATAGGCCGCCTCGGAATTAAAAACGCAATTTGGGCATATAGCAGGAGGTTGTTAATACAAGTAAATGCTGATTCTTCTTCTATGTGCCTTATCTCTTCAGGACGTGGGCGATCACTGCTCTCCACAATTTCCTGCTCTTTGCGCCTCTTAGTAACTTTTGTCTTTTTGTTATCTCTCATAAACCCTGCTCTGGTATCAATTCACATAAGAACGTTTAGTAAATTATGTGCTGCCTTCCTCTGTCTCTTTTCCGTTCAATATGTCCTATGTGTGTCAAATTTTCCAAGCCCTCTTTTCTCATTATGTGCCCTATAAATTTCATCTTTTTCTTCCTAATATTAAATATAAGTTTCCTTTCTGTTCCTTTTTCTGTAAAACTTCGTCATTACTCACATGTTCGGTCTATGGTATCCAACTGCAAACCGATAAGCAATAGCTTATTTATTCTTTGTGTCGTATCCCTTCAAGATGTTGGCGATTATAGCCCTCCATAATTTCCGTCTTTTTCAACTTTTCGTAAAATTTGCTATCTCGCCATAAACTCGTTAACTAATGCATTCGCTGCATTCATCTGTTCCACATGTCTTCAATTTCCTTTTAATGTCAATTTTTTTAGCCCACTTCCCTTATTGTGTAGCCTAGAGATTTTAACTGTCTGTTTCTGACGTTAACTATGTATCTTTTTTTATTCCATTTCATCTAAGACTTCACATGTTCAGTCCATGCCATTCTCATCATCCTTCTGTATAACCACATTTCTATTGCCTCAAGTCTCTTCTTCATCTGTGTAGAGATTGCCCAGCATTCACTGCTATATAGGAGGACCTATATTACTTAGTGGTTCAGTGCTTCTTTCTCTGTTTCTAACACCAGTTTCCTGTTTCTTAATACATTGCTTATCTTTTGAAAGGCATCTTTCGCTCTCCCAATCCGCTTTCGAATTTTGGTGCCGCACTTTCCATCCTTTGTTAAAAAAATTCAATATTCAAACAAAATATTTATTTATTTTTTGTATTTACCAATTTGTAATTTGCATGTTGGGCAGTTCCTTTTACTGTCAACCATGCACGTTGTCTTTTTGCAGTTGATGTTGAATCCTTTCTTCTCACTTTCCTTCACTACCTCCTATTTTTCCCTCTGTGTCTGCCATCAACACTGTCTCTCTGCATATCTAATAATGTTAAGACTGTAACCGACAATAGTGAATAATCGTAGGACTTCTCAGGATTTCATCACTGTATAGGTTAAATAAATCCGGTAAGACGACCCATCCTTGTCTTACACTCCTTTCTATACATTTACTGAATTCAATTTCTGCACCTATGCAGGCGGTTTGGTCCCAGTTTAAGTTCTGGATTATACTAATATTCTTCCCAAATATGTCAATGTTACCTAGCATTTCCAACTGTTCTTTGTGACGTATTTTATCAAACGCTTTTAAAGAAGGGGCAGAGCAGGACGACTGTGATGCGCCAAACTTAAAAGTTCGTAGTGTAATATTTTATTTAAATTTTTTCTCGACAGAATCTATCTTACATATTTATAAATCTACCAATCGCCCGTGCATTAAATATTGCTGCCATATCCGGTCTGGTGCCTCTGCTATATATCCCAAGATTCTCAACAAAAACTAAAGAAGGGGGTCTGTGATGTTATTGGCTCTGACCTATCATCTCAATTTCAATCACTTTCTCACTGCATTAAGGTGGCTTCCATCTGTCTTTTCTACAAATATTTTTATGGCAGTTGTGCTAATAAACTTTCTTCCTTGTTATCTCAACCACAGGAATGTAAGCGTACTACTAGATTGGCAATTAGGTCTCATCTTTTTACTGTTGAATTAACCAGATGATATTTATTCTGATAATTTCTTTTCTTGAACCTATCACGTGTAGAAATCTCTTCTGATTTCTTGCTTCCATATCACAGACAACCTTTAAAAGTTTTTAATGCAATCTTATGTCTTCCTGAATTATGTTCCTTTATGGTCCTTTCTCCTCACTAAAGTCTTCTCATTTTCTTTCACTCCCAGTAATCCCTTGCGTCTTAGTGGCATTATCGCCATCTTCTGTCTTCCTGAAACCTGTTCTTTTATTGTCCTTTCTCCTCACAAAGTCTTCTCTTTCTCTCCCACGTAACCCCATTGTGGGTTACGTGGTATTATCGCCTTGTTTAGGGTGAAATGATTAAAAACAAAATTTTGTGAACACGATGTGATCTTCCGTCCTGTCGTTTGAAGTAGAAAAAAGACTGCTTTCGTCATTAATAATCTCGCTTTATTCATTTTTTTATAATAGAGTTGATCCAATAAAGGCTCGAGAACGACTCAGGGTAGAGGATTGTTGTTAAAATTCTAATGATGATTATGGATTTCATTCTTTTTCGATTTGTTGATCTTCCCTGAAAAGAGCAAGAATCAACCTGGAGGAAACACGATGAAAATGTTCATAACTTTTTAAAAAATCTTTTTTAAATATCAAAGTCGATCAGTGGTTGCCATAACAGAATGAAAAAAATATTATGTAATTATTCTATACCTAACAGATGGACACATGTTCGTCCCAACTGTGTCTGTGTTGGGCACACGAGGAAAAGAACCGTATATATATATTTTAAAAAAAAACATACCAAAGAGAAGAGTTTTAAATTTTTTTCCTCCGATTAACAATTCCGAGCCCTTATCCATTACACCACCCGCACTTCCAAGCTTACAGCACCTGGTATTCCCAAGCTGTCACCCATCTAGCTACCGACCAAACCCGCCGTTGCTTAACATCGGAAATTGTAGAAGGGTTCGTGTTTCAATGTGATGTGAAGAATGGCACGCCCTCTAGCGACTTCAGCAGTCGAAGTTTCAATGACGATCATTCAGTTTCAGTTGAGATTTTTATATCAATCTTTCATGTTACAATTTCGGCGTGGAATGAAGAGTATTTTTGAAAATACGACGAAATGCTGAAAAGACATTCCCCACAGAATGCTGATGTTCTACTATTAGTTTTGATTTCGGGAATTGGGGCGATGCAGTAACTTTTCATCACCCGCCTTGGATAGCTGATTAAATTTTGTGTTCTTTTTCTTGCAGTCATTTCTGCTTCTGCAGTAACTGCGGATTTAATCCGTTTAATCTTTCCACCTTTCATTGCCAAAGACGCCATTAAATTGATTTATTCGTGTTTGCTTTTATTCGCCTATACTCGGCTTTTTATCTGGAGAATATAGAATTGGCTTGCTTCCAGAAGAATTCTAAACAGAAGCTCATTTCGTTGGGAGTTCGATCACGGTGTAACATAATACAGTTGATTGTTCAGTTTCTGTGTAGCGCAAAGTATTTCGTTATAAGTTCGATCTCAATGCAATGCAGTTCATTTTAAAGAGAGTCAAATCAACGCAGTTCATTTCGCTATATGTTAGGTCTCTACGTACTGTAGTACATTTCGTTTTGAGTTCTATCTATATGATACAGTTCACTTTGACTCGAACACCGAGCAATATTACCAGTAGGAAACACGATTCCAACACACACACACACACACACACACATATATATATATATATATATATATATATATATATATATATATATATATTTAATTAATTCTTCGAGTCTGATAGAAACCTCAACAGAATGCAGAAAGCACTGAACGGCCGTTTCGTCCTATATTTGGGATTCATTAGCAGTGCGCATCCACTACCGAGAATTGAAACCCTGACAGTTAGGTTGTCAAGCAAACATACCAACTGTTCAAATGGGCCTCAGTGACGAAGACATTGCAAATCAGACTCAATATAGCGCCGCTCGCTCACTCACTCACACACACACATACACACACATATATATATATATATATATATATATATATATATATATATATATATATATATATATATATATATATATAAACGACAGACAAGTTACTACGGTTAAGCTCTTTATTTAATTTTTCTTGTGTTCGACCAAGAGCTTTCTTTTTCTGGACAAGTGTGTAAAACTGTCCAAATGTTTTAAATTTTCGAGCCCTTTCGGTTATACCTTTAGCCATTATCAAGGATGATTCGATTTTTCAGCTTAATTGAGTGTGTGCATTATGTGTATGTCTTAGTGTGTAGTAGGGTTGTTTTAATTTCAGAATATACCATTCGCCCAAAGGAAGGCAATACAGCCACTAAGACGCAAAAGGTTATTGAGTGTGAAAGAATCGGGAAGAAAAACATAATTAAGGTGAGAGAAGTAGGAATTAGACAAAAATTAACGATTGACATTACATTTAAACTTTTGAAGATCAAAGTTAATTGGACAATAAGAGGCCAGAATGAACTTCCACAAGTGAGAAGTGAGAGAGAAGAAACTGTTAGCATAAAACTTACGGTTACATCTCATAATTTCAACTGTAAAATGATGCGGCCTAAATGACAATCTAGTAATGCGATTACATCCATAATCGAGGTCGAGTTATCAATGTCTAAGTATTACAGAGGAAACTTCATCCGAACAATTACCATGAAAGTATTTATAGAAAATGCTCTGGGAAGTTATATTACGGCGGTGGAAAAGTGATTGAACACGAGATACCTTGTCTGGATCGAGAAAATTTTAAATTTGGATTTCATCAAGAATCTCTAAATAGCAAATCAGAGGTGACAGCAATATTCAATGCATAGGTTTACAAATGTGTAAGATTCTGGCAAGAAAAATTGTCTAGTGTGGCACAATGAACTAGCAGCAAATATAGCACTTTATTCAATAAAATGTTTCCACTTCAGAAAACGTTAGCCCGAGAAAGTGAAATGAGTCAAATCTCTTGGAGGTTATCGTCAGCCATGCTGGTGGAAGACAAAATAGATTCTGTAAGTCGAAAGCTGTTTCTTTTCGGAGGCGTTAAAATTAAAAAGTCATTTCGTAACAATTAACAGTAAACAAGAGATTGTATGTCATTTTTTTAAAGATCAGCTGCTAATTTGATCTAATCCAAATGTTCAAACTTACCATTAAAACAAAAACGAATAGCTGTTTCATTTGCATAGATACCGAGTTGACAACTGATGACATCAGGAAATTTGTTGGTGAAAATTTGAAACAAAGTAGGTCCAACGACAGAGTCTTTGGGAACTTCCGCATTAATGCAAAATGATCTAGAAGAGTGGCCATTCAAGACAACTTTCATTTCGCCATTTGATAAGAAAGATTTAACAATCTGTCCAGAAATGCCAAGACCTTTTAACTTTGGAAGAAGACCATCATGCCAAAATAAATCAAATGCCTTCGAGATATTCAAAGAAACAGCGCGAGTTTCACTATTCAGATGGTAGAGCATATCAATGATGTTAGATTCTTTAAGCAGTAACCGTTAATACATCAAAAGTTGACCGAGAGATATGAAGACCATATTACTTGTGTAAAAGAAGACCCTGCGAGCTGATATATTTAACCAGTTCGAAGTTGATAAGGGCCTCTAGTACTTTAGTGGCTTCTAAAGAAATAGAAGGCTAATAGGCTGATAGTTACAAAGATCAAATGCTTCACCAGAGTTCTTAAAGACTCAAACTACAGAAGACGCTTTCCAACAAGAAGGAAGGCAAGAAGCACTAAAGCATTTATTGTAGACTTTAGAGAGGACAGGCACTAGATCAGGAGAACATGTCTTAAGAAGTATTGTATGGATACCATTAAGGCCACATGATTGGTGAGAATCCAGTTTGCAGGCCATAGCAGAAATCATGATTGAATTTATATGCATATCACACAGTTGAGATTCTGTTCTAAGTGGAAAGTCAATCAAAAATACCCCAAATGAATCAAGAATAGAATTGAAAGAGAATTTACGAGCAAAACTATTCTGCTTCATCAGCAGATGATGTTAAAACCTCAAATTGAGTAAATAGGGGGGGATAGAAGACTTACTGTTATTTAACGCACAGCGCCGTCAGTAATCACGAGAACCAAATTTGTTAGACACTATACGGTGACTCATTCTATTAGCGAACAAAGACTGCCTAATTCAGGAGACATTTACAATTATTTCGTTCAGACAAAAAGAAGAGTCTTTTGCGTTCGGGATTATCACGTTGATACAGTCGGAAAAGGGTATCGCGGTTGAATAAATAGGTATGAACCAAGAAAAAGATTTGTGGTTTCACTTGATATTTCCAAGAAGACACAAAAGCATCGATACCTGCTTTTAACCATGAAGCGACTCCAATGACACAATTCTCAATAGGAAGGTTAAAATATCAATCCAAGGGGCGTCACGAACAAAGTCATAAAAATAATAGCAATCAGTTCGCTGGTAACAGAAAGAAGCCTTGTGAATAGGAGTTTCCTGTCTAATAGACGATTCAAAAGATTATTAACAGATACTACAGTGTGATTCGAATTGCCACAAAGACGGAATTGCGATGCTCGACAATAATCAGTAGAGGAAGTCAGGAAGAAATGAAATAAGAAGCATATTGCTCAGAATTATGATGGAAGCCTGTAGGGAAATTCATTATTTGAGTGAGAAAAGAAGCAACAGAAATATTATATATCCAGAGTCCGCCAAAGAAAAATCTATGTACACTCCAGGAAAATAAAAATTTGCCTAGAACGTGTAATTTAAAATTTCTCAAACATCCCGAGATTAATGCAAATTACCTTTGGACTCTACAATCACAAGAGATTCTCAAAATGGTGGCTTTTAGCTTCCAGGTATTTATTAGTAAAGCGAACTAATGCTTGAGCAACGTTAGGCAAAATGTCCAGTGGGTTTGATGCACATGAATTTTCAATTTCTAGTTTAAGAGCCGCCAATGTAGTTGGATTTCTGCGATGTACAACATTCTAAAGGATCCTCCATAGCTAAAAATGTGCTGGAGTTAAATCAGGAAAATATCAGACTACAATAAAGAATGTTATCGCAATTTAATAAAACTACAAAAGAGATGTTTTCCCTTTCATGAAGTGTATATAATTTTTCATGAAGTGTATATTAATATATGGTAGAATCTGCATATATATATATATATATATATATATATATATATATATATATATATATATATATATATATAAATACAGTATCACACATTGAGTGCTGTTGTTAATTATATAGTGCTCGATGCAATGTAACAGCTATAAATATATATATTTAATGTTTTTTATATTTAGATGTGAATGTTTAAATTTAGATTTTAATTCTACCTTTGTAACTTGAAGTAAATAATTTGACGGCATGCTTGTGTTTTTTATATATTCTTCGTTACGTTTATTGTTAAATACAAAATTAAAAAACAACAACAATCCTTGCGATAATATATGAACTCCCTCATCATCGCGATAATATATGAACTCCCTCATTGCGATAACCCGATAACAAAATTTAAATAGTGTAACGGCCAGTCTCAATTCAGTAGCTGAAGATTGTGTTGTCATTAAAATCCGAATCGGACTACCACTGCGGAAAGAAATGTATATTTATTAATGCATATATATAGAATAAAAGCTAAAGATTTAGATAAGCCAAAAGCTCAAAATACTAAATAAACCGAGAGTTCAATGCCAAAGTTAACAGAGCTTAAATATAATACCTGATAATTGTTATTACATGAAACTCTGAGTAGCGAACTATATATATATATATATATATATATATATATATATATAGTTTTAAGTTGTGACGATTGCGCCTAACATGAAACAGCCTGTCGCCTCTGAGTGTTGACTTCAATGTTCACTTTTACACACACACACACATATATATATATATATATATATATATATATATATATATATATATATATATATATTTTTTAAACGTTATTTTTAGTCGATACGCCTAAAACATTATTTATTTCAACTATTGCCCTAATCTTTGAGTAATCTAATTAAATAAAATTAGCCCTCCCCCCACTTTATGATGTAATAAAATACTATTTAAAATAAACGGAGCGTCTACTCAAATATGGGTATCCACTAAAAATAACGTTTAAGTAATAATCATATGTCGGAGAAAAATAGATTCTTTTCTCAGAGATTGATACATAGATAAATTGATATTTCTGAAGAATTTTTATACGTTTATTTGACATGTTTTACCACTGTTATTTTTAGTGGACACCCATATATTAGTAGACGTTCCGTTTATTTTAAACACTACTACACACCGGCTTGAATTCTCGGGAAATCATATTAAAGAAAAATATGCCATCCAGGAGGATTCGAATCTGCGTCCCCTTGTCAGGAGAAACCGTCGTTAGATCCGTCATGCTTTAACCACTCGACTACAAAGAGCTTCCTGATTAAACAAGATTGTATACTGCCATTGAAGCAAATCTTCCACGTTTAGGTTCCCGAAAGTTCATAACAGCTCAGTTTGGTATCCGAAACGTAACAAAGCAATTTCTTTTTTTTTTTTCAGTCTTGTTTTTATTCAATACTATTTCTGGATAAGAGTTTTAGGTTTAGGAAATTGTCCGTTGGTCCCACCAATGTTTTTTTGTCTTTCTTTAATATATATATATATATATGCATGTTTCATTAAATAATATAGACAAGTTTTGTCTATTCATTTTAAGTTCCTTTCATATTGTCTGATAAGCTTAATAACATTATCATTGAAAGACGAAAGGAAATCACCATATTGATACATGTTTAAATCCAATCGAAGCTTTCGGCTTACATAAGCCATTATCAAAGAGGACAATTACTTTTCAATATATCAACCAATACACGGACAAACAATAATGATAGTCTGTTTTTGTTGCATGAAAAGTTTTCAAAGCAACGACTGACTCGTGTATGGATTAAATAATATTTATGTGGTCACACCACAAACAAGCAGAATTCTTTGAAGAATCTAAATCACCGAATTTTTTTTTTTTTTTTTTTGTAAAATCTTACCCGAACCTGAAATCTGTTCTGAATCGCAAAACAAAGTATGGATGTACAAACTGATAAATCTAGAGTTTAAAGCGTTTTATGGGATGCCCCCTTACAGCGAAAAAACTCATAATTTATCGTCTGCTCCACCATACTTAACTATGGACACTTTCGGCTGTCAATCCGATGTAAATAAATCGATTAACACGTCACAAAAACAAGATCTCGAAATGTTTGTATACATCATTTTTTATATGTTATTTGTATGTTTGTATACAACATTTTTTATGCTATAAGTAAGTAATATTTGTTTGAAATCAGATTAATTTAACTTTAAATTTGATAATTATTTTCAAATAACGTTTCAGAAATATATATTTTATTTTTGCAAGATTTTTAAAACCGAGAATTAACTTTTCTTTAAAAATGTGTCAAAAATGGTCGCTTTGATCGATTTAAATGAAAAAAAATAGATTCCAATCAATATAATTTCTGTTTGAAATACACCACAGGGTATCAGCTTTCAATTAAAGTTAAAATGAAAGCTTACACCTCTCATATATATATATATATATATATATATATATATATATATATATATATATATATATATATATATATATAGGCGGGTTAAGCTTTCTAAACAACTGGTAGCAAGACGGAGGGATAATGAATGGAGCAAAATGTCGTTTTATTGGTAAAAAAAATGCAGACAGTAGATTGAAAGATGAGATAAAGTTTTTGCTAGTAAAACGCTGCAGAATAACACAATCACGGATTTGAAAGGATTTGGAAAACATATTCTGTAGCAATGGTTGCTGTTAGTAATCATATCATACGCTTTTTATCAAAGAATATCTAAACAGCGAAAGAAAAGAAAAGCTATATTGATCCAATGTTATAAGCAGGCAGATAGCTAGCGAGAGAGAAAATCCTCCTGAGACAAGGTGCAATTAAGAGAGAAAGACCGCCCAGATGGTCGCTGGAAGATATGAATGAAAATCGAATTTATAAAACAAATAAATATGTAGAGAAGTTCTATCTACTTGCGACAAAGCTGTTTAGGAAAAGTGTCAAGCCTACGTGTAACCGTCATTATACTGTGGAACTCAAAATAAATTGCAATATATAGCATTTGAATATTTATAAATTCAATTTGGTTAGTCGTTAAGCTGGAGCCAGTAGCCTTCCGGAAAGCAGTGAATAGTTCAAGAGAAACGCTGTATGATCCAGACATCCAGCTATGGCTTCAATTTAAGTGTCCCCGAATACTGTTCAATTCTTCTGATTAAAAAAAAGCGCCGGAATACCAGGAAAGAATAGGCTATTTATATATTGTCAGCTCTTATTTTGTTGGAATTTAAAGAAATTCACGTCTTCCCGTAAGAAGATTCTAGAGAGTGACGCTATCGAATCTTATCAAAATATAAATCTGCGGCCTAAATGTTTTTCGAACATCTCCATTCCTGAAAGAATTACTCATATTCCAAGCCAAGATAAATGGCTACAAAAATGTTACAAAATTAAAAGAAAACGACTAAACCGATGATCTCATCTTATTCAAAATGTCTAAAGTAAATTTAAAGACTATTTAAACTTTTTCTGTAAGCCTCATTTTCGGAATGAAAATTTGCTTACGCCTCACAAAATTTTATATGATAAAAAGTACATTTTAAAAAACAAATAGAGAGTGGGTTAAAGGGAAATAACCGCGGTTTCGAATTCAGAACATTATCATTGATAACTCTCTCCTTTAATTTGCAAACTCTAGTTACTATATTCTTAATACTTGATATAATGCAAAAATATCACAATGATAAAATCGACCAACAATTTATATTTAGCGAAGCGGTTTAGTAAACTTAATATTTAATGATTTCGTCTTTTAACAAGGCTAAGTTATTTGCTTCTGCATGAAATAATAATTAGCGTACCCACTATTTACTAGATGAAATACTTTGAGACATAAACAATCATGGCTCTCGACTACTTCCTATCTCGTGACTCTTTTTCCCTTTGCTATTGTCCCCAACCCGGTTTGGCCATGCATTCACACAAGATCTTCAGTTAAGAAACGCGCTGCCTTCCCTTATCGCTTTGGTTTGCGGACACATCACATTGAAACACCGATTCCCGGACGATCACCGAAGTTAAGCAACGTCGAACCTGGTCAGTAGCTAGATTTGTGACCGCTTTTGAATACCATGTACTGTAATTGTTAATTGGAGAGCCGAGTTCCAATTCCCGTCGGGTTCGTTATATTCACTTATTCACAAAAATCCTTTCTTAAGCTATGGGGTTATTTAGTAGGACTTGTATAACTAAACCATTACTATCTCAAAAAAGTCTTACATAAATAACCTTCAAAGGGTTGAAAAGCCGTAGAAAACGAATTAAGAATGGGGAAATCTCTCTTTCACTCAATAGCCCCCATAAGTCCACTTTCTTCATTATGTTTTCGAGGAATTTCAGCTGTTATTTTTTTTTCCTGATTTTGAGTAGAACTGTTCTTTCTGTTGCCATTTTTTTGAAGACTTCCGTTTTACTAAATCGTTTCGTCCATGAAATTTTCAGTATCCTTCTGTAGAACCATATTTCTGCTGCTTCTGGTTCTCTCCTCATCCGTGGGGAGATTGTCCAACATTGACTGCAGTATAAGAGGATGGATACCATACAGCAATCCACCAGGCTTTTCTTTCTAAAGAATTTTTTCCGTTTCTCATCACCTTACTTAGCTTTTGGAAGACTTCTTTCGCTAGCCCAATGCGTTTTTTGGATTTCGATGTCGCACTTTGTTAAAACGCTTCCCAGATATTTAAACTTCTACACCTGCTGGAGGTTTATTACTCCTATGCGTAACTTTCATCTTAGGGTTACTCTTTTGCTGATGACCATACTTTTTGTCTTCTTGCAGTTGGAGGTTAGTCCTTTCTTCCCGCTTTTCTTTACTACCTTATCTCGAAGCTCTTGCAGTTTCTTTCTGTACCTGCCATCAACACAATGTCATCAGTGTATCTTATATTGTTTGAGTGGATTCTTTAGTGCGGCCACATCGCTACCGAATCTGTTACAAGATCAAGGCATTTTGGAACTGTGATATTGTACTCAATTTGAAGTTTGGGGTTTGACATGATAAATAATGACACAAAATATTTTTTTCCAGATCGTTAGTTTTTTCAGGAAACGACTTTAAAGGTTTAGGCTTATAGCGTTGAAATTTCATTCCAGTGATCAGTGAAAGTCTTATAGCACAACCTTACAAAATTTATAATTTACAAATTGTATATGGACAAGATGCAAGGCACAAGGACATCATTGTGCTATCAATTGCTGTAAACGAACTGATAAATGACCTACTCTTTGGTTGCTGTATGGAGTAAACCGTTATATAATATCAGTCCTTCTATATGGCATTGAAGACTGGACAATCTCATCACAGATGACGAAGAGACTTGAGGCAACAGAAATGTAGATGCTGAAAATATTGTAACGGGAGATAGCTAGGGAAGAAAGATTTATTCTCCCATTTGGATTTCCCCCGTTATGGGCATTATTACTGTCGGAGTTAGCTCCTCCTTAATTCCCTAATTGTTCGCTAGGGGTCGCTCTTAAACTATAAATACTGGGAAACTTCTTGCCTCGTTCTCTTTTCTACTTTGCATTTCATCGCCCACTTGTGGGAAAATGCCATGAAACACACATAAATGTACGTACGAACTTTCACCGATATAAAAACACTTTACGTTCACACACAAACACAAATGTTAATGTCTTTGTCACTTGTAAATTTGTTATTTAATACACACACACACAAACACACACACACATATATATATATATATATATATATATATATATATATATATATATATATATTGGTCTTGTTTGTTTTCTTTACATCTCGGTTGGACTCAACTTGAGTCCGGCATTGTTCTTGAAATTGAAATTTCTAAAAGGAATAAACAACACGTGTTCCTAACACAACAACACTCAAAGCCACACGGCCCTCAACAACTACATCCATGATATAATAACACTGTATTTCACGGACAGAACGAAATGACTGAAAGGGAACGGAATGACAGACATGCTTTGTTCTTAGAGGCACCTTCATACTACTAAGTCATACACAGAACTATATATATATATATATATATATATATATAACCATATCTCAATTAAATCACATTTAAATATTTATGGAGACCTACCTGACACTATTCGTAACATACTTGTTGACAACAATAATATAATAGCATCATCTACATGCAAAAAATGCTAAAAATAATGGAAGCCTTATTAATAAAAAAAACATTTAATAATATTAACTTTGAACATGGACACAATATCTTGAGCATGTTTTGAAAAATGGAAACATTTTATAAAACATATATGCAACAAATTATTTCTTATTTAACAGTTAAAATATTTAAAAAAAAATGGCTAAATGTATAGCTGAAAGCGCTCGGATAAAAAGAACATTCGGACAGTTTTTATATAATTTATCATCTGAAAAGAAAACATTATTAGATTGCATGAGAAATTGTATAAAAATCTAAATAAAAGCACTTAGTCTGTCGTTTTTAATGAAATGTACATGAAAGAAGGATTGCTGCCTAAATACACACACACACACACACATATATATATATATATATATATATATATATATATATATATATATATATATATATATATCCCACGTAGACAATAATATATAACATATATCTATACAGTAAATTTAGCTTCTATGTACTTGGCATGGCGGGTGTTAGCCATGAAGTTTAGAATTGGTGGAATTAAGACATGTAGTTCGTCTTAACGATAGAGCAGCAAGAGGCTTGCGACGTTTCGGCTATGAGAAAGAGATTGCAGGTTTTAAAATAATTCATCACCCACAAGGATGCGGAGAGGATTCTGGAATCTGTCAAGACTGGAAAATAAAACTGGGCAGCCGATATTCCAGAAGAGCTACAACAGAATAATGCAGGTACAAACTAAAGCGATCGTATTAATTAGACTGCAAATGATAATATAAACTAAATTCAATCATTTGTAACCGGTTCAGATAATAGATAAATGGAACATTATGTTATCCAATCTGTTGTAGAAAGATCAATTCAGATTCTTTTTTAAAAAGTTGTCATAATACAAAGGATGCCCGAATAGCAAAGAACAATTATCTACTCATCCAACAAGTTTTTATTATTATTATTATTATTATTTTCTTTGATTTCTGGCGTTTACACATTTCTTTCCGGGTCCCGCCCAGGGACCTAAGGTTAGAAATGGCGTCATGACACTTTCCACTGACAAAAAAAAAAAAAAAAAATTACATAGATAAAGCCCTTCGTAAAGTGTGGGCTGTACTTGTCAGTACTTTTGTATCTCCTTGAGGCATGGACTTCCAGGAATCCCTTCAATTAGTCTACTGCAATCTTTTCCAACCAGTCCTAGGGCTCCAACTACAACAGGGTTTGTTGATGTTCCCATATGCCACATTTTCGAGATTTCTATTTCAAGATCCTTGTATTTTGACAACTTTTTGAATATCTTCAAAGATACATTGCAGCCAGCAGGGACTGCCATATCAATAAGGAGGCACCGTTTTTGTTTGTGGTCTTTAATAACAATATCTGGGCGGTTGGCCTTGATTGTTCTGTCAGTGTGTATTGTGTAGTCCCACAGAATTGTAACAGGTCCTATCTCCGTAACCGGGTCTGGGTGGTGTTCATACCAGTTTCTTTCAGTTTCCTTCCCGTAGATGTTGCAGATTTTCCAGTGCAGATATTGACCCACTCTGTTATGTCGGGTTTTATATTCAGTGAGTGCCAACATCATGCAACCTGATACAAGATGATCAATCTTTTCTGGATATTTATCACACAATATTTTATTTCCTTTGATTTCTCTTGTGTACACATTTCTTTACGGGTTCCGCCCAGAGACCTAAGAGGCCTTGATTGTTCTGTCAGTGTGTATTGTGTAGTCCCATAGAATTGTAACAGGTCCTATCTCCTTAACCGGGTCTGGGTGATGTTCATACCAATTTCTTTCAGTTTCCTTCCCGTAGAAGTTGCAGATTTTCAATGTTCAGATCTGTCGTGTTGGGTTTTATATTCAGTGAGTGCCAATACCGTGCAACTTGATACAAGATGGTCAGGTGTTTCTGGATATTTATCACACAATATTTTATTTCCTTTGATTTCTCTTGTGTACACATTTCTTTACGGGTTCCGCCCAGAGAATTTTATTTATTTATTCCATTTTATTTGTTACCGTTTTTGGAAGTCTTCAAGTGATGTGTTTTTTTTTTTTTTGTTTTTTTTGCTTTGGTAAAGAGTATGAGATCTGATGAATTACCACAATCACAAATCCTGTAACCCCTTAGGACCGTAAGGGCAAAACACCTACTGCAGTCCCAGTAGCGTTTCTAGGTTAACGGACGGCGCAAATGGTGAGAGGAAAGAAAAGCTGCTATTTGAAAACATTGTTGTTGTTCACAAAACTGAAAGAAGTTGCAAAAAAACAATACAGTGTAACCCGGATATAAGAGACCCGGATATAAGAGAAACCCGGATATAAGAGACCCGGATATAAGAGAAACCCGGATATAAGAGAAACCCGGATATAAGAGAGATTTTCTCTGGTCCCAAATTAGAGCCTGTGTTAATGTATATAAAATAGACCAAACCCGGATATAAGAGAAACCCGGATATAAGAGACTTCTTCTCCGGTCCCGACAACTCTCTTACATCCGGGTTACACTGTATTTTTAAACTGATAACAAACCTGAATAACACACACACACACACACACAAATAGATTCATGAACCAATGGGACAAGTCTGTAGGCTTAAAGCGTTGATTTTGTTGTTTATTTTTAATTACCCCTTAGTTTCACTATTTCTAACTTTCACGGCTAAGAACCGCCGTGCCACGCCCATTCCATTGGTGAGATATAAGTTCCACTCGAACAGCTCCTTCCCATGAACCAACTCCGAAGAGGTTGTTTGGAAAGTCAACATTTTCATTTTGTCATTATTTCCTTTTTGTGTTACCTGTGCTATTTATTTGTTACTGCTGTTGGAAGTTTTCATGTGATTTGTTTTTTTCCTAATTTAGTAAAGTGTATGCGATCAGATGAAGTTCATCTTTAAGATCTACAGATTTTATTTGTTTGTGATTCTGTAGCGCCAGTCTATAAGATCTGATGAAAAATGGTGCTCTCTAAGACCTACAAGTTTCATTCACTTGAAACCATTTTTAATTCTTCATCTAACAAAACGGTTGTATATAGCTGAGACTTTAGACATTTCTAGACTAGCAGGACGTCATGTATGACATCCGCATGAGAGTCTTAATCTAACAGGGCTATTGAAGTACATGATTCGAGTTTGTAGGTTGACGTTCTTGTTTTATGTTGTCATGCGGTGATTGACAGAAGTACCTCGAGGGCTGTTTGGTCTATAGTCTTAAAGAGACAACTGTAGTCTAAAAATTCAAGAAGAGTTACAACTGAACAAAAATACATTGAAATAGATAATTATGTTTCAAATCTTAAACAAACCCAAGTGGTCTTAGACGAAAAATAAAAAATAAAATAGCTCTTAGAAAAGAGCTTTTTTTTTTTTTGCCCGGAGAGCAGGCAGCGATGAAGACGTATTTGCAATTTCCAGTCTGTTAAGAATCCTACGGACAAGAAACGGTGTAGGGGTCATGCAAAGTTAAGCTAAGAATAGTTAAGTCCCGAGAAGGTGAAGATTTTTGTTGTTGTTGTTTTGCATATTGCTGACGCGTTCAGATCGGAATTCTGAAATTTTCGGGAAGGAATTCTTCGGGTGTAAGATACCGTTCTTCCTGGAAGAAATGTTTTAGCTTAATTTTGGATCGAATCCAACCGCCACTTCTCCGTAAAGAACACTTGAGATTTTCTTTCATCTCTTTTCATATTTGCTGTATTTAGCCTCTAATATAGATGCTTCGATATATATATATATATATATATCTGCGTCTGGGTCTACATGGATATATATATATATATATATATATATATATATATATATATATATATATATATATATATATATATATATATATATGGTGACTTTATCGATGATTTTTTGCTGTGTAACAATGCCGAAAGTATGATGCACACGGTGAGGATCGAAATCCTTATTCAGTCATAATTATTCTAGCGAGACAAACTTGATGGCCATTAAACCACGTTGTAGTACCCATACATATGTATGCATATGTGCGTTTATATATATATATATATATATATATATATATATATATATAAAACATTATATATATATACATGCTTCGTTAAAGACGACTTACAAGGTACTGCGATTAAGCTTTTTATTTAATTTTTCTCGCGCTTTCTTTTTTCAACACAAAGTGTGTAAAGATTTCCTCAATGTTCTGAATTTCAGAGTACACTTTCAGGTATACTTTTAACTATTATCAAGGATGATTTTATTTTGACTTTTTAACTGAATATATGTGTTGTGTGTACGTATCTACAGTTATAGGGATGTTTAATTTTCCAAACACGGTCAGTACATTGTGGCTTTGTTCATAGTTAATGTTATTGAGTGTTGGCTTTTTTATTATTAGGACTTACATTATTTTTAATAATTTTTTACATGTGGATGAGGTTTTTATGCTTGTATCTCCGAATTAAATCTGATAGGTTTGTGTGCATGTTTAAATGAGTTCTAATGAAGCTGTAGTCAGATAGGTGCAATCTATGTCGTCTGGATTGGCATGTTGTAATGTGACCGATGTAATTATTTATGATTCATTTAGTTCTTACATTGTGTCCAGAAAATAAAACACTTGTACGACCACAAGAAAAAATTATATAATATTTTGGCAGTTGAAGAAAAATGTACACATATATATATATATATATATATATATATATATATATAGAGAGAGAGAGAGAGAGAGAGAGAATGAATGAAAAGCCTGACATTTGTACCATTTAAAAAACAATACGTCTAATCAAACATGTGCAGCCACTAAATTTAAAGTATATATTGAAAAGAATTAGTGTTGAAAATAAATCTATGTACAGGGTGTCCATAAAGTTCGTGTGGACTTTAAAAAATTTATACCTTTATTTGTATTTACGATAGAAATAATTTGTAAAAAAAGAATAAGAAAGAAGTAAATCTCTATTTAATTTTAAGGTTTTATTGAAATTTTATTTAAGTTTCCACATGTCCTCCATCATTAGCAATACAAAGGGCAATACGATTTTGCAGTTCACGGAAAACATTTGCCAACAGATTTACAGTAATGCCTGAAATCTCATTAGTTATTTTAGCTATACTTAAAACTAGGTACATTAAACTTTTTTACAGATTATTTCTATTGCAAATACAAATAAAGTTATAAATTTTTAAAGTGCACGCGAACTTTATGGACATCCTGCATATATATATATATATATATATATATATATATATATATATATATATATATATATGTTCAAACAGTTTTGGTTAAATAATTTAGACATGTCATATCGATTAGTTTTCTTTCTGATCCTTTCAAATTCGCGGATTCATTTTTTGGCAGCCTTAGAAATATTGATTAATAAAAATAACAAAAATTTCTTTCAAATAGATTTTATTTTCTCAAGTACTTTCAATCTCATCTGAGACCATCTTCAGGAGGTTAAGGTGTCTGTAAGTATTTATATGAGTTTCTATAAATTCAAAACATTTAAACTGTTCTTTTTTACTGCTTTCATATATATTCAAAGTTCAAAATATATATATATATATATATATATATATATATATATATATTCGTTTTCGATTTTAAGCAACTTTAAGTAACTATATTAATTAAAAATTGAATCACCAAAAGTGCCTTGTAAAATGCCACCATTGATAAATCCATCTATATGCACAATATACAATGTTGATAATGCAACATGCTTTAGACAAACCTAATAGGTTAATCTAAACAAATAACTAACCCCCGGAAAAATAAAATAAAATAAGCAAAGAATCTATATAAATAAATAAATTAAGAAACTAGGAATGAACACATAACACATGTAAATTCAATAATAATAACCAAGTACAAATATTTAAATAATGAGTAAAAAGTTAACAAACCACATGATAAAATAGCTTCAAATAACTGCATTCGGATTCACAAATATTTCTACTCAATAGCCTCCAAAATAATTTGTAACATAACCGTTACCAAGCAGCCAATAACCGTCAAGTCAAAGCAATAGATCTTAATATCCATAATGCATCACTGACTAACATACATAAGTCGGTCAGTGATGCATTATGGACATTAAGCGAGCCAAAATACAATACACATGGCCTGGAGATTGTGTTGAACGTTAAAACAGACTGTCACTGCTTGATATCGACGCCAGTGTCCACTTTTATATTTACATATGTTCTTTATCTGATATTAAACACTTTAACCCATTAATATAGCATGCCTTAAAACCATATTTTATCATATATATATGTGTGTGTGTGTGTGTGTGTGTGTGTGTGTGTGTAATCTTATAAATATAGGTAGTTATGCTCGTCTAGAAAAACCTTAGGTATTTTGGCTTGTAAATGAACAAACCAATACCCAAGGAAAAATAAGGAATTCAGGCGAAAACAATCGTCCAGAATCCAAGCTTAGAGTGCAAAGAAAAAAACCTCCAAAACGAGTAAAGTAAAAATAACTAAGTAAAGTGCTCAATACACAAAGTAGAGCAAATCTAACTATGAACCTAAAGAGCCAGGCAAACCTACCTAGGTAGGTTCATCCGCGTAGGTGAAACCTAGGTATGTTTCACTGGCTCTTTAGGTTCATAGTTATATATAAGTTGTGATGTACCAGTCGCAAGAAAAAAAATCATATGAATACATGAGAAATTATATAGCAGCTCGGAATGAGAAATTGGAGAGCCGAGTTCGAATTTTGGTCGAGTTTATTGCATTCACTTCTGCGGGAAAGGTATGAATCTGTCTCTTCTCCGCACCCCCGGCCCCAGCTCCAATTTAAAGATTAAAGCAGGAAATGGCAACTCTGAAATCAATTCTGAATTCAAAATTTGAGGATAGGTATTTGGGCTAAGTGCATTAATTATCTTTATTCAGTTCTTCCGAAAATTGTGGCTGGTTCTGTACAATAACCAAATCACGTCAAATATGCAGATACTCCTATAGTTGAGCCTTTGGAGACGAATTGTTAGATCTTCATACGCCAAAGACGACGGAAAGTTCATCATATATATATATATATATATATATATATATATATATATATATATTGTGTATTTAGGCAACAGTCATTCTTTCATGCAAGCTTCATTAAATATGACAGACAAGGTGCTTGATTAAGTTTTTTATATAATTTCTCATATGATCTTATAATTTTTTCTTTTCCGTAGATCAATTATACAAAAACTGTCCAAATGTCTGATTTTTCCGAGCGCTTTCAGGTATATATTTAAACATTTTCAAGGATGGAATATATTTACTGTTAACTGGAAATGAACTGTTGTGTGTATGTATTTAGTGTTATAGAATGTTTTATTTTCAAAACACGGTCAACATATTGTATCCATGTTCATTGTTGATATTATTGAATTTTGCTTTTTTTTTGTTTTTATTCATAAGGCTTTCCTTATTTTAGCCTTTTTTACATGTAGACGAAGCTATTATATTTTTATAGTCTACAAGTATGTTGCGAATAAACTATGCATTTACCTACTGAATAGAAAAAATGAGAAATTATATAAAAAACATTATCAAAGTACTTTGTCATATTTTATGAATCTTGCATATATATATATATATATATATATATATATATATATATATATATATATTTAATATGCCTGTATATTATTATTAAGATAAAAGTAAAAATGTTCAATACTTATCGATGGACAACTCAGAGGCTTTCAATAAGAGCAGTTACATTGATCTCAGAAAATATATTTGAAAAAAAAGACAATATATCTATATATATATATATATATATATATATATATATATATATATATATATATATTTCTATTATAGAAAGTTCTTTAATTGCGAGATCACCCACAGTAAATTCACATCCAGCTTCTTACAACATTGCACCTTTTTTTAAAGTGATAAACTATGTCGGAGTTATAAAGAAAAAATTCATTAACTCTTTAATAATTACTTTGTTTACGTAAACTGAGCAGATATGAAGCTTTCGAGAATCTTTGAAGTGATTAGGCGCTTATAGGGCAGTAATCGCTTTTGTTCTATCGGTAAGACTCTTTGTAGCAGAGCTGGTCTAAAGCACGTCGGATCTAACGACGGATTCCTCTGCTAAAGAGGACACACGTTCGAATCCTGCCAGAGGGTGCATTTTTTCTTTTATAGTGTTTCTCGAATATTCAGGCTGTTAAACGAAAATATATAAACATACTGCTTAATAAGTAAACTGAGCAATTACTCAAAATTGCGGATCCACTAAAAATTACATTTAAGATAAAATATAAATATATATATATATATATATATATATATATATATATATATATATAAACTCTGAAATTTTTACTATTTATTTATTCGTCTATATTTTCCACAGTAGGAGTAGATAGGTTCACCTATCATTTGGTTTATAATCCTTCCTGGTCTGTTGATCAGGTGTAGAGCTTTTTTTTTTTTCCTTTGTTTCTTTTTTTAGGATTGGTTTCTTCAAAATTCTACTTTAACTTAAACTCATTGGAGTTCCAGTTCCTTCTAAAGTCTTTCACTCTTTCTCACTTCCATTAACTTCCCCCCACACACACACCTTGTGTCTTAGTGGCGTTATCGCCTTGCTTGGGGTGAGTTGATTAAAGAAAAGCATATAAAATACAGTGTTCAGGCTTTTCTTCCCCACCCTGAGTGTCACATGACAAGCAGATACCATGGCTACAAAACTCGGAATAGGAAGGATACGTTTGATCATTGTGTTTTATGTTTACGATTAATTCACTATTTCATTTTTCTTTACTTACAAAGATTTTCGTTCCTTTGAAGGTGTTATCCTCCACAAATACACTGGTCGACTGTTTGTTTGTTTTTTGTTTTTTTTTAAATACATTCTTCATTATTATTATTATTATTATTATTATTATTATTATTATTGTTGTTGTTGTTGTTGTTGTTGCGTGTGATGTCATCTTGCCAAAGAGTAATTTTAAGTACTTAATTATCAAGTCCCCCTCCTGTGTCTGTGAGTAAAAAGGGTACTTTAGGAGAGTTGGGGAACGTTTCGTTTAGATGAAGAGAGTTTTGCGGACAAAGTAATTCTGAGACGCTGATGTGTCCAGGAATTTTCCTCACGTGATTTTCGGTACCTTTCTTTATCATACCCAAGGTCCCTATCACAACAGGGAAACTTATAGTTTTAAGTTTCCACAGATTTGTTACTTCGATTTGAAGGTACTTACAATTTGACAGCATTTGAAATGCTTTTTTTAGAAACATTGGAATCCAATGGACAAATCATATCAATTAGTTGGCAGGTTCTTCTTTATGACTCTGTTTGGTCTATTTGCATAAATCTTCTTGTCTTTGAAGATTGTGAAATTAAACAGTATAGTCATTCCATCAGTATTTGTAACATCATTTGGGTAGTGTTTGTACCATGCATCCGGGACTTCCAAATATATAGTTAGAAAAGACATGTCAATGAATATATTGCCCAAGCCTGTCATGTCTAATATTCTTATTCAGAAAGGATTGGGCGCCTTGATATTATCTGATCAACAGTTTCGTCAAATTTATGGCATAAGCGAAACGCTGGATTTGAGCCATGTCCGTTGATTTTAGCCTTGTAGGCAATAGTTGGAAATCTTGTGCTGACATAATAAGGCAGTATTAGTAGTAGTAGTAGTAGTAGTAGTAGTATTAGTAGTAGTAGTAGTAGTAGTATCATTATTATTATTATTATTATTATTATTTACCCTTTTTACATTCGCACTGTTGTCCTCATATGTATTGCTATTATCACAATGCTTCGGTCGTTGTGCGCCCAGGCCTTCATCAGGTATATGCCAATCCGAGTAACCTACAGGGAATTCCTTACTTTTTATTCGTTTTTTCTTTTCTTTTTTTTTTTTTTTAAATAATTTTCATCCAATCCAAATCGCAAGTGCCAGTCAATGTCGAGAGTCAATGTGAGGTGCTGTATTAGCGTAAAAAAGGGAGAGAAGTTCTTGGCGCTATGCAAGAAAGATAACAGCTAACTCTAAATTTGAAGAAGTCAAGACTTAATTAGTGAATAACATTTCTGAGTTCAGTCAGAGACATTAGAAGTCTAGTGTGGAAGTAGACTTTAGAAGGAACTAGAAACACAATCCTAAACAGGAAATAAAAGATAAATCTCTACTCCTGTTCAAAAGACTGGGGAAGACTGGACAATAGGCGGAAACAATTTCTTTAATCTACAATGGTAGACTGTTCTCGTTCCACTGACCATGTCTCGGGATATATCGTCTAGCTCTTATTTTAGTACTGCTCAGTTATTTCTCGTCCCATTTTCACTGGTTCCACAACTCGGCTCAGAAATCAAACACACAATTACGATGTTACGAAATAGTCCGTATGTAAATAGTGTAAATAATGATAACTCCTTATCAAAGTATTTTTATGTCTTTGTAACTATTATGGTCGATACCAAGAAATAAAACATTAATAAAACATTGATAAAACATTAATAAAACATTAATAATAATAAATAAATTAAATTTGAGATTAATCTGCTCTGATTTTAGCGGGATTCCATATTTATATTTACACCTTAATTTAGAGAATTTACCTCCAAGTCTACTGAAAAGTAAATTTGTTAGCAAGAAAATCAGACGAGACATTTACAAGATAAGTGAAGAAACACATACACACACACATATATATATATATATATATATATATATATATATATATAAACAGGTTGTCGTTGCCACACCAGGATAAAATAATCTTAAGGAAAGGGATCATAATTTATTATAAAAATAGGATACAAAAGTATCACAGCGTTTAAAATATAAGGCCCCTAAGAAGTGTCGACCGAAAGGTGCCTTAATTTTTAAACGCTGTGATACTTGTGTATCCTATTTTTATAATAAATTATGATCTCTTTCCTTAAGATTTTATATATTGTTGTAGCCTAAGAATAAGTCATTGAAGAGAATAATGAAACGAATGTTGGAAATGAATGATAATACTTAGGACAAGAGCAACACATATAAGATTCGTTAGCGGTACGTAGAAGTAGTCAACTGCTAAAAGTGAGTCAAGTGAATTCCACGATGAATCTCCAACTGCAGACCAATATATTGTATTTATGCGAATGGGGACATACCCATTATCGACCTTGCTGATTCTTCTTTGCACATTATGGAGGAGCTCCAGGAAATAACAGTGGCACCGGACCATATATGACAGCAATAATCTAAGCCTGAACGAATGGTAGATATAGATATGTAAAATAGATTCCAGAGAAAAAAACTGTTTCGCCCAACAGAGTGAACCGACTTTCTTTCCAGCTTATCTATCAATGGATTCAATATAGTCTTCCCAACTCATGTCAACTAAGAATGTTAGCCCGAAAAGTTGCAATGAGTCATTTTCTTGGAGGATAGCATCAGCCATGCAGAGAAGGGTCTCACATGATTAACGGAAAAAAGTTTAATTTTGGAGGAATTCAAATTGACAAGTCATCTTTTGTCCGAGTTAATGACGGTCTTGAGGTCATTTTGTACATCAGCTGCCATTTTGACCTTGTCTGAAAGATAAGCCTTACATCGAGGCTGTATTAAATGGTAGTTTCGTCAGCGTAGATGCCAAGTTGAGAGGCTGATGTCATCGGGAAGGTCATTAATGAAGATTAAAAAGAACGTAGAACCAAAGATGAAGTCCTCGGAAACACCCGCGTTAGTACGAAAGAATGTAGACTACATATATATATATATATATATATATATATATATATATATATATATATGCTCGTATGTGCGTGTGTGTACATTATGCTTTGTATATGCATACAATGCAGATGTTTTTTCGATAAGAGTGTGACTCTATTTTCCGAACAAATGCTTTCCATTTTTATACATTAAAATCATTCTCTTTTGTCACATTCAATATTTTTCGGTTTGAGGATCGTGAAGCTAATCGACGAAAAATAACCGAAAGCAAAATGAAATTCTCCTCGTCAGTCACAGGATGGTTCTGCGGCAAGTGGTCAAGCGTGTTTCGCTAATAGAATTCATTCAACCAACACACGCGAAAATAAGGAAGGCCTTGCCCGAGTGACCTCGTGGGGTCAGTCTACGAAAAGCATTTCATGTGCCTCAAGTGCACAAGGTTAAATGGTCTGAATTCCCTTTTTAAGCGGCTGAGTCGTTTGAGATAACGGAAATTATGTATGGTAGATTAAACGAGTGAAGACAGCGAGTCTGGGGTTGGGAACGTTTTGCCGATTTGCGACGCTAAAACGGACAGTCACTTGACTAAGATAAAAACAAGGAAGCTTTGGTAATTACTTATACAGGGAAGAGAGTTAAGAGAACCAATTTCTACGATAGGTGTACCTCTGACCTTCATGATCGACTTAGTCCTGACGCGAAGTTGCGTGGCTTAACGTGATTTTCATAAATCGCTTGAAATACGCGCAGTTAAAAGAAAGGAGTGTGATGATAAGATGATGGCAGGGAGTGGAACGCGTTTGTTGGTCAATTCTTATAGGAGTGGAGTATGAGCAATTCAGAAGAAGTGCGATAAGAGATAAATACGGAAAAAAGTGAGAAAAGAATAAAATGTAAAGAAGGAAAAAAAACAGTTATAGAAATAAAAAAGGGAACAGAGGAGGGTGAAAAAAAGAAGGGAGATGAGAGATAGAAAGTAGAAAGACGAGCTTATAAAAGTGAATCGGGCGTAGACGGCAAAGAGAGATGAGTTAGAGAAATAAAGGTAAAGAGAAGTAGGTTCTGCAAAATGGAAGCAGGATAGAATAAATAAAAAGAAGAGAGCAATGAAATGCAGACTGAAGAGCAGTGAGAGAGAATGGAGTTAGGAAAAAGAGAGGGGCGATACCAAAAAGTGGGCCGAAGAAATATGAGAAGGGAGAGGGGCTATCGGAAGAAGAGAAAAGAGAAGATTCAAGAAAGACGTCAAAAGAGAGGGGTCTTCAGTAATACAGAAGAGAGAGAGAGGCTATTGAAAGAGGAAAGGAGGGCTGCGTAGAGGAAGGAATACTGAGTAGCTAAAGAAAAAGAAAGACCATAGAAAGAAGAGAAGGGACGGCTACAGAAAAGTCAGAAAAAAGGTTTATCAGAAAAAGGAAAAGAGAGAGAGCTACAGAAAGAAGAGACACGGGGATGCAGATGAAAAGAGATAGAGAGGGGGCGACAAAAAGAAGGAAAGAGAGACGGCTCTGCGGAAAAAAAGAAAGAGAGGCGGGGCTACAGAAAGAATGAAGAGAGAAGGGTCAACAAAAAGAATGTAAGTAAAGATAGAGGGGGGCTAAAGAAAAAAGGAAAGAGAAAGGGAGCTACAGAAAGAATGAAAAAGAGAGGGCGTTACAGACAGAGAGAGGTGGATGCAGAAAGACGGATGGAGAGAAGGGCGACAGAAAGAAGGAAAGAGAAACGGGACTACAGAAATAGCGAAAGAGAGGGGGTTATAGAATGAAGGAAAGAGAGAGGGGCTTCAAAAAGAGAGAGGGATCGACAGAAAGAAGGAAAGAGAGAGGGAGCTAAAGAAAGACGGACAGACATAGGTGGATCCAGAAAGAAAGAAGGAGAGAAGAGGCTACAGAAAGAAGGAAAGAGAGTGGAGGCTACAGAATGAAAGAAAGAGAGAGGCTCTACAGAAAGAATGAAAGAAAAATGGGACTACACAAAGAAGGAAAGTGAGAGGGGGCTACAGAAAGAAGGAAAGAGAGGAGGGTCTACAGAAAGAATGAAAGAGAAACAAGGCCACAGAAAGAAAAGAGAGGGCTTCATGTGTGAGAGAGAGAGAAGGGGATGACAGAAAGAAGGAAAGAAAGTAGAGGCTACAGAAAGAAGGAAAAGAAAGTGGGGGTTACTTAATGCAAAAAAAAGAGAGACCATTCTAAGTTGCTATTTAACCTATAGCTGGAAAGAAAGAGATGGATTCATATATTTCCCAATGATATTGGTGCGAAATTGAACGCAACGAACTTGTCACTCCGATTACATTTTCCACGCTTATACCCAGAAATTCATACCCAGATTTCCTCAAGAACACATGGCACAATGGATAAAGGCGTTAGTTAGATCAAGTGACAGGATCCAAAGAGTGTGAGTTCAATGCCCGGCTAAGGCAGTGGAGAACTTTCAGAGGGAAAATTAACAGGAGATAACTGACATCCATTAAAATGTGGCACGTGGAACTAGAACAGTCTACCACAGTGAGCGAAATAAAGGGTTCAGTTCTACATTCAAACCACTTGATGAAGCGTACAACGGCCGGAACGGTGTAATAAATATGGCGACAAAGATGAGGACAATATCCGAATAATGTAAAGAATGTACATAATACCTCATCTTAGAAATATAGACAGATACTTTCTATTCATCCTGGTTCATATGAACTCAAAAAGAACTTTTTAGTGTGTGTGCAACGGGTCATAATTTCCGATTTCTCATTCAATAGATTTTTTGGTCTGGAAATGTTATTATGGCTAACTTTTCTTACTGACAAAGGTTGCAGATATTATTATGGTTGTTGTAAGGTTTGTCTTTTTTTTAAATTTTCCAATTTACAATCAGATCTTTCTTATATTTTCCTTTAATTTCATTACATGTTTGACTAGTCTAATAGAATTCCTAAGACTTTTTGGCTTAAAAGATGATTATATCACATCTTCTTAAAGTTACATTCACTAAACCCTATGTATATTTTTTCTGGCCATTTGTGTCTATTAATTATGCTTTGTAAATTCCTGCTTCAGTTTTGCAAATTCCATTTAATGAGCATTTACTTTTATTTCTACAGTTGCATATACTACTGTTGATGTGTTGCTGCACATTAGTTTTGACATTTCTGGCGTTTTGTCTTTTTATTGTAATTTCTAAATTACTAGTACAACTGTAGCTTAATTTAACTGTATTTTATTAAATATAAAGGATACACACAGATATAGATATGTGTGTGATTTTGTGTGTGTGTGTGTGTGTGTGTGTGTGCGTGCGTGTGTGGCCTGAAGACTAAGTTCAAGATTACATGATAATAATTTTTATGGGTTTTTTAAGTGCTAACCATGACGTTCTCTATAAGAGGTCTGCTCATGGCACAACTGAAAACCGGAACTGGTGGCCTACTTAAAAATGTGTGATTTTCAGAAATTTTGGAAGAAAATTTAATTATTTTTGAAAATACATCGAATAATATTTTAACCAATACCTGAGGATAATAGGATGTGTTGAATAAATGAAAATATTTATTTTTGTTGTGATAAAACAAAACAAAAATGTAGTTAAAATTTCTGGTAAAAGATATGACCCACATAATGTTGAAAGAGAAACATTCACACTATTTACATGTATCCCTGAAGCTTTTATTCAATCTACCCCAAGGATTGAATAAAGAGTCTGGTTCAAATTTTCATTAAAGTTAACGAGTTCAACAAGCAGTGCCTGAAGAAGGATGGAAGACATTAACTGAAATATTAATCATCTCAGAAATATAGCCAGATAAAAAACAAAATCATTCTAGGACAGTTTCAAAACCTTTAAAGCAGGTTCTTTGTCTGATCTTGGTGTGTAATGTTTGCAAACAAGTATTTTTCAAAACTATATTTGCAAAAATATGAGACTATTTTCTCTTCATGTTGAAAAAATGAAACTCAGAAATAAGAACAAAAATCTTTTTTAATGATTTTTAACACACCTTTTCTTTTATTGTATGGAAAAGGATAAAACAAAAAAAAATAACTATTGACAAATGTGGCAGAAGGAAACTTTAGTTTTCTGCAGTCAATTGAATTGGTATATTTTCCATACATTTCATAATAAAAATGAGTTTCATATTCTCTGGGTTGATTATCATTTCTTGTAATATATCCAGCTATGTACATGAAAACCATTTTTATTTCAACAGAATGAGATGGTTCTAAGTTTTCCAGATTGTCAAATATTTCTGAACTTTCCTCACAAAGTTTATAATCACAAGATGCACATTGGTGACCTGGCTTAACATCAAAAGCATCAATATTTACATTTTGATTTAAAAGTAAAAATGTCTGCTTAATATGCAGCTTTTCAATAGACATTTATGTTAGACATTTATAACATAGGTACCACCTGATCCTTGACGAAGTTTACAAAATTCTTTTTTCTAATGGATCAGTTGTAAATTTGCCCAAGTAGCACATATTCATTGCATGTAGCTAAAAGGTATTGACATAGACTAACAATTCCATTGCAAGCATGGTGGATGGTCGTAACAATGTGTTTGGATAATTGTTTTATACGATTACCTAAACTTTCAGACATATTAAGAGCCATTTGATTAAACTCAATGATAAAATCAAGTTGGCTGTTACTTTTAGATCTGATTTCAGTTTGTAGGGGGTCATTGCATAGTTTATCAATTTGAAAGGTCTAAACATTTAAAAGTTTCCACCATGTCTAAACCTTGTTTATGAAAATAGCAGTATCATACTTATTTGCATTTATTCGAATCTGAGTGAAAAATGCATCATCTTTATTTTTTCTAAAAACACTGTGAGGCAAGTAGAAACCTGTTGTATTTTTATGGGCTTTGGAGCAATGAAAATTTCATTTAAATCTGAAAGTTTAACTAGTCTTTCAAAATGATATAAATGTTTAAAATGTGCCAATTTTACTATTTGTTTTATTTCATTATCATCAAAGATTAGTTTTCCTGTCTTTTCTGTGAGCCATAAATTGCGAATATTTTTCAACAGATGAAAATAATCAAAAACCAAATGTTTATCTTCAGTTAACCAACGTTTTTCAAGGAGTGTGGTATATAATTTACTCGGTTGTCATCACATATAATAGCCTTTACATCAGCTGGTACAGAGGTGATGGCCTGAACTGTTAACTCAGTTTGTTCAAATAAAAAGACTGGTGTTAATTTTGAAATTGTAATCAATCTTGTAAGAAATTTTGGACCCCCATTAAGACTTATCAACATTATACCAAGTACTGTTTGAGCAAATGGAGATGGATTGCCAACTGACTTAACGAATAGTTATTTGCCATGATATAGTAACAGTTTCTTACTATATACTTCATCATGGAGAATTATGTACCTTTTTTGATTGGCATTAAGAGTATTAAATACAGATAGCAAAAAAGATTTTTTATTAAGTTTTGAAACTTTTGACATCATTCTTCTTAATGTTTCTAATGATAGTAATTGAAAATCCTGTCTTAATCTATTATACAATAACTGTGATGTTGTATAGTATCCAAAAGCATGTATTACTATATCCGAGCTGTATTTCATTCCAACCATTTTATGAGCCATTGCTGAAAAGTGCTGACAAGACATCCTTCTTATAATCAAAAGCCATAGAATTTAAATATCGGATAATTTCTTCCAATGTTCATCAAGTATCAATTGTATTTATACGGTTTTGAGACATGCTGCTAATATAACACTTAACTTCATAATGAAAGATTTCAAACAGCAAATTTTTATAAATTTTCAACATAAAGAGAAGGATACCATCGATAACTTTTGATGACTGAACAGTTAAAATATTTTCAGTCAAAAATGCTACAATTGGACACACAAAGTCTTTTTGTTGTTGATTAGACTTTCTTTCATATTTGTATAATTAATCTTATCTAATTCTAAAAAGAGAATTTATTTCATCATCACTTTGATTTCGAGCAGTACTGAACGGTATTTTATATCCCTTTGAACAGCAGAAGGTGTCGGTAATTGACACTTTGGCACACATGGCCATACAGATGGTGAATTTTTGGGGGCGCATTTTTTTCATTAACTTCTATGATATCAAAATTTAAAGACTATGGTAGTTGACAAATAATTGTCTTGTTTGTAACATTCAGATTGGCATACGAAACTGATTTTCTCCATCACTCTCTCTTATTTTTGTCTTTTGGAAAATGATAAACAAATATTTTATTCATCTTAATTTTATTATCTAATAATAAATTAATATTTTATTCATCTCACAGATAGATTTGTCTTGCTGGCTTCTATAATTTGTTTTTCCAAGCAATGACACAACACTTTGGGGGGCATTGCTGGAAACTGGGTAATATCTGAAATGATAGATTAGGTTTCTTAAGTACAATTATTTCTTTTACTGTTGCAATTTAGGGGTAACTTTTCAAGCCAAATTAATCATACTATCAAATCCTAACTTTTACCTCCCCTCATACCAATAGAATTAAAAATAGAAATTTTAGAGGGTTGCCTTAAACCTGAGAATTTGGCATATTGGTTTTGGGATATATTGTTAAAGGTTTGCAAAATATTACATAATCTTCTAATTAATTATCGAGTTAATTAAGTATCTAAATTTTGGTTATTTCCTCCCAGAATACTGCTCCTTCAGGCAACACCCATCTCGATGCAAAGAGGGACTGTTTTTGTTTTTGTTTTTGCCCGATAGCTGAGTTGCTCCGCAAGGGAAATTCCAAGAGTGCTTTGGCTATTTTTGAAACAATGCCTCGTGGTGGGGTAATCCACTGCGGTGCACTTTAATATCGGCCCTTCTGGTTTGAAAAATTAATTTCGTGCTCAACTTGAGTAAATAAATAAGAACGTAGAAAAATGACCGAGGAGCATCATGGTTAATATTTCGTTCAACGCGTTTTTAGAATATCGAAATAAATTTTATTATATGACATTTAAATTTACGTCAAACATTCTTAAATCGTTTTTCGTTAATTTTGTGATAATGACATTTGGTTCTATTTTACGCTGTAATGGAAAATTTAAAACATTATTTAAACTAAACATTAATATTTATTTATTTTACCTTTTTAAAGAAAACGCGAGCAATAAAAATAATTCTATGAATGCATTTGTTCTTTCTTTATGAATAAAAATGTTAGAGAAAAAAAATATTAAAGTAACTTTGTGAAATAATAATGATGATTTATTTTTAATATATTTCGAAGTATAAAAATAAAATAAAAGCAATCGTCGAAAAACGTCTTCAAAAAGACGTATGTCTGTTAAAAACTAGATATTTTTAAAATATTATTTCATTTATTAATATCATTTTTCTCATTAATTTTAATAAATAAATCATTACAGTTCACTCAATAACAAAAAGAAAATGTGGTAATGAAAGAATCATACATTTTTTTAATTTTTAGAAACAAATATACAAGATGCAAAAAACAGAGGTCGTTTTTGTTGAAGTGTAACTGTTTGCTTTTTTCAAGAATATTGAATAAACTTTTAACGGGAAAATATTGAATAATAAACTGAAACTTTTAACAGAAAAATGTTGAATCAGTGACTAAACTAACTTTTTTACCATCCTTTTATAAAAAGAAAAAAAACATTAGAAGACCCTGGAAAAATGACTGAGCAGCAGGATTCATTTTGTTCACACTCACAGCATTTTTACAAAACCAAAAATAAATACGGAATTGAATATTTAGAATTTAATTATAATTATCATTAAATTTATGTAAACATTATTAAATATTTTTTCACTCGTTTTATTTTAGTAATACCAAAATATTACATTTGCTTTCTTACATTAGTAGTTAAACTAAAGTAAAATGGTTTAAAAATGTTTAAAATAAAAACAAAAATTACTCATAAAAGAATTAAATTTTATTAATGAATAATTCTTATGAATAACAATATCAAAGAAAAATATTAAAATAACTTTGCGAACATTGGAAAGTAATAGCATTTTATTTTTATTTTATTTTTCCATAAATAAATTGTGCAGTAAAAACAGAAGCGTACAAAAAAGGTCTTCGCAAAATTTAAATCTCATGGAAAAAGCGAAGCAAATTTTTTTTTTTTTTTTTTGAGAAGAACCTTAATAAACTTTAAGTGAAAAATGTTAAACAAACTTAAAGGGGAAAATATTTAATAACGTGAATTGCGAACATCGAAAAATTTGTTTTTAAAATCTACATAAAAATAATATAGCAACTCAAAATAAATAAATCTTATACTTAATTACTTCAATTAAATAAGGTAAATGATATTCCAAATGTAAGGACGAATTTCTTTGAATTTAAACTTTGAATTCAAAGCCAATAACACTGGCGTCGTTAGATCAAACTGAAACTAAAATACCCAATATTCAAAATGGCCTCTGGTTCTTTCCGCTCTGTTAATTATGACTTGACCTCTAATAGAGAACGCTATGGTGCTAACCCATAAATATTTCTTATCTTAAAAGTATATTTTGATTATATATATATATATATATATATATATATATATATATATATATATATATATATATATATATATATATGATAAAATCTAGTTTTCAGATAAGCTATATTTATGGATTAAAAATATCAGGAATAGAGCATATGTAAAAAAAATGCTTTAATATATGTATCTGCCTGGGTGAGAATATATCTATATATATATATATATATATATATATATATATATATATATATATATATATATATATATATATATATATATATGAATAAAAAGTGACAAGAGAAAAGACCGTTATTAACCGACGTGTTTCGTTCTCTGAGGGACTTTATCAAGGCAAATGTAGAATTTTTTTGTTGCATGTGTTTATATTCAATAGCAAGCATGTCATTGGTTTATCAAGGCTTTTATATTTGAGAACGTTCATGAATGTTTATCAGGTGATTGAAAGGTCAGTTAAAACATAGAGTCATAATTCAAAGTCTGGCAAAAAAGTAAGCGAGTAATTTTTTTAAAATGAACATTGTTTAGATTGTGATTAGATTATTATGGTATGAGACGGACTTATTTGCTGTACATCTTCAAAGGCAACAAGTGATGAAGTTAACCGTTTTCTTTCGTTTTTCAACATATTTGTATGTTGGCTTGGAAGAGCAGTAATTCTTTCAAGAAAGATGAGATTGTGAAAAATAGTCAAGAACAATTTTTCGCTTGTCTATTTTTATTCCTCTACAGATACACTCTATCTAAAAATATTGTGTGTGTGTGTGTGTGTGTGTGTGTGTGTGTTTGTGTGTTTGTGTGTGTGTAAACTCAATAATAAAGTGTGTAGACCAGCCAGCATACTCACTCGACATTCTAAATATTCGGATCTAGAAAACCAAGCCGCTTCAGAAACCAAGCGACTTGTAATAAATGCGATATGACATGCAAGTTCATTGCAGGTCTAAGAGCCACATGAGATGCCATCAGCGACAAGATATTAAAACATGAACAATATGAATTGAGTCTATGAATTCATTTCTACCATATCTATCTATCTATCTATCTATCTATCTATATATATATATATATATATATATATATATATATATATATATATATATATATATAATATTATATACAAATACAGAGTTGGTGCACATGAATTAAAATTCCAATAACTATTCTTAAAACAGTGCTTAATACAAAGTAGAGCTAATAATATGTATTCAAATGCATAACATGTACATGTGAAGATATCACTACAAAAGTAGCCATTTTGTTTCAACACTGCTGGTGTCTTATCAAGAGATGATGATGGATGGAAAATAAACGATTCCATGAGTTCAAAAGCCAACTAAACCCTCTCAGTAGGGGAAACTTTGTTACGTAACCTGTGATGACCAATCAGAACGCAGGTATATGGTAGTATAAAATAACATCCCAACTATCATATACCTGCGTCTCTAGAGAGATATTATTCAAAGTTAGTATTTTTTCCTAGGCTGGAAAATCTTATTCTTAGCGTTTATTATTTTAAACTCCATTATAACTATATTTTATCATATGTATATGTGTGTGTGTGAGAGAGTGAGAGGGAGAGAGAGAGAGAGTGAGAGTGAGAGAAAGAGTAAGTGTAAAGACGTTCTCTTATTATCTAAATCGAGATCTTTTACACTTTCGGTCAATGAAACCAATAGCTCTTCCGTATTATCAGAATGTTTCAAGATAAAAATAGAAATGTTTTGGGAAAAATTCATGGCTGCTAAATGGTGACACATAACTGGGTAAAAAAGTGATAAAACTCCTAAAGCAAAGAAAATAGTCTTTTGTCGTTTACGCCTAGGTGACCTGGTTTCCCTTTGCCGCCAAAAAAAAAAGAAAGAGAGCGAGAGAAAAAAAACAAAAAAAAACAGCTCAACTGACTGAGACAAACGCTTCGTTTAATCCGACCATTAACTTCAGATAAAAACGAATGCGATCCTTTCAAATCTTTTGGGTGACTGACTCAGTTAAACCGGCTTATCAACTTTTGACTATTCATGAAATATAAACAATTTTGGGGACCAAACCTCCTCATTTTTGTTGTTTCTATCGGAACGTTACGGCCGATATAATCATTGCGCCAATCTTAGTTGTTCATTTCACCAGATAATCCTCTGCGTCGTCCAGATTATATATATATATATATATATATATATATATATATATATATATGAAGCTATCTGTAATATATATATATATATATATATATATATATATATATATATATATATATATATATATCTGTAAAAAGACAATATAAATAAAAGCAAAAGGAAAAACTTAATGGACTTAATCAAGGCAGATGCATGGATTTTATTTTTAAGTATTTATAATCAAAAGTATAAATGTTAGTTTCTCAGAAATGTTTAGCTTCATAACCTCATTCATTATTTAAATTATATGACACAATACTTTATACCGGAAGTGAGTAAATGATGTGAGAATAAGATTTAAATTATATAATTTAAATCTTATTTTCACATCATTTACTCACTTCCGTTTATTAGGCATTAAATTATATCACTTAGCATGTTCCATAATTTACCGAGACGTCGTTTCTGTTAACCTCATGAATATTTGTTAGCGTATCCTAAATTTAATAATTATGAGACACTAACAACATTTTTACTTTTCTTTATAAATACTTGTTGCAAAATGAAATCATTACATTTGCCTTGATAAATTCCATCACAGGATGAGACGTTTAGCTTAATTTTTGCTTTTCTCTTTATTCATATATATTTTTAGTGGTAAGCCGTGCTCGAAATAGACGCCACGTTTTTCACTGCTCTCGAGAAAACTTAATGAAGACAATACACCATTTGAAAATGTTAGCGTCTTTTTCAAACACACTGATCCACTAAAATAACCTTTGAAGTAATAAAAAAGTCAGATAATAAATCCGTTAGTTCTTTAAATATATATATACATAATTTTGGATCGTAAATAATTTCCGTTTTTGTTTCTTATCTTTATTCTATTTAAAATAACGTACGGTTATAAAAATCTTCACTGTTGCTATTGACAATGTCCAATGGTTTTGCAGACCTCCATGACACGTTGATGGAGCATCTCTGCATTATTAATGTCTGCTGCATAAACCAATTCTTTTAGGTGGCCCCACAGATAAAAAAAAATCCAAAGGATTGGGGTTGAAGGAACATGCAAACCATGGAATCAGCCCTCCCCTACCTATCCATCTTTCATGGTAAATGTCAGCCAATGCATCGTGAGCAATGTGACCAAAATGTGCTGTAGCTCTATAATGCATGAACCACATGTGTCTTCGTAATAGCAGGGATACATCCTCTAGCAGGTCTGGAAGTGTGTCCGAAATAGAGACTCCGTAGACAACTTGCTGTAAGAACATATGGACCTACCAGACAGTCACCTACAATTCCAGCACACGCATTAATCGTAAACTGATGCTGGTGTCTAGCCTGTATTGTACCATGGGGATTCCCATCAGCTCACAAATGTTGGTTGTGCAAATTCTCTCAAATGTTGTCTCATCTGTAAAAAAAAGACAAACAACGGAACCACAGTGTGTGCAATAAACTATCGGAAAAAGTTCTCCCGTTATGAGTGATCATCGGGCGAAAGATGTTGCTCACGTTGCAAATGATGCGGATACAGGAGATGCTCTTGAAGTGCTCTCGATGCCATACTATCAGATATACGACATGCTAGGTTCACTTGACAAATGCTGATACCTTGATCTCCCCCAGAAGCCTGTAGAATGTGTTCTTTGTGGTCAGGCGTATGGGAGGATCTCGGTTTTCCTCAATCCATAGTTTGTGGTGTCACGGATCCTGTCTATGCAACGCAACGATACACAGCATCAAAGGTCGGATGAGTCGGCTGGCTTCGTTCTGGAAACGCAATCTGATACAGTCGTGCAGCCGTGCGTCCATTACCATTCATGCGGCCGTATGTAAAAATCATATCTGTCTGTTGACGATATGAATATCCTACCATTGTTAAAAGGAACACTTGTCAGTTAACTCACTATTAAACCCTTTCAAATACTCCCACATGGTGTCGAATTTTTTTCAGGCCTCTATAACACGGTGATGAAGCGACTCTGGATTAATAATGTTTGTTGCATGAACTAATTGTTTTAGGTGGTCCCACCAATAAAAATTCAAAGAATTGAGTTCAAGGGAAATTGCAGGCCTTGGAAACGGTCCTCCCCTACCTATCAATCATGGTAGATGTCAGCCAGGGCATCGTGAGCAATATAACTTCATACTAGCAGGGATACATCTTCTAGCGGGTCTGAAAGTGTGATCGAAATAAAGTCCCTGTAGACAGCTCCTGTAAGACGTGCTGGGAGGGCATATGGACCTACCAAACAGTCGCCTACAATTCCAGCCCACGCATTAACATAAACTGTTGCGGGTGTACGATGGGAATTATAATCTACCCTCAAATATTGGCTGTTTAAATTTGCTATTCCATTTCTAGCAAATGCTTTCTCATACGTAAACAAGATTGAAGAGACAAACAACGGATCGACATTTTGTGTAATAAACTATCGGCAAAAGTTCTCCCGTGGTAATGATCAGAGGGCGAAGGACCCTACACACGTTGCATACGAAGACAGGAATCATGAAGTACCCTCCATGCGGTACTACGACATGCTAGGATCACTTGACATGTGCTGATAACTAGATCGTCTCCGATAACTTATAGAATGTGTTCTTCGTGGTCAGGCGTACGAGCGGATCCCAGTCTATTTCGATCCATAATCTGTGATGCCACAGATCTTGTCTCAGCAATGTGACAAAAAACTCAGTTGCCTTCACTCTGGAGAAGCAATCTGATACAATCGAGCAGCCTCACGTCCATTACCATTCGTGTAGCTGTATATAAAAATTATATCTACCTGCTCACAATATGAATATCCTGCCATTGTTAAACCTAAAACTTCTCAGTTAAATAACAACTGCAGACGTTAAACGTTGAAGACAGATGAGCTACAAATGTACACGAATAACAAATGTAACCTTGTCTATTTCGCAACACATCACAATCTACCGTCAAATTTCTTTAAACTTAATAACTCAAAAAAGAATTATTTGCGGACGTATGTTTATATGGAAATTTGTTTTGTTTAGGTGTAAGAAAACCGCCCTATCGTGTGTATAAGTATTTTATACACACACACACACATATATATATATATATATATATATATATATATATATTGCAAGGAATAAATACGAATTATTTCTTAATGGCATTATGAAAAATGAAAAAAAATAAAAAATAAGAGATGATGACACTTTCAAAACAGACCAACCGGTTTCGTTCCCAAGCTCATCAGGGTCGACTGGGAACAATTTCAAAGTTATTGCAATATAAATTGACTCACTCACGTTATTAGACTCTAGTGTCTATCATAATTCCCCCTCACACTCCCTGTTATATATTTTTTTTTTCTCCCCTTTACACTGTGCATATTCGCACGGTCTAAAATTAAAAAAAAAACTATATATACATATATATATATTTTTTTCCCTCATACCATTAATCTTTTCATTTTTAAAGTTTTAATTGTATGTAGGATTTGTGAGTGAGTCAATTTATATTGCAATAACTTTGAAATTGTTCCCAGTCGACCCTGATGAGCTTGGGAACGAAACCGGTTGGTCTGTTTTGAAAGTGTCATCATATCTTATTTTTTTTCATTTTTCATAATGCCATTAAGAAATAATTCGTATTTATTCCTTGCAATATTACGGTTTTGTACCTCCAACAATTTATATATATATATATATATATATATATATATATATATATATATATATATATAAAAATTTTAAATGTGTTATTTTTTGTGGAATAAAGGTAAGGAAGAAAGAAAAAAAAGAAAAATGTAAAAGAAAAGAATAAAAAATGAAAGTAAAGAAAGAAAAAAGAAAGTAAAAGAAAAAGACAAAGAAATATTTTATAAAAGAGACAAAATGTGAAAAAAATACTAAACTGAAAAAAATACTAAACTGAAAAAAAATGTAAGAAAAAAAGGCGAAAACGCATAAAAAGAAAAAGACAAAGAAAAATACTTAAAGGCGGAAGACAAAAAAGAAAATACATTTAAAAGAATGGAGAACTAACAAGATTTATAAAAATATAATGAAAGCAAAAACAAAAAATTATAGCAAAACTTCCCAGAAAAAAAATGAAACAAAAATATTTAAGGACAGGAAACAATAAATTTACATCCTCTTTCACCGATTTCGTCACTTCCGGTGATTAGGCTGCAGGTAAGCCAAGTACAACATACCTGAGTGATGCTCTATCGTGATGCACCTGTATATTTTAGCCAATCAATGGCTCTCTCACCATTTCACAACGCCCACCTAAGTACAGAACAAAGAAAAGAATTGAAAAAGACTGCGAAGGGGAAGAGATATTGGAAGATGAGAAAAAAAAGAACATTCCTCAGTGGAGAAGTGAGTGTATGGACAAAGATGGTGGATAAAGAGAAAAGAGAAGAAACAAAAAAACTGAGGTAAAGCTAACCATTTCTTTACCGTCTCACACCAAGCAAGGCGATAATGCCACTAGAACGCAAGGCATTACTGGGAGTAAAAGACAATGACAACACATTGCAAGGGACCGGAAACCAAATCCCAAAAAGGAAACAAGAGATAACCAATACTAATGAACAGGAAATGGTTGTTAATCGAACGATAAGATCTACTCCTAATTCTGTTGCGCATCTTCTCCTTAAACTACAAGCTCAGTCTGCTAGAAATTGACCTACAGGACGGGGAATGAATGTGAATCGAGCGATAGTACATACATACACTACCTTAGGTGTACTCCGCATAATCTCCATAGACTACAAGCTGAATCTGTTATCAATTGACCAGATGGACGGGGAAGAAATGTGAACCGGATGTTAGGACCTACAAACTCCTAGGTCTGATCTGAAACTTCTACGTAGACTAGAAGCAAAGTGTGCGAGCAATTGACCTAATGCAAGGGGGAGGAATGTGCTATCTACTGCCATGTCCTCTCCGCAACTTCTCCGTAGATTACAAGCACTATCTGCTGGCAAATGACCTAATGGACGAGAAAGGAATGTGAACAGGCCGATAGAACTTATCTCTTCCTAAGTCAGATCGGCATGTGATCCGTAGATTACAAGCTCAGTGTGCTAGCAATTCACCTTCTGGACTGGGACGAAATGTCTACGGAACGATGGCACATATCTATTCCTAGGTCTACTCCGCATCTTCTCGGAGTCCACAAGCTCAGTGTGCTAACAATTGACCTACTGAACGAGGAGGAAATTTCTACTTAACGATAGGACATATCACTTCCTAGATCTACTCCGTATTTCTCCGGAGACTACAAACTCACGTTGCTAGCAATTGACCTACTGGACGGGGAGGAAATGGCTAGCGAGCGATAGGACATATCTCTTCCTAGGTCTACTGCACATCTTTCACGGAATCTACAAGCTGAGTGTGCCAGAAATTGTCCTATTGGACGGGGAGGAATTGTCTACGGAGTGATAGGACATAACTATTCCTAGGTCTACTCTGCATCTTCTCCGGAGACTACAAGCTCAGTTTGCTAGCTATTGACCTACTGGACGGAGAGGAAATGTCTACGGAGTTATAGGGGATATCTATTTCTAGGTTTGCTCCGCATCTTCTCCGGATTTCACTAGCTGATTGTGCTAGCAATTGACCTACTGGACGGGGAAGGTTATGTCTACGGAGCGATAGGACATGTCTATTACTAGGTCTACTCTGCATCTTCTCCGGAGACTACAAGCTGAGTGTCTTAGCAATTGACCTACTGGACGGGGAGGAACTGTCTAACGAGTGATAGGACATATCTATTTCTAGGTTTACACCGCATCTTCTCCTGAGACTACAAGCAATTGACCTCCAATATGCACTACAACTTAATATATACAATTCTTACCTTCTATACTCGCAATAATAGAGATTCATTATATATCTGATTTGATTGCAGAGCTTATTTACGTGATAACTTCCTAGGAATCAAGCAAAATTATATTGTGTATAGATAAAATGTCTCTTTCGATTCATGACTCTTTATTTACCCGCAGTTGGCAGCCGTTTTTGTGTTTGTTTTTTTTTTGTTTTTGTTTTTGTTTTTTTTTCAACAGTAGCCTGCTTGCCAACCAAGGCTATAGAAGACAATCTGGTCTGCTATTTAAACCATAACAGAGTGGAGAAGAAATGGATTCATGGCTTTCGCAAATTTATCTGCGCTTAAATGGGTGCGACGAATACGAACTTTAGTCTCTGATTTCTCATTGCGAGCCGTTGTCCATTAAGGCTGCTTTATACTTACAATCAGAAAATGATCGTTGAACACTCTGGTGGGGGGCATATAACGTGAAAAGTCAGCCTAAAGAATTTACTACTCACAGGATACGGGGAAAATATTAAACGTGAAAATATATATTTGAACCGTGCGAGAGAAGTGAGAAATTTCGGGCATATTGATATGATACTCATCATTACCGGCGCAACTGGAAGAGCTGTAAATCCTTAAATGTAAAGGAAACGTCGAGGATAAGTAGAAAAGCAAGAAGAAGAAGAAGAAGAATTGGGTAAAAAAGGATGAATACTGAGAGGAAGAATAGGGAGGAGAAGGGCGAAAAGATGAAAGGCGAGAAGAAGGAGAAAAAGAAGAGGAAGAAGTAGTAGAAAAAGGGGATGGAAATCTAAAGGATTAAGAGTGAGAAGAAAGGCGAATGAAAAGAATGTTCAGAAGGAAAAGAAAAAGAAGAAAAAGAAAGATGAAAAACAAGAATGAAAAGAAGAAGAAAAATAAGAAGTTGAAAAAGATGATGATGATGATGATGATGGAGAAAGAAGATGAAGATCGAAAGGAAGAAGGGTGAGAGGAAATTTTTGGGAAAAATGAGAAAAAATAAAGGCAAGAAGAAGAAGAAGAAGAAGAAGAAGAAGAAGAAGAAGAAGAAGTGAAAGAAGAAGATTATGAAAATCAAAAGGAAGAAGTGTGAGAAGAGAAAGGCGAGAAAAACTATGCTGAAAAGAAGAAAAAGAAAAAGAAAGAGGATGATGATCAAAAAGTAAAAAGAGTAAGAGAAGAAAAAGCGAGAAGAAAGAGGATGAAGGTCGAGTGGAAGAAGAAAAAAAAGAAGAAGAAGAAGAAGAAGAAGAAGAAGAAGAAGAAGAAGAAGGGAGCGGTGGGGAAAAGAAGAAAAGAAAACGAAAGAGAAGACGACGTTGGAGATGGAGGATGACGAGGAATGCCGGACGCTTAAGGGGAACATCTGTGTTGGCTACGAATATAAAATAATAAGAAAAACAATAAAAAGTGGGTAGGGAAAAAGAAAGAAACAAGTCAAAATTCATCGACTTTTACCAAATTGTAGATATAAACCTCAATCGAAAAAGAAGAAAATACGGTATTAAAAAGAAAAAAACCCGAGCCGCCCAGAGTTATGCGAAAGAACTATACTGGCAATTTCCCTGGATCAAATCTCCTTCTGGTTGGCAAATATTCGACAAATACCTAACAGACAGTGAGCTTGAAAACGGACAGATTGGTAGAGAGTCAGGTGCTAAGGCGAATGGAACGGACCAACCTGAGAATACATACATGTTAGCCAGACACTAATTTTAGCTAAGAATTTTCTAAGCTTAGCTTAGTCGAACAGAACATATGTGTAAAAACCTAGTCAGTGAGAATCGAATTCTCCCATTCGTAAGTATATGGTAAATACCACCATTGAAGAGAAAACATATGTAGCAAAAGTGGCTTAGTCTGACCTCCCCTTTCTTAAGTGCTATTCCTCTTTAGGATATAGACGATCATATCTCTCCACAATTTCCTTTCTTTTAATATCTATATGAGAGACACGGTGGAGTAATGGATACCGGCTCAGATTAAGGAATCGGAGAGCTGAGTTCGAATTCTAGTCAAGTTCCTTACACTGGGAAAGGTATGAATCGATCCTTTCTCGCCTACCTATAAGTAAAATAGCACTACAGTACTTGAAGGTAGGAAATCTCTTAATTCAAAACAGTCTGGAGATTGTTTGGTTCCGTCAGCCTAGCTTGCCCAGTAAGTTCCACTGGTGCAACAGCTGCAGTACATGTGGTACCCTTACGACTCTAATGCGTTACGAGATTCCCTTATACCGGTTGCCAAAAAAAAAAAAGTCTAGAGAGTAAAGTCTGCATTGTTATTCATTTCATACCTGAAGAATAGGTGGGAGACAGATTATTGGCTTTCCCAAGAGTATTAGTGTAAAGTAAGTACAAACTGTCTCCACCGAAACTTGAACTTGGCTTCCTCTTTGTCATGAGAGTACCACCAAGATTCTTTTTTATAGTAAAGCTCGCCCAATACAAATCTCGAGAGAAACTCAAGCTAGACGGTTACTGTGAACATGGATATGGTGAATTAGGTGCAATGAGAGTGGGAGAAGATATGATAGGAATTAAAAATACTAGGATAGGAAGAATAGATAACGATTAACCTTTGACTTGAAGGATGCTCAAAGAAGCAGCGACCCGTTAGTTTATCCCAGAAAATATCAGATATTGACGAAAAGCCGCTTGAGTATAACTTTCATTTTACATAAAATGAAGTAAAAGTTTGAATTAGTCCAAACATTTGCCATGGAAATAGCGATCGAGTAGCGACGAGTTTGTGATGTTGCAACATTGGCAGAGATGCGACAGAGTCAAGAATATCTTCTTCCCTTAAAAAACTGCTTAAACTCTATCAAGGACGCAAAGAAAAGATTAAGCAGCTCCAGCCTAGATATGACAGCAATACTCCATTTCTTTTCTTTTTTCTTTTTTCTTTTTTTTTTTTTTTTGTTTAATCAGACTCTTTAAAAGTATGGCACAAGGAGCCAGTTGCTTCCTGGAACGATAGAATGAACCGATCATTTTTTTACTAAGCATCTTTAACAATGGATTCGATTTCGAATTTGAACTCTCTGAGCAAATTTCACAATTTATATGGTTTCTCACCTACATGTGCTTGTGAAATTTGTGGCTCAATATTTACAATGAATTTTATTTTAAAATATCACAAAAAGTGAGAAACCATATTCATCGGAAGTATGTGGTTTATCGTTTTCAGTGGATTGTATATATGAGCCATACTTGAGCTTATGAAGGAAAGTTGAAACCCACTAGACGTTCAAAGCATTGAACTATATTGAGAGATCAACCTTTCATTATAACTAGAGAAAATTCAGGATTTTATCGGTAATGATCAAACGTTGTTATTTTGTTGTTTTTTGTATTGAAAATTACAACCCAATATTTTTCTCTTAAACTAGGTTAGAGGATAGATAGATAGATAGATAGATAGATAGATAGATAGATATAATGAAACTGAGATAGATAGATAGATAGATAGATAGATAGATAGATCAACTGAATATTCTCCCATCATTTTTTCAAATTCATAATAATCCGCATAAATGTTTAATACTGATATGAGAAAGTTCTCGAGTTTAGCTAGCATCTTATACCTATGTATATGTCTGTCTGCTAGGGCAGTTAACGAATCTCTGATGTCAACAGGTCTCAGGTACCTTGAAGTTTCTTTAACACCCACAGAGCCAACCTATGATATAAACAGCAAATATGTCGAGAGTACCTTAGTTACAGTTTCTAGAATATAGCGTATAAGTAGTTTGAAAAAGTTCAGTATGCTCAAAACATTGGTCGCAATGACTTGTGACTCCGTGCTAGTACATCCATCGACAGCTTCACAATGCTTAGAAGAATCCGTCGTATGGTTTTCAGGCAGTGTCCAAATGTGCTGCACTCTGGGGTCACCTCCACCAGACCCCAGGGTAATATCATAAAGTCACCTCCCTGACGTATCGACCATGGTGAAATTCGAATCCGGGTAATAGTCGAAACCAACGCTTTAACCATTCGTACACACACACACACACACACATACACACATACACACACACAGATGCTGCAATAAATTGAGATAGATAGATAGATAGATAGATAGATAGATAGATAGATAGATAGATAGGTAAAATGACACTGTGATAGATAGATAGATAGATAGATAGATAGATAGATAGATAGATAGATAGATAGATAGATGTGCTCGGGTTGATAGTGGCTAGATGTTAACCCCTCTCGGATAAGGGAAACTCTGAATTCAAAACAGGAGACTGGCTTTGTTTGGGGATCTCGTTTCACACTATGTAAACTAGTTCTCTTTATAGTTAATGGTACTGTACAAGACTTATTATTATTATTATATGTTCCGTGTCACGTTGCCGATCATGGCTCTCAGCAATTTTTTTGTCCTTTGTAGCGCTTAAATGTTGTCTTTTTGTTATCTCTCCTATATCTGTAACAGTTCAGTACACTTTACTTAATTTATTACGAGATTTCCCTGTTATTTTCCTTAGCTTTTGGAAGGCATCTTTCTTTCTCCAAATGCACGGCACTTTTTGTCCTCTGTTAAAAAAAAACTTTACAGATATTTCAATTGTAGTACTTGTTTGATTTTGCTATCTTCCAAGCATATAATATCCTCTACGCCGGTGACTGCGACCTCGTTTCGTACACTACCGCTAATATGCAGTGTTTTTATGGACAGGTTATCCAAGTCATGCAAAGACTTTGGTCTGAAAATCAATTTTGATAAAAGATTTTTCATGTTTCAACCAGCATCAAGTACAGTCTGTGTGGAACGGCGTCCATCTACGTCGACGGGACGGAAGTTGAGTGTTATTGACGCCATTTCTGCTCTTCACGACTGCGTGTGGTTTCAGAAAAGCCTGAAAAAGCAAACAAAGATGCCTATAAAGCTTGCTTTTTTTACGAGCCTTCTTTACTATTGCGAGACCTGGGTTGTTACAGGAAACATTCAAACCTATTAGAGCGTTTTGCGGTGCCTGAGATCGATCTTGGACATTAACAGCATCTCATTTTCAGAACACAGAAATACTGGAACGAGCTGATACACTCAGCACAGAAGCTCATAGACAATGGGGCCGCCTTCGCTGGGCAGGACATACGGGTTGACGTTCGTCGTATTCCGAAGTAAATGCTTTACGATGAGATGTCTGAAGGAAAAAAGCCTCATCAAAAACCAAAAAGGAGTTTCAAGGACTGTATCAAAGAATCACTATCGCATTTCGATAAGCTGGGCAAAAACCAAAAGATTTGTCCGCAAGGGAGGAAAAGTAGACACAACTTTTCCTCATTTTGTTTGCTGTTTGGTGTGAACGAAGACGTTTGTCAAACGCAGGCAAAGCTACCTCAGGAGTCACATAGATAACCAACAGATTATTTTCTATTCATTATTGCAAACCCTCGTACCTGTGATGTTTGAGGCAAAGTCTACGGGAGCCTCTCCGGACTCACGAGACATTTGAAAACTCAGAATGAAGCTCCACCTGAAAGGCCTAACCATCAGGCCGAAAACACGGATTTAGTTTGCAGTCTATGCGGCAAACTATGTAAACCTCTCACCAACTTCAAAAGTCCCTGTCGATTTCACGTTCGTAGGGACAATCTGTTATAAGTCTACTTGTCAGCGATGGCCATGATCGTCAACTGACTGGGTACATCTAACGTTTTTCGCCATGTTCCACTGTGAACTGCCTTCTTGAATTAGGTTTACGATCCTTTCCATTGTTTCAATTGTCAATCCTTTCGTTGGAGGCATGTTTTCTTTCAATTAAATATGCCCAACTGCTTATTGAAGTCGACAAGAATTATTTTATCTCTAGACCGATTTGCATACTTCCGCTTCTGCTGACTATTTTTCTGGAGAATTTAAATGACATATTCATTCTATAATGTTTCCGTTAACATTGGGTTATTTTATAATATTTTCCACTGCATGGAAAAATGCCATTAATTTAAATAAGTTAATGTAGATACTTTAAGATATAATTTATGAAACCAGAATGTTCATCTATGAAATAATTAAATCCCGTCCCGTTTTGTTTTATTTCCTTATCAGTGTCAGTTTTATTTACTGCTAATTAAAAACAGCAAGGTGTTAATTCAATCATTTTTGCCAGGGATTTTACTAGTTTATCCATGCCATATAAATAATAGTATATTTTTTTAAGTCCTTATAGTTAGACAGTTTTCACATTTTCCCAATTGTTAGATTAACAGAAAATAACTCCGGGGAATCACTTTATTACTTAATAACAGTAGAAAGACGATCCCCGACTTTATGAACAGTAAAATCTCCACGTGATAATTGTCTATCCATGTCAACAAAAATCAGGACATATAGTATTTTATTTTATTGTTTTTCCATATGTGAGTTTTTAAATATATTTTTTCAATTATTGTTATTATACTCTACTCTTTCACTGAGTCGGTCTTTTCATCTTCGAAATGTTTTCCCTTTTCTTCTCCCTACCTCTCTTCTCACTTTCTGTATATTCCTGTTTATCCTATTTTTGCTGTATTCTCCAAGCCTCTGACTCTTTTATACCCTTTCTTCATTCTCTCTTCGTCTCTCTATCTGCTTTTACTTCAGCTCTCCCGTTTATTCCTATTCTCTCTCTCTCTCTCTCTCTCTCTCTCTCTCTCACTCGTCTTTTTTTTCTTTTTCCTTCTCTCTCTCAAGCGTATTGCTGTTTACATCTCTGTCTGTCTTGCAATTTTTCGTCTATATTTCTGTCTTTTCCTCTTATTACTTCCTCTATTTCTCTCACCTTTTCTTTCTCTTTCGCTTTCTCTCTCTCTTTCCATATTTTATCTCCCTCTGTTTATCTCTTTTTATTTTCTTTCTCATTTCTACTTCACTTTCTCTATTTATCGCCCTCTCTATCTATCCTTATCCTTCTCTTTTACCTTCTATTACTCTCTTTACTCAGTCTTTTTCCCTATTACAACACTGTTTCTCTCTTTATCTTCTCTCTCTATTTTCTCTTCTTATAACTGACACTCTCCTACTTTCTCTCTCACTCTCTCTCTCTCTCTCTCTCTCTCATTCTCTCTATCTATCTCACCTACGCACATTCATAAAGCCACACTGACGCACCTGAATCTGTAAATTTGCTTCGCTAAGCGCATAAATCCGATTAATCTGCCTCTGAGAAAGACCACCAGGAAAAAAGGTCACAATCATGGCGTCAGAATACTAAAATATGTAAAGCGCTTATTCCACGTCATGCCTTTCGACCGGAAATGAGCTTTGGAAAATTTCCTGATTGGGAATAGTCGTAGACAAGTGGGTGCGAACAAAGATGAGTCGAGGAGATAGATAGATAGATAGATAGATAGATAGATAGATAGATAGATTCAGACTGAAGATAGATAGATAGATAGATAGATAGATAGATAGATAGATAGATAGATGCGAATCGATTGAGATACTGCGACAAACATAAAATAATAAACAGACCAACAAATATTTACTCATATATGCATACACACGCAGACACATACACGCACACACAAACACAAGAATACATATCTATATATTTAATCATTTCACCCCAAGAAGGGCGATAATGCTGCTAAGACACAAGAGGTTACTATGAGAGAAATAGAATGATAAACTTTAGCGAGGAGAAAGGAAAATAAAAGAACAGATGACATAAGATGACGATTGACGTTGCATTTGAATTTTTGAAGATCTTACGTGACAGGAAAGCAAGAAAGTGGAAGAGTGTTCTACAGGCGAGAAGTACGAGAAAAGTAACTATTATAATAGAACTTACGGTTACATCAAAAGCAAAAGGATGAGACCTATCTGGCAAACTAGTAGAATGCTTAAAGCCTGATGATTGCGTTTAGCATGAAACAGTCTGTCGCCTCTGAGTGTTAACTTCAATGTTCACTTTTATATTTACATATGGTCTATATCTGATATTGATCACTTTTATCCCTTAAATATAGCATACCTTAAAACTCTCTCTCTCTCTCTCTCTCTATATATATATATATATATATATATATATATATATATATATATATATAAACTATTGGCCTATACTTTGAGCATTACGAATGTTTAATTACTCTCTAAGTTTAACCGAACTATCGTGATGAAATCGATCATAAACGAAAATGACATTTTCATCAATAATTAATTATATCTAAGGATCGGAAGGTCATGAAGTATTGAAATAAAAGTTCATATATATATATATATATATATATATATATATATATTATTCCAGGATTATTTTCCAACTTCAAGATGATCTTCGTTTTGTTGTGACTTCCTGATCCAGTTTTCCTCTCTACTATTCCCTCTTTTTAAAACTTATTCACCGTTCTCTTGATGGTTCATGAATGGACTTTGAAGATGGAAGCCAGAGTATGAATGTTGGTACCATTACTGGAGACCTGAATGATCTTTTTCTTCTCAACATTGCTCAGTTGGGAAGCCTGTGGGTCTGACACAGAACAATTTTAACCTCTTTTTTAGCTGATTAACTCAAAGGGTTTTTGAATGATTCTTATGAAAAATGGTGTCAAGATGGTTTTATCTAAAAACCTGGAAGAAAAAAACTCTTTTCTTTAGATATAAAATATTTTGTGGGATGGATAATTATGTTGTTACACGATTTGGAAACTTTTGCTGTTACAGAGAATATATATATATATATATATATATATATATATATATATATATATATATATATATATATATATGGGAACCTGTTACGAATTGTAGATTAAATTCAATAGATTTAATATCATTAAAACCCTCAATTTTTTTTTTTTTGCAAAAAATATGTACTCCAGATTTGAATTTTCCCATTCGCATATATTAACCAATCGGCGATGTTATTTCAAATGCACTGTAAACTGAAAAACAGGCATGTGGGTCGTCTGCTACGAAATTTGAAGGATCAATCCTGAAAATGATCAACAATATTTTCACTACTAAAATAGATATTTAAAATTTGGAAAAAATAATTATTAACTAATAAAATTCTTAGTCTAGTAAACTAACTTTTAACTTCTTCGAGTCTATTTTCTATAAATATTCGCAGTGTTAAGTTAGTTTTCAGTTTTCCGTAAACCTGTGACCAGGGTTCGTTGTTGTGTACAAGCTGAATTCTCACGCCTTTCGTATAAATTGCACAACATTTGACATATTTGTCGAGTATCTTCTTGCAATAACCTCACGATTGAAAAGTAAATTAAGCACGCAAGAAACATATGAACGCAGTTATGTAAACAATGTGTTAGTAGTAGTTACAACACAGTCTCGCCTACTGACATGCTGATTACTAGAAAAGTACACGCATTCATAAAACAACGTAAATACTTGATATTTTCTTTATGTAAACACGTCCCTTGTCTTCTATCATTTCAATTTGAAAGAAATAATAAAACGTGTAGAGCTGTGTTGGAAGATTGTTTAGTTCTTCGCTTTTCACACGCTAATTTATCTCTCTCTCTCTCTCTCTCTATATATATATATATATATATATATATATATATATAAAATAAAGGACAAAGTAAGAAACGAATTCCAATGTAACATGTTTGACCTTTATTAAGATTTAGTCAGAGATCAAAAATAGAAATGAAAAAGCAAAAAGACAGAGGATTGGAATGTTATAATTTGGGGGAGTTCTCATTGATCAGACACGCGTCACTTGTATAAACGCAACGATTAATATATAAATATGTGTGAGGAAGATTTAGGATGTTAAAATATGTGATAGGGTAAAAGTGTTTAGGGAAATTTGTAAAATCCTCATTATTTTTTACATAATTTAGATTCATGAATAATGGATTTGTAGAAAAATAGTGATATGATGCAATAATTTAACCGAGTGTTCATGGTTGGTAGTAAAGCTATGATTATATTTTTTTTTTCTAAACGTGCATGGGTAAATTACCATAACACCCCCTCCTAATTCTTACCTCCGCAGGAGTCTCAATATCTTTTTCTCTTTGGATTAACGACATTTTCCTTTTCCTCTTTAAACAGCATTGCTCCGGGGCCGCTTAAGGTATTGGCATGTCAAAAGTATCGTAAATGACAAGCATTACTTGAGAAGTACTGTCAGCATCGTCCGACAGGCGTTTCCTGATTTGGTTCAAATGTCACTTGTGCGTAAACCGAGGACCTTTAGTTATGTAGATCATACTCTTTTCACAATTGTATACATTTCCCAGAAAGATTTATTATCACGAAACATCCTGAAAAAAAACTGTTTGTTTTTTTTTGGGGGGGGGGTAGCTTGTCGAACACAGACCTGATTTTACGCGCAAATATTACCTCGGCTGAGGGTAATGATGATGATGGTGTGTTATCGTTGGGCGTAATTCTATACACCTTAAAGAACTGTTGTTTTCTGTGGGTGTGTCCCTAGTTTTCTTCAGGGCTCTTTTCAGAGTACCAACGTCTGCTGGACCTTGAGTGATATAGGGTGATCGTAATATGATTGATCTGGAAGGTCTCACAAAAATCCTTTAAATCGCCGGACGTAGATTGTGTTCCATTGTCGGACGCTAGACAATCAACAACCCCAAATCTGGCGAACAGTTCATGGAGGAAATTAATAGTAATTTCTGTAATGGGTTTTCTACATCGAAGGACTTCGGGCCATTTCGAAAAACTATCTACTACGATGAGATAGTAGAATCCGTCTAGCGGGCCTACAAAATTCACATGTATTCGGGACCATGGTCGGTCCGTTTTAGGGCAAGGACTATATTTGATTGGGGGTGCCTTAGCTGCCAAGGCAAAGCCTTTACAAGATTTTACGATGTTTCCGATATCCTTGTCCATCTTCGGCCAGTACACATAACTTCGCATAAGGCTTCTCAACCTTGAAATCCCCGTATGGACGACATGGAACTCTTTCAAAATTATTCTTTGTAGCATTTTGGGAAAGACGACTCGCTCACTATGTAGCAGTACTTCGCCGTATATAGTGAAAATATCTGAAGTCTGTTGGTCTTTTTCACGGATTTTGGTTTTGGTTTGACTGATAAACTCATCGATTAGTGCTTCTTATTTTATTTGGTCGTGAGTTACAGGGAGTTCCCTTACTGCGTTGCATAATGTGGTTTTAATGTCTACTTCTGTTTGAAGAGAAGCAATCACAATATCTTCAAGAGGTTTCCTGTTTCGAGACTAATCTGGATAGTCCAGGGTTTTTTAGACGGTAGGAACTCCATCTTGAAGTTGTAATTTAAGAGGATTGTTCCCCATCTACGTAGTCTATTTCATGTATGCACAGGCAGACCTTTTTTAGAACCGAAAATGCTAAGTAATGGTTTATGGTCCGTCTGCTGTGTAAAGTGTCTACCGTGAATGTACCGGTGAAACTTCGTTACCGCGAAAATAATTTCTAACGACTCCTTCTCAGTTTGAGAGTAGTTCTTCTCTGTAGAAAGAAGTGTTCTTCACGCGTGAGCAACTGATTTGTGAGATCCATCTGGCATCTTGTGTAGAATACATGCTCCAATGCTATACGTGCTGGCGTCGTTAGCAACTATAATGTCCTGGTTATAGTGAGTGAGAAACAAGTCCAACATCAAGACTTTTTTTTTTATTTTGACGAATGCTTCCTGGCATTTAGGCGTCCACTCCCAGTCCTTGTCTTTTTTTTAGAAGTTCGTTTAGCTGAGCACGTAAGTTGTGCATATTAGGTAAAAACGGTAGTAGTTTGCCAATCCTAAAAGACTCTGTAATGAAGAGAGCTGGTATGTTTTTGATTACGGTAGCCCGTTCTGGGCCTGGTCTTCTGCCATCTTTGTCGATAATGTTCCCCAAATTTTTAATCTTCTCCCTAAAGAAGTCGCATTTGGATTCTTTCAATTTCAACCTGTACTCCTGAATTCTTGAAAAGATTTTATGAACGTGTTCCTTGTGTTGTTCTATATTTTGGCTGTTTATTAATATGTCGTTCAAATATGCAACCGCAAAGTTAAGACCGCCAGCATAATGTCCATTACTTGTTGGAAGATTACCGGTGCGACCTTAATCCCGAAAGGTAGACGATGTAACTACGATTGGTGTTGATATAGAGCAACTTAGAACATTCTTCCTCTACCGGTATTTGAAGATTCTTCACTGAGATCTATTTTTGAAAAAAAAAAATTCCTCCATTTAGTTTCGCGAAAATGACTTCCGGGCTTGGTAAAATATAGTGATAGTCATTGAGTAGAGCATTAAGCCCCGTCGAGAAATTGGCGCAGACCAGCATCTCCTTTGACTTCTTTTTCACATAAATGGTCGGTGAAGCCCATTGACTGTATTCAATTTTCGACAAGACCCCGGTTCTTTCAAGTCTGTCGAGTTCTTCATTTATTTGTGGTATAGAGGCGAAAGGGACATTTCTTCTTTTCTTAAACACTGCTGGCTGGATGTCAAATTTAAATCGAACTTTGCCGTCATCTTCTTACACCGACCAGGACCCCCAGAAAAAAAAACTTCCGGAAAAGTTTCTTTTAAATCTTTTATTAAATTTTCTGCCTCGGTGGTTAGATTTTCGAGTTTTTGGCAAAATTAATTAATTGGCATGTTCCACAACTTAAATTTCTACATCGAGTCGGTGCCAAATAAATTTTCTGTATTCTTTAATACGTAATTTTTTAATTTTAACGCCCTTCCCTGAAAAGTTACATTTGTGATAAGTTTTCATTCAAACTTGATTTTCTCCCCTGTCACGAACCTGCCCATTTTATTAGATCTTAGCATGGTTGGTTTTGCCAACATTTTTCAAGTGTGTAGATTTATGATTGTCAAATCTGACCCAGAATCCATCTGTAATTTGATATTTTTTATTTAGGATTTGTGCTTGCACGTATTTCCTAATGTTTAACCCATCTTGTTCCTCCGATTTTGTGTTTTTTACGCAGCTATTAAGCTTTTCGCTTATAACAATCATGTTTGTATATCGATGACAACCTGTAATAAACGCAATCATGGAAATACAGCTTCGAACAATTTCATAGTTGTTGTGGTGTCCTCCCTCTAAAGAGTCTATTTTGGACTCTTCCGCCTACTATAATATTAGTAGGAGAGAAGGCCTTGGGGGAACAGTCGACCAAACTGTTCATGTCTGTCGAACTCTCTGCTTCGGCAGAGAGGAACTCGGACGAAGCTTTGCCGAAGGGCAAACTTTCGTCCGGGGAGGTAGACAGTCCCTGAACCCATTTTGGCGGGTTCAAAGGGAATATTTTTGGCCGAGCCTACGGGCACGGAGTACCCACAATAAACCGGCCTTGTGCCACATACATTCTCGTGGGAAGGGTTATTAAATATTAACTGTCGATTAGATTGAACACTGGGTCAACCAACACACACTCACTAGTCGTATAATACTCTATTGTTGTACTTACTATTTAATATATGATATATCTGCAACATTAGTTTTGTTATTTCTTTAACTATTTACTTGGTCACAACAATAGAACAACTTGCTTTTAACAAATTCGATTTCGGATGATTATGATTCGCGTACCTCATTATGTGCTGCAGCTGTAACTGTGGTGTGTTGACAACAAAATGAGCTGGCGAAACTTATCCCTCGTCAGGATGGTTTTGAATTCAAAGTGTTCCTTTTTGATAGACTGGTTGATGTTCAATGCGTAATGACCCAGCCTGCCCTGCCATTTAACATAGAAACGCTGGAGAAAGAGATTCATATTCATTTTCTCAAGGATATTTATGCAGTAGGGAACATCACAAACCAGGTCGAAATTCAACCTCAGCCCCCCATTTCCTGCGTCTATTAGCACACTATATGCTGATCTTCTAAGCGTAGAATGGAGCACCCAGTGAAGAATCGAACTCATTATTGAATCATCGGGGCTTTAATCACTATCCCACTGCCGTAATGTAGCTTCCCTGTGCCTTTTCTATAAGCAATTTTATTGTAACTGTTCGGATGAACTCTTCGCTATGGTCCCTAGACTTTATAAATTTAAGCGCTGTACTAGATTATCGACGAGGTCTCATCAATTCACAGCTGAATTGGTTACATGTAACCGTAAGTTCTATGCTAATAGTTTCTTTTCTCGCACTTCTTGTTTGTGGAACTCTCTTCTGGCTCCATGCTTTCCAGCTAACATTAATCTTCAAAAATTTAAATGCAATGTCAATCGTTATCAACTGTCTTCATTACCCTTCTATCCTCAATCACTAATGTTTCCCTTATTTTCTTGTTCTTTAACACACAGTAACTCTTGTGTCTTAGTGGCTTTACTGCCTTGCATGGGGTGATATAATTAAAAAAAAATGATCTAGCGAGACAAGCTTGCTAACCATTATACCACGTCGAAGTGTGCATCTATTATTACACTATATGCCATCTATCTTGATACAGCGTTTTCTTGATATTAAGGTCTCCTAATATATTTCCTTTTTCTTGCTGGTGACAAGGTGTGCCGATGTTGAACTGGCTATAAAATCTTGGCATCCGACTTCAACAGGAAATATATTGGTCTTCCAGCCATGTCTGATATATTACTCTCGCATATCTTCGTATATGTCCAGCTTACGTCGAAGTGCCTGATCGATATTGTGCTCAAAAGGTACGTTTCATTCAGTGACGTAAATTCGCTGCGCAGATCTCATGACCCGGATGCAAACTGGATACTTATCGCTATCTCAGCTGGAAAGACGAAATGACATTGCAACTGCTCTGACGTTAAAACTAACAATTACCTGGTGTAATATATTGGCTTTAACGGGTTACACGAATAGGAAAAAATAGTGGATGCACAGATAACGTCTCGATTATCGAAGCAGAAAGTGAATTTGGCAAGCCGAGTTCGAATTCCTGTTTAGTCTGTTACGTTTAATTTCGCTCTATTACCATTGTGAAATGCCCGAATCAATCTCTTCACAACCGTCTCCAAATATACGTAAAGTAGTAAAGGATACTGGACTCTCTAGCCTGAGATGTTAACTAGTTTAATAGAAGGAGTACTCTGAATAAAATAAAATAAAAACGTGAAGAGAGCAAAGAGAAACCTATCTACTATCTCAGAAAGTCATGGAAATTCAGAGATAACAGAGAAAAGCAACCACTGAAGACCCATGATCGCTTATTGTCATTTCAAAAACGATAATACGTTTTGGGGTGATGTCAGCCTTTGTTAAATTATCCAAAGTTGGTTCATTGTTTCGTGCTGGAAAATTTTTCTCGTTATAATCTTTCACTTTTACCATTTCGTCGTGCATTGAATATTGTTGTCATATCTGGTTTGGTGCTTCTGCTATGTATCTAGAGATTCTTGAAAAAATCCAAATAGTTATTGCTCCTGATGTGGCATTTCGGCTTCACTCCCTCTCCCACTATCATAAACTAGCTTCCCCGTGCCTTTTTCAAAAATATTTTCATAGCAATTGCTCTGCTGAGTTGTCCTCTTTGGTACCTCAACTTCATGAATTTAAGCGTAGTACTAGATTGCCAGTTAGGTCTCCTCATTTTGCTGTTGAAATAACGAGATGTAAGCGTAAGTTTTATTCTAATGGGTTTTTCTCTCTAATGGGTTGATAGCAGACACAGAAAATAAACTGCAGGAACTCTAAGACAAGGTAGTAAAGGAAAGTGAGAAGAAAGGACTAATTATCACTCGTAAGAAGACAATAAAATGGAAAGCACATGCTTGAATTTGGCATCCCCTGAACAGGAAAATATCTCCGAAGTGTTTCAATAGACTGAGGAAAAAGTAACAGGAAAATCCGAAGGTGCATTGGAATAGTGAAAGATGCCTTCCAAAAGCTAAGCAAAGTATTAAGAAACAGGAAAGTTTCGTTAGAAACAAAGAAAACAATGCTGAATTGCTATGTAATATCAATCCTTCTATATGGCAGTGAATGTTGGGGAATTTTCTCAAGATGAACAGGTGACTTGAAGTTTAAATACCTAAGAAGTATTTTGATTGAGGACGAAAAATGGGACACTGAAATCCGAAAGCATATTGGAATAGCAAAAATACTTTCAAAAAGCTAAGCAAAGCATTAAGAAACACGAAAATTCAGTTAGAAAAGAAGATGTTGTTTAGTGGATTTCATTTAGCGTCATATGGGTTATTTATTACCAAAATATAAATATTTTAACACAATTTTATGGCTTTAACTAGATATATTTTGAACGCAATTATATGCCTTCAACTACAGATAAAATGTATTGTTGGTATTTCTACTATAAATATGTATTTTATACTTTCATAGTGTTTCGATTTTGTTTGATTGGTTCACTATTTGCCTATAGCTGGGACCCAAGCAGGTACTACCACTCCAGGTCAGGATGGACCTGGGATCAACAGCAGTTATGAGGCGGTTCCACGCTCCTCAAAACCAATCTCCTGATCGGAGACTTTGCTGCCGGATTCAGTTTATCGTCAAACTCAGGAGTATTAGAAAGAAAGAAAAGAGTGCTTAGCTGATATTTAGCATAAATCTTCCGACAGTAAATGCTGGACAATTTCCTCAAAAATGAAGAGATATTTTGAGGCAAAAGAAATGTGGTTCTACAGAATAATGCTGAGAATGCCCTGGACGGAGCATTTAAGCAACGAGGAAGTTTTAAGAACAATATACACATAAGGACAATTAAAAAAGATCAGCAAGGGACAATGAGGCGGAAGGACCTATGGGTCATTTAATACCGAAATTTATTTTTCTTGGGAGCATTAGTAATTTCTTTTACAAAAATCTATTGCTGGGATGTTTTTGTTTTAATTATTTTTTATACAAATATCTGGCTTTTTACTGTGAAAATATGTGCCTGGTATTCTTTACTATAAAAATGTATTTTCATACTTTCATTGACCATAGCTGGGAACCTAACAGGTGCTACCACCCCGGGTCAGGTGCGCCTAGGAACAACTGCAATTAAGAGGTCTTTTTCACGCTGCTCAAAACCACCCGATCAGAAGCCTTGCTGCCGGATGTAGTTTATCGTCATCCCCAGGACGTTTTCTTGGAGTGAAATGTTTTAAAGAAAATATAAACAAAAAGGACAATTAGAAAAGATCACAAAGAGATACAATGAGGAGATTGGGTTTGGGGAATTTCGTACACACTGAAGGATCATGGGACAGAATGGAACAATAACATACTTAACGAGTTTGTGTAAATGGATGATAAAACATGGAATGGGCGGGATATTAAGCAGACAATGATTGGTAAATAGCTACAAAGGACAGGAAGTTGTAGAGAGTCATAAACGCACTCGCCCGGCAAAATTGAAGATGAACTACAGTAAAAAAAAAAAAAAAAAAGGTCAATGTCGGGCACTGAGTCCAGGTAACAATTTTGCCGGTCCGGTAAGTACGACCTTCCAACTGAAAACAGCTCAACGCACTTTGTCATATTATTTGATGCAGATCAAGTTTTGCAGAGCTGTGTGATCAACATGCCAAAGATAGAATATAGAAAGATGAAGACATTTCTCCAAGAATAACCCAAAAACAAAACAGACAAAACTAAAAGAAATGATGGCAATATCTTCTGCTTCCTTTCATTTTTTTTTTCACTGTGTTTGGCAGGTCTAATTAACAATTTGGGAGGCCTGATAAGATTTCTGCGATAAGATTAAAGGAGGATTGGTGTTGCAATTTAATTTTTTCCTTACTTATCATGCGACAAGTTCTTAGTCCTTCTGTCGCCACCAACAGATGGCGCGTGTCTCTAGCTTATCAATCACTTGGTAGGTATATAACAGGAGGGAGAAAATGGCATCTGAAATTCAGATAAACAGAACAAGCTCGTAAGGTGCTCGGGGCAAATTGTTTTCTAAAATGAGTTATCTCCCTTGTCAATATCTTTATCGTTGTTTGAATTTAATTTAGTTCGTCCAAATGCACAGATGCTAATATTAAAGTGATATATATATATATATATATATATATATATATATATATATATTGGCCGTTTTCATGTTTTCTGATGGCGCCAGTTCATTTGCAAAACATATCAAAACATGTTTTACAAAATTGTGATATATATATATATATATATATATATATATATATATATATATATATAATAATTTATATATATACATTACCAAATTATCATATATATATATATACATTTATATGTGTGTGTGTGTGTGTGTGTGTGTGTGTGTGTGTGTGTGTGTGTGTGTGTGTGTGTGTGTTTGTGACAATTTTGCAAAACATGTTTTGATATGTTTTTGAAAAGGAGCTGGTGCCATAAGAAAGCATAACAAGATAGATTATATCGAAATCGACTTCGAATTCAGTAAGGTCAAATTAGCAGCTGATCTCAAAAATGATCTACAACGTGCTGTGCAAGAAATGGCTTGTTAATTTTAACCCTCAGAAACCGAAACTGTTCCCTTTTAATCGTTTAAGATAGAACACCTTTTTGGCCTTCCATCATCATGGCTGATGCTAACCTTCAGGGTAGTAACTCTCTGCGCCATCTCGAGCTAATGTTCTTAGCTGACATGAAGTGGAAAGATTATATTGAATCAATAGCTAGATCTGCTATTAGGCAAGTTGTTAAATTGCGCCGTGCTAGACAATTTTTTCTCGCTAGAATCTTACATATTTATTAATCTAAATTTATAAATCCATGTTTTAAATATTGCTACCTCATCTGGTCTGGTGTTTCAGCTATATTCTGGATAAAATCCAACTGAGAATCTGCAATATTATTGGTCCTGACCTATCATTTCAGCTTCAGCCCCTTTTCCACCGCCGTAACATAGCTTCGCCGTGTCGTTTTCTATAAATATTTTCATGGTTATTGTTCTGATGAACTCTTCTCTATGGATCCTAGACTTTATGAATTTAAGCACATTTGGCAACAATTATTTTCCATTTGAGTTGGTTAAATGTAAGTGTAAGTTCTATGCTGAGTGTTTCTTCTCTCGCACTTGTGGAACTCTCTTCCGGTTTCTTGCTTCTTAGTTAACTTTGTCAATCGTTATCTTCTGTCTTCTCAGTGGCTGTTCTTTCATTGTTCTCTTTCCTCTTTCAATATTCTCACACACTCAGTAACCGCTTTGAGTCTTAGTGGCTTTATTGCCTTGCTTGAAATAATTTTAAAAATAAAATAAAAAATATTTTAATTGAATTTGATCCAGTTAACTATTCTAATTTTATTAATACTGATTCACTATCGACTCATTATCGTATTATTTAATTTTAAACATGTTTAATATCTTTGCTTCAAAGAAACCAATTTCCTTTGCGAGTTTTACATCAAAAAATAGACAATAAGGTGGTTTTTTCACCAAAAGCCCGACTGAAAAAATCGCGTGTATCGTGTTGTCATAGCCGTTGGTTTCGTCATTCTTTCAAGTGTACGAGAAATCTATGCACCTGTCTAGGCCGAAACAAATTGCACAATAAAATTCACCTGGGTAGTTCTGATTCAGAATGAATAAAAAAATAATTAAATAATGGAATCTCACATCGTTTTCTCAAGTATGATGTTCAACATTTAGAACCTAACACCCAGATTATCTGCACATAATATTTGTTTAAAGAGGTGTTCATAACTATCCCTCTATTCTCTCTCTTCTCTCTCTCTCTCTCTCTCTCTCGATATATATATATATATATATATATATATATATATATATATAATGTAAGTGTATGAAGGTATAGGAATGTATTATTTTCCGAAAACGGTCAGCACATTGTAGCCGTGTTCATAGTTAATATTAATATTATCTATGAACACGGCCAAAATGTATTGATCATATTTGTTAAAAAAAATACTCTCATAACTTCAGACCCATACATAAAACCACACATATTTAGTTAAAAATAAAAAAAGCCTTTGATAACGACTAAAAGATTAGCCGAAAGCGCTCGCATATGTAGGACATTTCAACAGTTTTTACACAATTTGTGTCCTGAAAAAATATACGAACACAAGAAAAATTAATAAAAAAATAAAAAGCTTAATCGCAGTACTGTCAGTCGTCTTTAATGAAACTCACACACACACACACATATATATATATATATATATATATATATATATATATATATATATATATATATTAAGGCATTAAAAACTAGAAATGTTGTATTGCAGGCCATGATAAGTTTAAAATAAAACACACACCAGTCGACCGGTTTCGTCCCTCTCGTCAGAACTGTTAACGGGGAATTTAGATTATGAGGAAAAAAAAAAGTCTGTCATGGGTGACATGAATGAATGGACAGGGAAGGAAAGAAAAAAAATTAAAATTATACCAACCAAGCTGCTAGAAGCGCAGAACAGCAAGTCCAAACAAACAATCTCTTTGTTTGCAAAGAGCAGGTTGCCTGGACCTGATGTAAAGCGACTCCAACACCTTAAGATGGAAAAGTGAGTGCGAACTGGCCAAGACGGAAAACCAGTTCACACTGAAATCCATCGCACAAGTTGGATTCTTTATAAAATGATCCGCAATCGAAGACCCATACGTGTTACGAATGGTATCGCCCAAAGAAAATGAAATCAGTTGTTTAACTGAGATCTTAGTGAACAATGGTTATCCGTTGAACATTGTTCAATCGGTTATTCGAGATGAGACCGCCAGGTTCAACAAAATCAAACCTGCTTCAGTAGGTAAATGTCCGGTCTATCTTCGTTTACCGTGGTTGGGTAGGATTAGTGAATCCTTCTCCAAGCGTATTTCATGTAGTTCACGTGAGTGTTATTTTGGAGCGAACGTTCGTGTTGTCTTTCAAACTAAGTCCGTACTTTCACCTATGTGTAAAGATGTTCTACCCCCCACCATATTAACTCTATTATTTACTATTTCAAATGTAGTTGTGGATGCGACTACATAGGTAGAACGACACAGCGGTTGGACGAAAATTAAACAACACGTACCTGCGATAATACTAAACAAAAAATTTTTTTGGGCGATACCATCTGTAACACGTATGGGTCTTCGATTGTGATCATTTTATAAAGAATCCAACTTGTGTGATGGATTTCAGTGTGAACTGGTTTTCCGTCTTGGCCAGTTCGCACTCACTTTTCCATCTTAAGGTGTTGGAGTCGTTTTTTACATCAGGTCCAGGCAATTCTGTTTCCTTGCAAACAAAGAGATTGTTTGCTTGGATTTGCTGTTCTGCGCTTCTAGCAGCTTGGTTGGTATAATTTTAATTTTTTTCCTTCCTTCCTGTCCATTCATTCATGTCACCCATGACAGACTTTTTTCTTTTCCTCATAATCTAAATTCCCCGTTAACAGTTCTGACGAGAGGGGACGAAACTGGTCGACTGGTGTGTGTTTTATTTTAAACTTATCATGGCCTGCAATACAACATTTCTAGTTTTAATGCCTTAATACGCTTTTGTACTGTTTCAAACCTATATATATATATATATATATATATATATATATATATATATATATATATATATATATAAAGAAAGAACAGTAAGATATATAATCCGGTGTTCTTATTGATATTTTTATTTTTACAAAATAGTGCTCAATGTAAATTTACAGAGCATTAATATTATAAATTAACTGATTTAAAATATGTTTTTTCGCTACACAGTAATAACCATGTTTCAAAAATGGAAGCTAAAAGCTTCAAATTTAATTTTGTAATTAAATTAAAAACATTAGTTCCATTTCATCCTCAAGCGAATTTTCGAGTAACTTATTTTTTAAATTTACTGAGTTTTAAAGGCACAGAAAATTCATAATTCACTGTTTCCAAGGATACAGAGAGATCGTTCAGACAAGGGGTGGTAACGTGTTCATTTTTATTAAATAAAAATGAACACGCTACCACCCCTTGTGAACATAGGAATGAACACTGCAGTCTATGGCTTCCCAACATAAGGTACTGCACGCCCAGATGTTACGAGATGGAATTTCATAATAGGACAGAGTAGGACCGAGTCCTGGAGTGACGAGGCATCATTCAAGCAGCTTTGAGAAAGTTCCGGGCCGTTTGCCACCGCCGTTTGCCACCGCCGTTTTGTTGCCGCTGACACAATGCCGGCGATATAACCCATTCAATTTATTAATAAAATCTGTACAGACGTTGAAGGAAGATCTTAATTTGAGGATAAAACAAGCTCTTGAAATACAATTTAGAAACAAGATTTCTGAGGAATTTTGGTGTGAAGCAAGGAAACTTCCAAAGACTTGGTGGAAACGCACACCGTGTCCCCATTTCATATGCAACAAAATACTTTTGTGAAACTGGATTCAGCTCTCTTTTGTCAATCAAAACAAATTCTCAGAATCGTTTGAATCCAAAAGTGGAAATCGGATTACATTCTTGAAGAACGTTCGATGCTTTAACAGAATCATGAAAGAGATGAAAGAGAAATGAAGTTATTTAATTTTATGTTCGCATTTGACTGTTTGCAAATGTTTCAATTAAAATCTTACTACTCAATATGTATTTGTATTTGGGATTTGTTAAAAGCTAATTTACATTATTTTTTTCACTCGCAATAATATATTCAGTTAAGAAACTATGAATTAATCATTTTCGAATGTCATGCTCCCTTTTTCAGGAGGGAGGGGCGATTATTAATCCCAACTTTACTTGAAAAATGAAAAATTTTGGAAGACTCTAGAATTGAGTAGGTACTCCTCAGGTTTGTGACACGGTGGCACCACCCGCACATCGAATTGTTCTTGAAAACTTCCTTCCTTATCGACATAGTTCTTTCCTTCGCTGTTTTTTTTTTCTGTTTCATTTATGCTGTTGATCAAAAACTATAATTTCTTCCTTGAAATTTCAGTTTATTTAACGATCTTCTACAAAACTTGTATATAATATGATTTTCTTGTATTTGCGTTTGTTAACTTTTACCGTATACATCACTTACACCCTAACATCAGCTCTAACCTATCTACTTTAATGAGTGTAATGGAAAACGGCACGAAATGAGAAATCGTAGAACTGAGTTCGAATTCCAGTCGGTTTCGTTAAATTTATGTACGCGCAAATACTCTTTGGAAAGGTATGAGTCCATATCTTCTCTCCCAACTGTGGATTGAATAGCAGGACAGATTGGGACCTATAGCCATGACTGGCAACCAGTCTATCGTAGAAAGAAACGGCAACCTACTGATACTGAAGGAAAAATCTTCTGCCTCGTCTGCCTCGTCAGTCATGAATCGAAAGTGACATGATTTTCCAAGAGTCTCACACGAATGACACTTACCTGACTGATGATGCTTATCTCTCTTTTCGTGTACCCAATCCACCTGAATTTGGTATCAAATTAATTCCTTCTCTCCCTGTGGGTGTAGTCTATCTGCCATTGCAGTGACACCCCAACGCTAATATTATGCTTATGAAAAAAAACTTTCCATTTTCAAATGCCTGAGTTAGATCTATAGCATTTCTATTGCCCCTCTACAACCAATAAGGCCTCCACCGTCAACAGACCCCTCCACTTCCAATTATCCCCTCAATACGCCCCTCTACCTCCAGGAAGCTCCTCCACCTCCAATACGCCTCACCACCTTCATTACGCCCCCTACCTTCAATAAGCTCCTCCATCTCCAATATGTTACACCACCGCCAATAAGCCCCCCCACATCAAATACACCCCTCCAGCTTCAATGAGCTTCTCCACCTCCACGGAATCCCGATTCGTGATTATTGCTCTATTATTCTTATCAATATTTTTTTTAATATTCATAAAATTTACGCTTATTTCCGCTTTCCATAACATTAGTTGTCAAATTTTATTAGTGTAAAGTATATTTCTATCCTCTCGTAAGATAGAGTTGTTGGTGGGGAAGTCGAGTTTTATTCCCTTCGTTGGAGAGGAACTACAAAAAACCTTGTTGACCTTGGAATTGACTGTGTGTTTATACTTGGGGTTAGGGGAGAGCAAGCTCAAGTGCCTGCTTCTGCAAAAGTATGGAATTGGGCGACGGACAAATTTATTAAAACTTATTGAAATCTGAGAAAAATATTGGTCACGGAAATGATACCTCGCAGACCACAGAAACATTGTTCGCGAATGGCGTTTGAAATTCCGGTCTTAGAGTATTTCTCGCTTCGGAGAGAAAATCTTAAATTCCGTGTGTGCCGAACGAATGCCACAGCTATACTAAGGCGTGGCACGTGGAACTAGAACAATCTGCCATGATGAGCGAAATAGAAGGTTCAGTTCAAAATTACAATCATCTGAATAAGGCTGAATCGCACGACGGCCAAAACGTCGTGAATATGGCAACGAAGATGAGGACAGCAGTCCGAACAATGTAAATAGTGTAAATAATTATCAGAAGTTAAAGAAGCAGGACATACAAAGCAGCAGGTGGTTTAAATTCAGATTATTTCCTCTCCTAGACTGGTTGTCAACCAAGGCTATCGAGCCCACTCTGTCTTGCTATTTGCCCATAGCCGAGGGAAGAGATGGATTCATGCCTTTCCCAAGATACGTAAGTGAATGCAATGAATTTGACTGGAATTCAAACTCGGCTCTCCGATTCCTCAGTCCGAATTGTTATCCATTACTCCACCGTGCCTCCTCGCCCACCTCTCTCTTTCTCTCTCTCTCTCTCTCCCTCTCTCTCTCTCTCTATCTATCTATCTATCCAGACAAGTAAAATCTTTATAATATAAAACGTTAGTTTACTGATAAATCCATTTAATCTTGTTTCTGTATGTGTGCGTGTATCTGGATATATGTTTGTGTGCCTATATTGGTGTTTCCACATATGTGTGTGTGATAATACATTCAGTTAATTGTTTTTGCATGCGTTTGAATTTGTATTATGTGTGTATTATTGTTTCATGTGTTTGAATGTTTGTGTCTGTTTCTGTGTTTGTCATTGTGGATGGTTGTGTATGCGTTTGTATGTCTTTATACACTTTTTGTATGTGTGCGCCTCGGTGTCTGTTTTTATGTGTCTGTGTGTGTGTCCATCCGAGAAAATCAATTAACTGAAAAATAAGTTTTTATTTATTTCTTTTCCGGTTCCATGTAACATAAGTATTTCATTTTCTTTCTCTCTGCCTTTTTTACTTTTTTATTTTATTTTTGTTCTTTCGTTCTTGTTCATTGGATGAATTTATATCTTTGTTCCTTTACTACAAGTCATTTTTCCATTACACATGCATCGAGGAAGAAACCGGATGAAAAATAAATTCACAATTTGCACATAATGTTCGATTTATTTATGAAGTCGATGCGAATGTCTCCAGCACCATCTTTTACACAATCTTAGCGAAATCATAGAAATTGTTTAGGAAATTTACTGCTTGTAAAATCCCTCGAATTTAGTACGGCTTTTACCCGACACGAGAAAAAAAAACGATTCAAAGACGTTGAAAAGTCGTTTCTTCGCGTGCCGTCTATTTACCAAAGAATTCGATACCTTTTAACCGTTCGCCGGTGAATGATTCGAAGTTGGATGCTTGTAAATTTAATCCGTAAACGCGTTGTCACGGTCTGTAACAGTAGAGGTGAGTCGATGGTGCGTGAAATTACAAATTTTTTTTTTTTAAATTAGAAAAAAGGATCAGTGTTTCAACAGTTTTGTCTCCTTTTGTTCGACACCAGAAAAGATCAATTTTTAACAAGGCAGCCGCCTAACAATAAAAATTATTTTACGAATCGAAAACTACATAAATTTTAGCTAGACATCAAAGTCTCAACCAAAATTATATCTACTGGAGAAAAATGCTCTTTCATGTTTTTACATTTGGTGGCATTCAAAACGAATTTAGTAGAAGGAATTACTGGATTCCAGAAATGTTACTCTGAGCAATTTGCTTGTCTCAATCGAAGGTTGGAACAAACAGATCTTTTACTAAATGCAGAATATATCAGTGACTTTTGCTACATGCTAATGCATGTTTTCCTTTGAAAATGGGATGCGGTAAAAAATAAATTATGGCCCCTGGTATGAGAATTCTGTCATTCGGCCTATCACACGTTTCACTCCAATCCACCTTCACTGTTACCAAGTTAAAAATATTTTTTAAACAAATAAAATATGAATCAAAATCGTTTTTTAACTGAACAGTAGGGTGAGATCAAATATATGGATTTTACTTTGAAAATAACAAATCAATTGCATCAAAATAATATACATAATAAAACACACACACATAAACTTTCTAAACCCTCTCTCCACACACACACACACACACACATATATATATATATATATATATATATATATATATATATATATATATAAATATTTCGTTAAATATGACGGAAAAGGAAATTTTTAATACTATTTACATTGTTCGGACTCTTGTCCTCATCTTTTATTGTCATATTCACGACGTTTCGGCTGTTGTACGCTCCAAACATCTTCAGGTGATTGGAATGTCGAACCGAAACCTTTATTTCGTCCACCGGAGTAGACTGTTTTAATTCCATGTGCCATGCCTTTTTCGGGGTTATACCCCATCTCATAAATATAAACAGATGTTGAAGGAACATTTTATTAATTTTTTTTTCCCAGCATTTTCCCATTTGGTGGGAGTAAGGAATATATATTCAAATGAAATGTTGCTGCCCAAAATACATTAATACACACACACACACACACACACACACACACACATATATATATATATATATATATATATATATATATATATATATATATATATATATATATATAAATTCTACATTGGTTTCACCACGGGATCATCAGGGTTAACTGTTGATTTATTTTGTAGAAAATACAAAATTTGTGGCACAAAATCGAAAAGGGGGGAATGGGGTTGAGGCTGGTCGTCACTTAGTATCCTATACCTAGCTAATTCGATTCATGACCCATTCATTCGTTACAATTGACACATTCACGACAAAAACTCATCCATCGCCAATCAATCCTCCATATACCGTAATACCGCATACTCTCAGGGGGACCTACAAAACTCACGCATTACATAAAAATTTCATGATTTTAAAATTTCAAATGAATAAAAAACTACGGATGATATAAAATGAGAGGGGAGGGAATGAGCCCCAAAACACACAAAAAATATATCAAAACAAACCAAAATAAAGATAAATGATGTTAATTGGACCCGTCCAGCCCATAAAAAGAGAGGCCACTGTATTCTGTCTTTAGACAGAATCAAGAAGCTCTCTCGCTAAGGGGGAGGGAAAGGGTAAAATAAATACGGTCATGGAGAGAGAAAAAATATGACCCATTCGAGATTAAAACAGGGGGCCAAAACAAACTGGGGAGGTTGAGGATCTCAACTTGGATCATAACAAATGATGCAGCCGGAAACAAGCCGGGGAATGACACTTGCTCACATGAACTAGGTACACAAAATGTGATCTAACCTAACCAGGGGAGGGCTCTACAGGAAACCGCTCCGATGTGACGAACCTAAAAATGAAAATCAAAGTTGGTCCCGTTCACGAGAACCAAGATTGCCTCAGTAACCCACCTTTCACTGAAATCTGTTGAAACCAACCGTTTTCTATCAGTTCTAATCTTCATTTTGAGCTGGTGATCAAAAAATCGGATCAGATCCTGATGAGAAAGCCAGTTGCCTCGCAAGACCTCCTGTCGCGTCGTCCAAATCACCATTCGGGCCGTGGTCAGCAGCGATAGAAACACCATCCGTTTGACCCCAGAATACGGAGGCGACACATTGTCACGCACGTATGAGCACAAGATTTTCGGGATCGATACGAGCCGTCAACTGGCCGACATGGTCCCATAGGGGGCGAAACCGAGGACACTGGTAGAAGGCGTGCAAAGCCGTTTCCTCTAAGCCAAGGTCACATCGTTCACAGTCTGGCAAATCCGCCAAACCCCATATGAAGGCCTTGTCATTCGGAGATTCTGAACCAGTGATCAGGTAAGCGAAAACTCCGTGTTACTGAAGCAATCCGCCGTTGGCGCCCAAGACCGACGACAAGTCGAGCTGTTCACGAAATTAGATCCTTTGCGACCCCCCACACCAGTTCACAATAGAAGAGTCTCCTAGGCCGAGAAAAGTCACTGGACCTAGGACTGACCCTCAAGTCCGACCGACACTCACGAAGGAAATCCGATTGATCCCGGTGTTTACGACGACGCTTAAACCGCGAGATGGGAGGACTGACACTAAGGCAAGTGAAGGCGTCCCTTACAATCCCAGCCAGAATCGAATTCCCCTGTCAATGCACATCGTAGGAAAGCCAGACTCGAGGCGAGCTTGTGACTCGTCAAGCACGGCATTCCCAGCAACCTACGTTGGACACAGACTTCTCTAACGACTTTATGCTTACGTCCCCACCCACAAGATGGAAGTTAGCAAGCGCTCGATGGCTTTTGTGCCTCTTCCAGGAAGTACGGACAAGCATTAAAGGAGAAAAGGAAAACGTAAGTGGCACACACCTCTGCTCTGCCCTTCAAGGACAGCTTCCTTCGATACCAAGTCCCGACTGCAGCGCTGACATTCGCTTGTACTTCTGACCAAATTTTCTCCAGCTGGAGGTCGGACCCAAACCACACTCCAAGAATGCAAACAGGAGCGTCGATCCAACCAAATTTCCCGGAAGGTCGACCCCTTCCAGGCATCTAAACGGAAGCCGGAAGACTTGTCGTGGTTAATCTTGGCCCATGTGACTTTTCGTACCGTTCAAGCGCCTTCAGTACCGCCTCGATGTCGCTGCGGGACAACACAATGTCCAACGCCAAAGCGTAAAGTAGAGGCGACAGTGGAGAACCCTGACGAACCGATTGAGTCAGCGCGAAAGCGCCCGATATCTTCCCGTTTACCTGTACCACAGCACTAGGGGAGCGATACAGCAGGATAATCCAGCGGCGGAAGTTGGGTTGGAATCCAGCGACCTGCAGGACAGCAGCCAGGTAGCAATGGTCGACCCTATCAAAGGCCTTGGACTGATCTAAATTGATCAGCGCGGCCTCATCGTCGGCTTTTACATCCTCTGGGATCGTCCGGATCAGATGTAGGTTGCTCTGAATTGTTCAGCCCCTCACAGAAAGCTCTACTCAGGTCCCAACAGAATCTCGGCAACTGACTGCAAAGCCACCTGCAGAATCTTGGACAAAATCTTTAACTCTGTGTTTAGCAACTCCCTTGCCCTTTTTCAACAACATGATCACGCCCCTGGAGATCCGGTCGGGGAAGGACCCATGGCGGAACCAGTTGTTGAATACGGAAGTCAAAATTGGGAGAAAGATGTGCGACAGCCACAAGCACAATTCATAGGCAAACCATCCAGACACGGCGACTTGCCTCTACTGACCTTCTTCAATGCCGCATAGACCTCGCCCTCCGTGATCTCTTCCTCGCAGCGAGCTGGCTCAGTCGGCAAAACCCGAAGAAAGTCAGCCAAATAGCTACGAAACTCCTTTTCGGAGAGACCAGGCTCCTTGGTGAAACGCATCACACACAGACGAGTTAGCCTAACCAGTGGAAAGTGGGACAATTTAGTAGATCTATATCGGCCCTTCTGATTAACATTCCTCATCAGGGTGAACTGGCTAAAGAGGAACAAATTTATTGATAAAATTCCGGCTAAAACCTAAAATTAGCAGAAGCTTAAAAAGACATAAAACACGTGACTAACCGCCCCCCCACACACACACATACACAAAAAAAAACTAACCTTTATTCTAATAACCAGGCTTCAAATTTATGCATCTATATATATATATATATATATATATATATATATATATATATATATATATATATATATATATATATATATATATATATATATAACTTTTTGACAAAAGTATTTGAAAAAAGAAACCTAAATTAATGATAATAGTACTCAATAAATTTTCCTAAAGAAAAATGTAGACATAATAGGAAAAATTTAGAAGCCACGGTAGCAGGAACATTGATTTTCAAAATATATCTACTCTCCTCCTATGTTTTTGTTTCTAATTCTTCCACACCCTGTAACCCCTTGTGGTTTAGTGGCTTTACCGCCTTACATGCGGTGAAAATTAATATATATATATATATATATATGTGTGTGTGTGTGTGTGTGCGTGTGCGTGCGTGTGCAAATATAGAGAAAAATAGGAAAGAACCGTTAGGTTAATAATCCGAATTTCTTTAGTATTTTGTTTTTTTTTTTAAAAACAGTTCTCAATACATAAGTAGAGCTTATATATATATATATATATATATATATATATATATATATATATATATATATATATATATATATATATATATGATTCACTAGTAATGGACTCTACTGGTTTCTTATGTATGAGATTCAAGCAGCTCAGTTCTTAGAACCAACAGCCAAACTACCTGTACATTCGATTAGAGGGGTTAATGAGTGTACAGAACCAATCACACTTTTTGGAAGAGCTGAATACATAGAACTGGTGTACAGTATGCCAGCAGGTCCGCAGGTTTTCAATTCAGAGTTGTCATTTTCTTTGACCGTTCGCCACCCAAGGCTATAGGACCCAGACTGTTCTGCTATTTATCCATAGATGGAGGTATGAAGAAGAGGCTAATTCATACCTTTTCCAAGGGTATTAGCACGTAACTTAATTAATGAACTAGATTGGAATTTGAACTCAGCTCTCCGATTTATCAGTCAAATCCTTATCATTACTCACTAAACATTATCTATTAATCCAACGTATGTGTGTGTGTGTGTGTGTGCATGTGTGTGTGTGTGTGTGTGTATGTGTCTATATTTCTGAGATGAGGTATTATGTACACTACTTACATTATTCGGACTATTGTCTTTGTTGCCATATTTATCTCAACGTTTCAACCGGTGTATGGTGTAGACATGGCACGTGGAACTAGAACAGTCTACCCCAGCGAGCGAAATGAAGGGTTCAGTTCGACATTCCAACCACCTGAAGAAGGCCGGGGCGTACATCGGCCGAAACGTTGTGATAAATATGGCAACAAAGATGAAAACAATAGTCCGAATAATGTAAATAGTGTACATATATATATATATATATATATATATATTAATGAATCAGATATAATAAAGTTTTTCTCTATCACTCGTCAGAACTTTTGTTAAGAATGATAGTGTTGATTACAGAAAGTCTTATCGTATTTTTTCGTTGGTGCTCCATACCCACGGCCTTGTTCCACAAGCTAGCCTTAGTAAATCACTTTATAAGTATGTCTTCGTTCATAAATATACCTGCTTAAAATTAAAAACCCATTATCACTTTAGAAATTGATTTTGTTTTACGTTGCGGATATCGGATATCGTGAAGAAATCAAGCACTCTACGATATTTTATCTAAATGTCAATGAAAAGTTCTTTGATATTATACAAGAATATACTGTGTAGAATTAAAAGTCGTGGAGAAGGCAAGGCGAAACTACTCTCTCATCATTCCCAAGAAATCATCGCAGATAATAAAGAAAAAGGAATCTATGTAGAGTCCCGATCTCCTGATATATCATTTAAAGAGAGGGGGGGTGTATGGCACACAGCGTGGATAGTGTGTGACCCTCCGGAATCGAACTCACCACATTTGGCAATACTTTAGCGCGCTATGCTAGCGTGTGATCGCTTTAAACCAAACGCCGGAAATTAGGTTTCGCTCATTTCAGTAAAATCCACGTTTCCGCACTCGCATTTCGTTTTCCGATTCCCATCTCGACCTCCAGAACGCTTGAAAATTGACGAGCGAATCATTTTTACAATTGAGTACAGGCCTGTCCCAATGGGGCCTTTTCTAACATTAAGAAAATTTGGTTGGCAAAACAAGGAAATTCACTCAACCAAAAGGTACGATCGAATGACATCAAATCCAGTGATCAGCTTAATTATCCGAGTTGGGTCGAGAAACACGAAACAGGACTGGCTACTGTGGGGGAGCGGTAAGCAGTTTTCAATTGGTCTTTACCCTCATTCTGTCAATTCTACCATTACTATACTCATGGCAGCTCTTAGAGTTTAATTTTTTTTTGTTTCATGTTCTGTAAAGGAAAACCAAAGCTCGAGGTGAACGATGCTATTGATTCTTTCTTTCTTTCTTTCTTTCTTTCTTTCTTTCTTTCTTTCTTTCTTTCGCTCGTTCTTTCTTTCGTTCTTGCGTTGGCGCATTCGTTCTTTCTTTCGTTCTTTCTTTCGTCCTTTCGTTCGGTCTTTCTTTATTTCTCCTTTAATGTTTCTTTATTTCCTGTTTCTTTATTTGTCTATCACCGTTACTCTTTTTTTCTTTTTCTTTTTTTCTTTTTCTTTTTTTCTTTTCCTTCTTTATTTCTCTTTTAATCTCGTTCTTCCATTAATTTTGTTCTTAATCAATTCACTCCAAACAAGGCGATAATGCCACTGAGACGCAAGGAAGCTACTGGGAGATGAAGGGAATGAGAAGACTTTGTAAGGAACCTGAAACCCAATCCTAAACAAGAAATTTGACAAAACTCTAAAAAATCAAGGAGGAGTGTGAACCGGACAATAGGCGAACCTATCAACTCCGATTAAAATTTATAAATTATTTAATCACATTCATTCTTTCCTTTTCTTTTTATTATTTCTTTCTCGTTCATCTTTTTCTCTTTCCTTCCTTCCTTTCTTTTATTTTCTCCATTAACCTTTCTTTCTCTCTTAGTTTCTCCTTCTTTCTCTTCTAATCTTTATTTTTTTAGTTTTTCTTTATTTATTTCTTTTTTTATTTTTCCCTTATTTCTTCAATATTCTTTTTCCTTCCTTTAAACCTTTCTTTCCCTGTCTTTTAAACTTTCTTTCTCCCCTCTGTCTTTCCTTTGATATTTCTGTCTTTTCATTTTTATCTTTATTTCTTTCACACTTTTTAATTTTTTTCTTCTCCTTTTATTTCTTTTTTGTTGTTATTTCACGTTTAATCACTTTCTTTTATTTTTCTTTTATTCTTTCTTTCTCTTTAATTTTCTCTCTCTTTCTCCTTTATTCTTTGTTTTATTTTATTTCTTCTTTAATCTTTAATTTTTCTTTTCTTTTCTTTCTCTATTTCTTTCTCTCTTTCTTTTACTTTCTTTGTCTCTATCTTTCTTTATTCTCTCTTTCTTTCTATATTTCTCTTTCTTTCCTTCTATCTTTCTTTCTTTATTCTCTCTTTCTTTCTTTCTCCATTAATCTTCGTCTCTCTGCCTCTCTCTCTCTCTCTTTCCTCTAATATTACTCCACTTTCCTTTAATCTTCATTTCTTTCTTTCTTTTTTCTTTCACCTTTAATCCATTTTATTCCCATTTTACTTCTCAGCTTTTGTTTGCTTTTCTCTACTTTTTTTTTGTCTCTCTTCCTCGCAACATACGTTTCTCTCACTCTCGCATTTTTTTATGTGTCCTTAGCGCTTCCTAAGATCAATGGTGAAAAAAGGCTTTGAGCAAGTACATCCTGAAGGTCTTGGCAAATCTGCTTTGAAAATTATGAACTGACGCTACAGAATTAGAAATAAAGAATTGTACCAAATAAGAGAAACGAAATTACTTGAGGACTACCAACAGCAGCAACAAATAAAATGGATAGCACATGTAAATGGAAGAAAAAATAATGACGATGTTCCACACCACTTCAAACAGAAGGTTAGGAAGGAAACGTTCATCAGTAATGGAAATCATTCTTTCCATTATTGATGGGCGTTTTAAAACTGCTGGGCTTGAAAAAAACCTGTTTTCCTACAAAAGTTTTTATTCATTTCAACTTAAAGCAGTACTGGCTGTTCAGTCAATGAATGCTAAATGTTTCCTTATAGGGAAAAGGCTAATATTACCATTACCATTTACTCAGTTTCTTTCACTCTTTTTTCTCTCTTTCTTTTATTTTCCTTCCAATTCTCTCTTTTCCTTTTTCTCTCTTTCTCTCTAATTCACTGCTTTCTCTTTAATTTATTTATTCCTCTCTACCTCTTTTTTCCTTTTTCTTTTCTTCTCTTTTCCTTTCTTTCTAAGTCCACCTTTTTCATTTCTCTTAGGTTTTCTTTCTTTTCTCATCTTTTCATCTCTCGCCTTCTTTCCTCCTGTTTTTCTTTCTTTTCTTTCTACTTACCATCGAGCAAGTACAGAATTTTAATTATCTGGAAAGTGTTTGCACAGCGGATGGAAAATGTGGCACCGAAACCCGAACGTTCATCGGAGTAGGGAAAGATGCTTTTCAAAAGCTAAACAAAATATTTAGAAACGGAAAAATTTCGTTAGAAACAAAGAAAAAAACGTTGAAGTATTATGTAAAATCAATCCTCTTTTTAGGAGGCGTTCAAGATAGAGTAAAATGGATGGCTGCTAGTATTGAAGAATCGGAGTTCCAATTTCGAATTCCAGTCGTGTTCATTACATTCACTTCTGTGTTAATCCCCTTGGACACGGTATGAATCTTCTCCTACCAGCTATGGATAATTAGTAGGACTGACAGCGTTCTATAGCATTGGATGGCAACCGGTCTAAGAGAAGAAAAACTCTGACAAAACACATACTATGCAGCTAAGGAAAGGATTGTTTGCATTGACTCAAAGATCCTGACTAAGGTCGACTCCTTAACAGATTGGGTTCTATAGCCTTGGATGGCAAACAGTTTAGGAGAAGGAAAAAATCTGAATTCAAAACTGTATGGGTCCCTGCCGAAGCACATACTATGCCGCGAAGGAAAGGATCGTTCGCATTGTCTCGATGATCCCGTCTACAATTAACTCATATCCATTCTTTTGTATGCCAGAGAATACTGGACACTCTTCCACCACCACCCCAGATGAGGAGAAAATGGAGGCAACACAAATATGGGTCTACGTAAGGACACTGAGAATTCCATGGACGTAGCAAGGAATCAAAGAAAAACGTAGCAAAAAGAACACATATTCTCAGAATACAGAAAGAAGCGGAAATTTCTTGGACCGATTATGAGGAAAGGAAGCTTGGAAAACTTAACACTCCCAGGTCATATCGGTGACATGGGAGACAGGGAAAAGCAAAGATCTACCTTCCTGACGAACATATGCGAATGAATGGCGGAACTGAACGAGAGGCAAACGGCTAAACGCTGCTAAATGCTACCTAGAATAGGAGTTTATGGACAGCCATGATCGCCCACGTCCTGAAATAACGGCATATAGAAGACCAATCATTCTTTCTCTCCTCTTAATTATTGGTTTATTCTCTATCTCTATCCGACTTCTTCCACTCTTTCTCCAACACAATACTTTCTATTTTCTTTTCTTTTCTCTATTTGAATCTTCCCTACCTACCACTCTCTCTGTGTCTCTCTCCCTCTCTCTCTCTCTCTCTCGATATATATATATATATACATATATATATATATAGAGAGAGAGAGACAGAGAGAGAGAGAGATAGAGAGAAAGAGATAGTGAGAGAGATTTATTTTAGGATATTAAAACATGATAAAAATCGCTACATAATGGCAATTATGTTTCATCAACATCAATGTGTCTCCGCGGGCGATGTTAAACTCCTGGCGAGTGAAAAATTTATTTCAAAAGCATAATACTTTAAAAGATAGACTTGTGAGCTTTAAATAAAGTGGAATTATACTCTATTTGTTCTCATTATATATATATATATATATATATATATATAATTATTCATATATATATATATATGTATATATATATTTAATTATTCATATATATATATATATATATGTATATAATTATTCATATATATATATATATAATTATTCATATATATATATATAATTATTCATATATGTTTCATGCTTGAATCTCTCTCTCTCCTCTCTATCTATCTATCTATCTATCTATATATATATATATATATATATATATATATATATATATATATATATATATATATATATATAAAAGTGAACATTGAAGTCAACGCTCAGAGACGACAGGCTATTTCATGCTAGACGCAATCGTCAGGCCATCTATTTATATTTACATACGTTTTATCTCTGATGTTGAGCACTTTATCCCATAAATATAGCACACCTTAAAACTATATTTCTTCATATATATATATATATATATATATATATATAGGGAGCGATGGGTAAATTGTCTTCACTTTATATTTTTAATTTCGTGCATGCACGTTATTTGTTTTTGATTTTATCAACTGCACAGTATAGTAGGGTCAGTTGGGCACCGTCTGTGAGAAAAAGAGCAACATGACGCAATTCACTGTTAGGAAACAGCATGCTGTACTGCTTGGTATACGCGCCGGAAGATCCAGTACGAACATTTCAGAGTGTTTGGGTGTTCTATCTGAGGACAGTTCAGAAGATTCAAAAGATAGTTGGATGAGTTTAATAGTGATTACGAAGGTACGGCAGCTCGAAAAACCTATTCGGATCGTTCTGAGAGGAAAAGAACTCCCGAATTTGTTAGTGATGGCCTCATACTCAACACCGAGGCCTTGAGGAAGTAGTTCTACCCTGGGTTAAGAGAGTGGTTGCTAGAATACCCCATGTCAGGCAACAGGACTCTGCACTATGCCACACAAGCAGAAGAACCAAGTCATCGCTGTCAGAGATTTTCTGCGATCATGTCTCACCTTACATCTGGTCATCTAACTCCTCAGACTGCAACCCCCTTGATTATTATGTGTGGGGTGCAGTTGAACTAGAGATCAAAAAAACTCCTTGCAACACCAAAGATGAACTGAAGGCAAGGATTATGGCAGCATTCACCAACTTAAACAAAGTAACCGTTCAAAAGAGTTTCAAGAGATTCCGAAGCCGCCTGGAAGCCGTGGTTTAAGTCAATGGCGATTTTATTGAATAAATTTAATCATTAGGATTTTTTTTTTAATGAGATGTCAGTATTATTTTCATTTTTGCAGAATTTAAACGAAAATGTATCGATCGTACCTATATATATATATATACATATATATATACGAGTGTGGGCTGAAAACTTCATAGGCTAATTATGAAGGAGTGATACTCGAGCTCTGAATATTTAAAAAACTAATTTGGAAATCAGAAAAAGTTAGTGTGTGTGTGTGTGACTGATCCTGTAGTTGAAGTTTCAGCGAGTGGAACTGAGTGGATGGCTGTGATCCAAGGCCAAGTTACCTCCTGATCTCTTTGATCATAAGATTTTTTTTATCATACTTAATCCAAGCTTCGGTAAATTCAAACATACCAGTACCTCGCTTTTCTTTTCCTTTGTGAATGATACCTTGTTATCATGATGTCTGATTTAGCAGCCCAAAAACACAAACAAGCATCGACGTTACTTGCCCTTTCGGAGTTAAACTGTGTCGCATGTATGTATTGTAAATAGCGTAGAAGAGACTCTTCCACAATTAATTTTGACAAGGGAAATCTTATCTAAAAAGACTCAAGCCTTTTAGATTTGGCTTTCAGAAAACAAACCACATTTTTAACTAAGCATGAAAGTTATAAGATCTGTAATGTTAACACCGAATTTTTACAGAAATTTTGATTAGACGGGACCGCAATCACCGTTTATATGCGGTTAGCGTAACGGTTGACGAGTAGGACGGCAAGCAAAGTTCAAATCCTGACCGAGTTCGTGATATTCAATTTCGCTCTAAATTCACTTTTGAAAATATTAATCCATTTCTTCTCTCCCCACCTATGGGTTAAATAAAAATGCAAACCGGGTCGTTAATTGACAACCAGCCTATAAGAAGAAAAGCTTCAAAACCAGTTTGGCGTGGGTCTGGAAATTCTGACACTGAAAATTTGCTTTTGTTACAGAAACCACAGCAGTAACACCTAGCGTGGTGAGGCTGTGACCCTAGCGTAGTGAAGCTGTGGCCCTAGCGTGATGAGACTGCGTCTCTATGCTCCACAGGCGTGTTCAAATGAATCAAAGAGAGAGAAAAAAAGAAGAGAAAGCAATAAACGTAAATATATTCATATTTATTTTTATAATTTTATATATTTTTTATTTATTGCTCCCCAGCTATGGGTTAATTAGAAACGCAGACAGAGGTCTATTCTTGATTGACATCCAGTCTAAGACAATGCAAGTTTCAAAATCAGTTTGGCATGGGGCTTGCAATTCCGACACATAAAATTTATTTTTGCTATGGAAGTCACAGCAGTAATAGTTAGCGTGGTGAGGCTGTGGCTCTAGTGTGGTGAGGCTGTGGCTCTATGCTCCAAAAGGGAATTCAAATGAATCAAAGAGAGTGGAAAAAAGAAATAAACATTTTGAGCCATTTTCTTGTCATAGAACCGTAAGTTCTATGACAAGAGCTTCTTCTCTCTCGTTTGGGGAACTTTCTTCTGATTTCTTGCTTCCCAGTCAACTTTGATTAAAATTTTTTAAAAATTAAAATACAATGTCAATCATTATCGTCTTTTTCATAAATTCTGTTCTTTGATCATCCTTAGTTTTAATAATGCATTTTCTAATATTCTTTTACACTCAGGCTTACGGCCACGTCACGCTGGAGCACCGGTTCCCACAGGATCACCGAAATTAAGCAACGTCGAGCCTGGTCAGTACCTAGATAGTCGACAGCTTGGGAATAACAGGAGCTGTAAGCTTAAATATACGGGTGGTATAATGTGCTTACGACCATATCACATTGAAATACCGGTCCCGTACGATCATCGAGGTTAAGCAACGTCGAGCCTGATCAGTACCTTGATGGGTGATAGCTTAGGATTACTAAATGCTGTAAGCTTGGATGTGCGGGTGGTGTAATGGACGTACAACCACAATCAGTTTGAAACACTTGTTCCCGTACAATCACCAAAGTTAAGCAACAACGGACCTGGTTTGTACCTAGATTGTTAACAGCTTGGGAATACCAGGTGTTCTAAGCTTGAATGTGCCGACGATATAATCAGCTTATGGTCATATCACGTTGAAACATCGATTCCCGTACGATTACCGAATTTAATCAAATTCGAACCTGGTCAGTACATTGATGGGTGACCGCTTGGGAATACCAGGTACTGTAAGCTTGGATGTAAGGATGGACATAGGACCAGATCTTGGGAATACCAGGTACTGTAAGCTTGGATGTAAGGATGGACATAGGACCAGATCTTGGGAATACCAGGTACTGTAAGCTTGGATGTAAGGATGGACATAGGACCAGATCTTGGGAATACCAGGTACTGTAAGCTTGGATGTAAGGATGGACATAGGACCAGATCTTGGGAATACCAGGTATAAGCTTGGATGTAAGGATGGACATAGGACCAGATCTTGGGAATACCAGGTACTGTAAGCTTGGATGTAAGGATGGACATAGGACCAGATCTTGGGAATACCAGGTACTGTAAGCTTGGATGTAAGGATGGACATAGGACCAGATCTTGGGATGTACTGTAAGCTTGGATGGATGGACATAGGACCAGATCTTGGGAATACCAGGTACTGTAAGCTTGGATGTAAGGATGGACATAGGACCAGATCTTGGGAATACCAGGTACTGTAAGCTTGGATGTAAGGATGGACATAGGACCAGATCTTGGGAATACCAGGTACTGTAAGCTTGGATGTAAGGATGGACATAGGACCAGATCTTGGGAATACCAGGTACTGTAAGCTTGGATGTAAGGATGGACATAGGACCAGATCTTGGGAATACCAGGTACTGTATGAACGTACGGGTGGTATAATGAGCTTACGGTCATATTACGTCGAAACACCGGTTCTCTTATGATAACCGGAGTTAAGCAACGTCGAGCCTGGCTAGTATCTTGATGGGTGACAGCTTTGGCACAGAAGGTTCTCTAAGCTTGGATGTGCGGGCGATATAATGGCTTTATGGCCATAATACGTTAAAACACCGGTGCTGTAAGCTTGGATGTGTGGCGGGGGGGGGGGTTAATGGACACACATGTTGAAACACTGGTTCTCGTACGATCACCGAAGTTAAGCAACGTCGAGCCTAGTCAGTATCTAAATGGGTGACCGCGTAGGAATACTAGGTGCTGTAAGTTTGGATGTGCAGGTGGTGTAAGAGATAGAGTTCTAATGTCAGTCAGGTTCGTTATATTCATTTACACGCAAATACCAGTGGGAAATGTATGAATCCACCTCTCCTCCCTTTAGCGTTATGAAGTACCTGAGTACCCCCGTCCCCACATGGTAAATAGTACGCTCTCTTACTGAGAGAGTGGCAATTGAACAGAACTGAGGTGGTATTGCACCTGAGTATTTCGACACGAACTTTTGTTTGTAGACTTTACCGATTTGTCGGAATAGTAAGTGTGATGTTTGAGACTATTATTGTGCCTCGTTTTTTTGTGTTTTATTAACCGTTTGTCCGTATTCTGTGAGGGGAATATCCTCCTTCGATGGCGGAGGAATCCCAACAAAAAAGAGTCATTGGCCACACCACCGTGGACCTCAGCATGGGCGGCGTAAAGGCCCAAAAATGATGCAGAAGATAATGGAAGAGACACTGAAGGCATTAAATATTGGGACCAAAGTGTTGGCCCGCAGGTCAAATGTTATGTGGGACATTCTGCTGGGAACAGAGGAGGCTACGAAAACATTAGCTGGCAGCACACCCACCACCAAGTCTCTCAGACTGCAAACCGAATACATGGGCAGCCGGAGGAGCCGCATTACTTTCTATAGGGTACCCATGTATATCACTGCTGATTTTCCGGGGAACTTTTTCTCAGATTATGGCTTTGTGGTTCCAGTCACCTGGCAAAGTTGTGTCCGGACAGAAACCCGGCACCACAGCCTCAATCAACAACAGAGCAACCCAGGGCGGAAGAACCAAAGAAGGCACTAGTGGTTCTGGCGAGTGGGCTGAAGTAGTGAGGAGGGGAGCCAACTCCGCCTCCCCAGCAGGATGTCCCTGCAAAAGGCACTACCAAGCAGCAGCCGATACAGCAGCAGCAGCAGCCGCCAAAACAGAAGCATCAGCAGCCTAAGCCGCACCGACAGACCCACCAACATGTAAGTAGAGGAAATGCCTGCAATAAGATCCTCCACACTGAAAAGGGGGATAGATGAAGAAGTGGAAGAGGGCCTGATGTTTTCCAATAGAGAAAGGAAGTGTGGTCGGAGTAGGGCGGAGAGGGTCCTGGTCGATGCCAAGACAAAATCTGCTCCTGCTTCGCCAGCAAAAAGTGAAAGAGATCTCCTACCAGATAAAACAAGGAGCCTCCCTTCCTCCCCTACTAGAGCTCTGTCTTCTTCTTCTTCTTCTTCTCACAACCAGTCCCAAAGAAAGAAGAAACTACATTTTCCATTTTCCTATTTGGGAAGGTTAATTTAAGAGCCCTATATAGAGAAGGGTGGAGGAGAACCGGGACCCTCCCAGAACAAAAATGTGATAATTTCTTTAGCTCCGGAGATTTTGTCTGAGCTTCAGGAGGGCATTTTAGCTCCTGCAAGATAGTCCCATGACTTAAGGTTTTCCCGGGTGTTTCTTATAAGGGTAATAACACTGGGGGCGCCAGGAATGTTCCTTGGACCCTCCGTTGACAGGAAGTCCGTCAACGGAGTTACATTTGAATAGAGGCCTCAAGAAGCACTTCTTCTGAGAGGACCTCACAGTCAACAACTTTTCGCCTCCATTCTTGGCGTGTGGTTCGGGCCGCACTTCAACTAAATTAGAATTGGTTAGAGGTACAGGCAAAGGTCGAGGAGTCGGTCCGGACTTGGCTCCGAGGGAGATTATCCTTAAAGGGTAGAACTGAGGCGTGTGCCACTTACGTCTTGCCTATCATCCTTTACCGGTGGCTGTACTTAATCTTTTCAGGGCCCGATCGACCGTTTGTTGACCACCTTCTTGTGGGGTGATCGCAGACATTGGGTCTGTAAAGAAGCCTGTTTCAGGCGTCCGTGTCATGGGAGGAGGTTCTGGGATTGCCACACCTGGCGAGTCACGTTTTGACGGAGGACTCGAATTCGGCACGGAGTGTTAAGGACACTTTCCCTAGCCTTAACATCACTCCTCCCATTTATTGGGTTAGGCGCCATCGTTGTCGTGGAAGGTTGTCGAGTTTCCAGAGCGAGTGTCAGTCGGCCTTGAAGGACTTTCCTCGGTCCAGTGACTTTTCTCGGCCTCGGAGACTATTGTATCGTGAATTCGTGGAGAGGTTGCAAAGAATCCTCTATTTGGCCGGCTTGTCGGCATCACAGTTGCGCTCTTTCTGGTCTTGGATGCCAGCAGTGGATTATCCCAGCAACCCTAAGTTTTCGCTTAGCTGGCGATTGATTTGGAACGAGCTACCTCTCAGTGATTTAACCTTCATATGGGGTGAGGCAGATTTGCCCGACTGTCATCGGTGTGATCTTGGCTTCGGGGAAACGGCTTCGCACACCTTCTACCATCGTCGGCAAGTTGACGGCTTGTATCACTCCAGATCAGCTCGTGCCCATCGATCTCGCGTACGCGTGAGACAATGTGTCGCCCCCGTTTTTCCGGGGTAAAACGGATGGTATTTTTTACGTTGCTAGCCGTGACCAGAATGGTGGTGTGGATGTCACCACAGTAGGGAATCTTGCGAGATGAACGTTATTCGCATCAGGATCTGGCTGTTTTCTTTAAGCATCAGGTAAGGATAAAAATCAGATCTGATAGAAAGCGATTGTTTTCGACGGATTTCAGCGAAAGGTGGGTAACTGAGGCCAGCCTGGTTCGTGTGGACGAGGCTAGCTTTGATTTTCTCTTTTAAGTCCCCTTGATGCAACGGGGCTGTGACCCCCACCCCTGATTAAGTTAAACACTATTATGTTTTCCTAGTTAATGTGAATAAGTCTTGTTCCCGGTCTGTTCCCGGCATTCTCCTTTGTTATGAGCCATGTTGAGATTTCCAACATCCCCAGTTTGTTTTTTTCGCTGTTTTCATCTAGGCTGGGTCAGCCTTTGATTTTCCCATTGCCTCATTTATTTTTATCCTTCCCATTCCATTGGTGAGTGTGTGTTTCTTGATTCTGTCTATCGGCAGAATACAGCGTCCTCTCTTATTATTTTGAGGGGTGGGCGGGTTCTAATAACATTTGTTTTGATTTTATTTGTCGGGAGAATGGAAAATACGTCTGTTGTCGGGAAATTCGATCCAAGTGAACACGAAACGTAAGCGCATTACATACTTCCGGGAAAGCCTGAGAAAATATCTTTCGAGGAAACTGTCTTGATTCTGGAAAAAAAATTTGGGAAAAATGTTCTTTTTAAACAAAATGTTTAAACCTTAAAAAGAAAAGTGGGGAAGATTACTCGATTTATTAATGGAATTGTCAGTAGAGAGTGCGATAAGTTTAAACTGAAAGAATTTACTACTGATATGTTTAAGTGCTTGATTTTTTGTACAAGGACAAACGTCTCCAAAGCATGCCGAGATCAGAATGACAATTTTGTCTAAATTAGAAAAAAAAATCATAAAATCAATTTGCAAATGGTAACAAAAGAATGCAAACGAATAGAAAATCTTCGACACCACACGGCAAATAATGAGAAATGCAACGTATCAAATATTCAGACGATTAAGCAAAGATAACATAAAGAAAATGTTGCCCGCTAAATTAAATCTTTTTTTATGGCTGTGGACAAATTCATTATTACAAGGAATGCCCATTTAGAAAAAAGGAATGCTTTAATTGTGGCAAAAAAGGACAAGCATACGAATTATAGAAAACCCAAAAATCAAAATGGGTCAAGAGTTGAAAAAAACAGTTAACTCAACTTCAATGGAAAACAAAGGAATAAAAATAAGAAGAAAGTTTGTGAATGTACAGATGAACAAGTAAAATATTAAATTCTAATTGGATACTGGTTCAGATCTGACGTTGATAAATGAACAAACTTGGGAAAAAATGGCAGACCAATTTTATGAATTGCTCATACCATTACAGAAAATAAACTAAATTTTGAAGGAGAATTTTACACAAATGTGAAATTTATGGGTAAAACTATATATTAAAAGGATTCCTTATGAAACGAACACAGAACCTCTTCGGTATGGATTGAGTCATTCAATCTTCTCAACCAACCAATTAATTTGTTCTGCTTTAGTGTTATTTCCTGAAATTTTTTCTGAGGGTCTTGGCAGGTCCACCAGAGCTAAAGCGATATTCAAACTGAAAGATGTGACGCCTATATTTAGACCAAAACGAAAAGTACTCTTTGCAGAGGAAGCTTCCATTAGTAAGGAGTTGAACCGGTTAGAAAAATTAGCGTGTTAAGCAAAACAGACTACTGTGAGTGGACAAGCCCTTTCGTTTACGTTAAAAAGAAAAATAATAAAATTAGAGTCTGCACAGATTTTTGTACAGGATTGAACGATTGTTTGGACTCATACAATTACCCTCTGCAGAGTCCGGAAAACGTATTCGCGGCAGAGTGTTCTCAAAACTCGGTTTATCTGAGGCGTGCCTCCAGATTCTTGTCTACGAAGAATGTGCGAAGTATTTAACTATAAATACGCATAAGGGCCTGTATAGATTCAACAGGCTGCCATAAAATTCGCGCCCTGCCAATAAGCCATAGTCACTCGGAGCAGCATCGGGAATGAATGGTGGATGTGGAAGAATCTCAACACCGTCCTTCTGTTTGAAATTCTCCTTAGTCAACCTGACAGTGTGTGGCCTCTCATTGTCTTGCTGAAGCAAAGCCCAACATTGATTGATCAAGGATACTTCTTTAGATTGTCGTATACTCGGTTTAACTGATGGTAATACAGTTTAGTGTTGATGGCAAGCTCGAAATTCAGTACTCCTTAGCAATTCCACCAGGCAGAGATCAAGATTTGTTGTTTTCTTTCCGCTTCCTAAGCTATTCAGACCTTTCTGTACAGCCGAGTATTTTCCACTCTGAAAACTCTTTCCCCTCAAATGCAATGTTGCAAGCCTATCATTATTCTATCGCTATTTCCATGGCAAATGTTCAAATGAGCCCCAGTCCACTATCTCAGGCGTTTACAGCTACTTCCACGGAGTTGAATCGTCTACACAGATTTTTGTAAGTAGAAAAACCCACTCAGACAGCTTTTTGCTACGAAATGCCACTCTGTGGTACAAACTCTTGCGTGAATACTTCCTTGGATAATACAAATTCATCCTAATAGTTTTCACTTCCTATCACCTCCTCGTTCATTCCTATCATACACCCCATTCATAATAAACATTTCAAAAGAAACTCTCTGCCTTGAGTGGTTTTTGTATTTGTGAAATTTAGTATTAAAATATGTGTGTCTCACGAACAACGGTTTGGTCCCATCTGTTATTATCTGTATCGATAAATCAAATCATGAATAGTTACAAATGCTGTTTACAATATTTACATCGTTCGGATTGTTGTCTTCATCTTTATTGCCATATTCACGACATTTAGACCGTTGTGCTCTCCAGCCTTCTTCAGGTGATATACGTTGGAATTTTGAACCGAAACCGTTACTTCATGTAAAGGGGTAGGTTATTCTAGCTCCACGTGCCATGACATTTCTGGATATCTCAGTTTCAGTTATTTCACTTTAGTAATTCAACTCCTCAAGTTTTTATTGGCTTCTGCTGGGGTCAGGTCATTTATTGACTTCTGCTGGGGTCAGGTCATTTATTGACTTCTGCTGGAGTCAGGTCATTTAACTCACAAATCTTTAGGCCAAGTCACATTTTGGATAACTTCTCCCAACGCTAACCTAGTGGATAAAAGCAATCGTGAATATGGCAATAAAGACTAGAACAACAGTACGAAAGATGTAAATAATGTAAATAGTTACAATACCTCACCTCAGGAATATAGACAGATCATGAAGAATGCAGAAGTGAACAATGGTCGAAACGTCGTGAATATGGCAATAAAGACTAGAACAACAGTACGAAAGATGTAAATAATGTAAATAGTTACAATACCTCACCTCAGGAATATAGACAGATCATGAAGAATGCAGAAGTGAACAATGGTCGAAACGTCGTGAATATGGCAATAAAGACTAGAACAACAGTACGTAAAAAGATGTAAATAATGTAAATAGTTTACAATACCTCACCTCAGGAATATAGACAGATCATGAAGAATGCAGAAGTGAACAATGGTCGAAACGTCGTGAATATGGCAATAAAGACTAGAACAACAGTACGAAAGATGTAAATAATGTAAATAGTTACAATACCTCACCTCAGGAATATAGACAGATCATGAAGAATGCAGAAGTGAACAATGGTCGAAAACGTCGTGAATATGGCAATAAAGACTAGAACAACAGTACGAAAGATGTAAATAATGTAAATAGTTACAATACCTCACCTCAGGAATATAGACAGATCATGAAGAATGCAGAAGTGAACAATGGTCGAAAACGTCGTGAATATGGCAATAAAGACTAGAACAACAGTACGAAAGATGTAAAAATGTAAATAGTTACAATACCTCACCTCAGGAATATAGACAGATCATGAAGAATGCAGAAGTGAACAATGGTCGAAACGTCGTGAATATGGCAATAAAGACTAGAACAACAGTACGAAAGATGTAAATAATGTAAATAGTTACAATACCTCACCTCAGGAATATAGACAGATCATGAAGAATGCAGAAGTGAACAATGGTCGAAACGTCGTGAATATGACAATAAAGACTAGAACAACAGTACGAAAGATGTAAATAATGTAAATAGTTACAATACCTCACCTCAGGAATATAGACAGATCATGAAGAATGCAGAAGTGAACAATGGTCGAAACGTCGAATATGGCAATAAAGACTAGAACAACAGTACGAAAGATGTAAATAATGTAAATAGTTACAATACCTCACCTCAGGAATATAGACAGATCATGAAGAATGCAGAAGTGAACAATGGTCGAAACGTCGTGAATATGGCAATAAAGACTAGAACAACAGTACGAAAGATGTAAATAATGTAAATAGGTTACAATACCTCACCTCAGGAATATAGACAGATCATGAAGAATGCAGAAGTGAACAATGGTCGAAACGTCGTGAATATGGCAATAAAGACTAGAACAACAGTACGAAAGATGTAAATAATGTAAATAGTTACAATACCTCACCTCAGGAATATAGACAGATCATGAAGAATGCAGAAGTGAACAATGGTCGAAACGTCGTGAAATGGCAATAAAGACTAGAACAACAGAAATGAAAAGATGTATCAATGTAAATAGTTACAATACCTCACCTCAGGAATATAGACAGATCATGAAGAATGCAGAAGTGAACAACGAAACGTCGTGAATATGGCAATAAAGACTAGAACAACAGTACGAAAGATGTAAATAATGTAAATAGTTACAATACCTCACCTCAGGAATATAGACAGATCATGAAGAATGCAGAAGTGAACAATGGTCGAAACGTCGTGAATATGGCAATAAAGACTAGAACAACAGTACGAAAGATGTAAATAATGTAAATAGTTACAATACCTCACCTCAGGAATATGAACAGATCATGAAGAATGCAGAAGTGAACAATGGTCGAAACGTCGTGAATATGGCAATAAAGACTAGAACAACAGTACGAAAGATGTAAATAATGTAAATAGTTACAATACCTCACCTCAGGAATATAGACAGATCATGAAGAATGCAGAAGTGAACAATGGTCGAAACGTCGTGAATATGGCAATAAAGACTAGAACAACAGTACGAAAGATGTAAATAATGTAAATAGTTACAATACCTCACCTCAGGAATATAGACAGATCATGAAGAATGCAGAAGTGAACAATGGTCGAAACGTCGTGAATATGGCAATAAAGACTAGAACAACAGTACGAAAGATGTAAATAATGTAAATAGTTACAATACCTCACCTCAGGAATATAGACAGATCATGAAGAATGCAGAAAGTGAACAATGGTCGAAACGTCGTGAATATGGCAATAAAGACTAGAACAACAGTACGAAAGATGTAAATAATGTAAATAGTTACAATACCTCACCTCAGGAATATAGACAGATCATGAAGAATGCAGAAGTGAACAATGGTCGAAACGTCGTGAATATGGCAATAAAGACTAGAACAACAGTACGAAAGATGTAAATAATGTAAATAGTTACAATACCTCACCTCAGGAATATAGACAGATCATGAAGAATGCAGAAGTGAACAATGGTCGAAACGTCGTGAATATGGCAATAAAGACTAGAACAACAGTACGAAAGATGTAAATAATGTAAATAGTTACAATACCTCACCTCAGGAATATAGACAGATCATGAAGAATGCAGAAGTGAACAATGGTCGAAACGTCGTGAATATGGCAATAAAGACTAGAACAACAGTACGAAAGATGTAAATAATGTAAATAGTTACAATACCTCACCTCAGGAATATAGACAGATCATGAAGAATGCAGAAGTGAACAATGGTCGAAACGTCGTGAATATGGCAATAAAGACTAGAACAACAGAACAACGAAAAAGATGTAAATAATGTAAATAGTTACAATACCTCACCTCAGGAATATAGACAGATCATGAAGAATGCAGAAGTGAACAATGGTCGAAACGTCGTGAATATGGCAATAAAGACTAGAACAACAGTACGAAAGATGTAAATAATGTAAATAGTTACAATACCTCACCTCAGGAATATAGACAGATCATGAAGAATGCAGAAATGTAAATGAACAATGGTCGAAACGTCGTCGAAACGTCGTGAATATGGCAATAAAGACTAGAACAACAGTACGAAAGATGTAAATAATGTAAATAGTTACAATACTCACCTCAGGAATATAGACAGATCATGAAGAATGCAGAAGTGAACAATGGTCGAAACGTCGTGAATATGGCAATAAAGACTAGAACAACAGTACGAAAGATGTAAATAATGTAAATAGTTACAATACCTCACCTCAGGAATATAGACAGATCATGAAGAATGCAGAAGTGAACAATGGTCGAAACGTCGTGAATATGGCAATAAAGACGAAGACAACAATTCCAACGATGTAAATATTTTAAAATTTTACAATATTCATCTCAGAAATATAGACGGAACATGAAGAAAGCAGGAGCGTACAGCGGTCGAAACGTTGTGAATATCGCAGTAAAGATGGGGACAACATGAACGACGTAAATATTTTAAAATTTAACAATATTCATCTCAGAAATATAGACAGAACATGAAGAATGCAGAAGAGAACAACGGTCGAAACATCGTGAATATAACCATAATGATGAGGACAATTGTATTTTAATATTTTAAATAATTACGATACCTCATGTATCACCTGTTAGGGCCCCAGTTGTGGACAAATATTGAACCCCCCTCAAACTAGGGTCAAATCACTATGAAAGTATAAAAATAGATTTTTCTAGTAAAAATAATAGCAATTTTTTTTTTAAAAAGTAATATTGCCATCAATGCATTTGACTCTCGACAAAATCCCTCTTTACAAAAATACATAAATGAAAGCTAATCCAAAAAACGATTGCCTATTCTATTCATACGAACTTTTCCTAAAATTCTTGTCGGCATTGACCCATTGGTGTCTATATGCCATAAAACAAAATAAACCAGACGAAACGAAATCGAGTAACCTTCTAGGAATTACACACTTAGTGGAAACAAGCCACCTGATGAAGGACGGAAAGCCCAGCGTCCGAAATGTTGTGGTGGTAACAACAATAGTGAGAACAATAGTCCGAGTAGAAATAATCTGAGCAGCGACCTTATAAGTTATAACTAAATTCTTCTTCTTTTTCATAACGTTTCCCTTGAGGGCCGCGGACGATCATGGCTCTCCACAACTTCCTTGCTTTTGTAATTCTTTTCAATGTTTTTCTTTTTATGAGCCCTCCTATTCCCTCTTCTCCCATCCATTTTCACAAAATCACTTGGTAGGTTTTACTCGCTGTTTCCATCTGTGCATTATTTTAATTCATATTGATGGCCCCAAGTCAGGAAAGGTTATATATGCAACAAATGTTGATCTTGAAAACACTGGCACGTAGAAATGATATTGGAAAATAAAGCAATTACAAAAGGAGCCTTTCTTCGTAATTTCCGACTCTTGTAAAATCCGTGTACGAAGATCGATAGGAAAATCTTATTTGCAGCCACTGCGCAGCGTCAATGGCGAAAAAATTCAATCAAATATGGCGGCGCGACTCGAATCGCTTCCGAAGAAATACAAACACAATCATTTTTCCATCGATTATTTTCAGAAGACTGTGACAATTGAGACGAAGAAAATGGAGACACGTACAGCATACAAAGTTCATGCTAACGCCGAAGCCGGACCGAGCAAGAAGCGATAAGTTGTAAAATATGCAAATAATAATAAAGACATAGATCAACGTGAGGAAACAGACACGATATGATCTCAATAGATTGGTCGATAGAGAGATATGAACAGAGTGAGATAGATAGATAGATAGATAGATAGATAGATAGGTAGATAGATAGATAGATAGATAGATAGATAGATAGATAATGAACATACTGAGATAGATTCTGGAAGCAACTTCTTAGACATATATATATAAAGACATTTCAAGACATTTTCATATACTTCCGAATGCTTAAAAAGCGTGTGCCTGCTTCCCTGTGGGTATCTGCGCGTATTTTTGTATATCCAGGTTGTAACACAAATGTGGATTATTCTTTCATGTGCCAGTATTTTTTTATGCCAATGTGTGCTGTGTGCTGTGTGCTTTGCGATTGTATGAAAAGGTAATGTTTGAAAAAGAAAATGATGGCGTTTCTGCCATCTGGATATGTTGAGCCGAAAACAAAATGAAGGCCGCATGCGCGTGAATTAGAAGAGGATAGGTGTATGAAAAATTAGATGGAATGAATTGTTTTATGGTGGAAACGAATAAGTGTTTGTTTCTTTGTAGAAAAAAGAAAAAGACGAACATTTGAAGAAAGAAAATAGAAAAAAAACTAGAAAAAAATTCGTAGAAAGAGAAAAATGTCATAAAAAGAAAGTCATCTACAAAAATGACGAAAAATCAAGAAAGAAAGAAGCACGAGGAATCGGAGAGCCGAGTTCGAATTCCAGTCGAATCCATTACATTCACTTACGTGCCAAGCCGCTATCCATTACTCCACCGTGCCTCCTCTGTGTGTATATATATATTGATCTAATACGAAAGAAATATTATATTGATGATCCAAAGTTCTTTAGCATTTTTGTTTTTATTTAAAAAAAAAAAACAGTGCTCGATACAGAAGTAGAGCCTAGATTATAATTATTTTTTTAAAAATATGATTCCATCGCGACACAGAAATTACTATGTTTCAAAACTGGTCAGCAGTATTCAAGTTTAATTTCAATATTAAACCTTAACTATTGGATGGCAGTTTCATCCTCAAGTGATGTTTGGAATAACTAAGCAATGGAATGTTTTACTCATTTATAGTTTTGAAATGGAGGTGTGTTTTTCATTATCAAGGGGTCTCTGCTTTGATGGAAGTAGGAGTGTTTCTTATATGTCAAGTTTTTGGAGTCGGGTAAGGTTGGGGTGTTTTTTTTTTTTGTTTTTTTGGGGGTTTTTTTTTTTTTGTCTGCCTACAATGGCTAATCTTATCAAGCTCCATGCTAAAACTCTAACTGATTGATGTTGTAGTTCTGGTCCATTTTGGTGTTTATTTGTTTGTTTGTTTTTTTTTTTGTTTTTGTTTTTTTGTTTGTTTTTTTTTGATGATGATGATTTCTTAAAGGGGCGTTACGATTATGATTGGGTTGTATTTTTAACCTATTGTTTTTATTCAATTTGTTAATAGATTTAATATGATATTTTGTAATTTTTATATGGTATTGTGCAAATTATTATTATTATTATTATTATTATTTGACCATTTATAAAATGCTAATTATTTAAAGCGAATATTTGGTGGTGTCTGCAAAAAAACCGTTATCTCATTCCTTTGATTTAATAAATTTTCGTTTTGTAGAAATTTAATAATGTGTAGTTTTTCATGTAGGCATAAATGGCATGGGTCATCCCAGGTTTTACAAGTTCTTATTCTATTTATTATTTTCCATTTTACTTTTGGTGTTTTATTTGTTTCTTTTAAATGCCAAAATATTTAGCTAGGGGTGTCTGATTTCTGTTTCTAATATTATTGAAGGAGATTTTGTGTAGCCTTCACCTTATTTTAAATTCATTTTTTGTGGATCCTATATATATCTTTTCAGTATTTGGATTCTCAATGGATGAGATTGTGCATTGGTATACCACAGATTCTATGCTGCATTTATTACTCAGAGGGCAATTTTCAAGGTTTCTACAATCACATAATTTTCATTATTTTTTACTAATTTTATTTTAGGATTTTTATTTATTTGATTTTGGCATGCATATTTTTCAAGATCTTATCAACAATCCTTTCTAGATTTTCAGTACAGCTATAACTTCATTTTAGGGTGTTTTTATTAAAGATCTTGCTAAGTTTGCTGTTAGTAGGAAAATGTTTTTCGATTAATGCTAGGAATTTTTGCCCTAGCTTATTGCTAATCATTTGGCTTAACGGGTGGAGGGAACCAAATGATTTTTCTTTTTCTGTTTTTCCTCTGGTTTGTACTATTATCTTTTATATAATTGATGTTAGGGTATTTGTAGCCACTATTTTTTAGAGCTTTGTTGTAAAAATTACTGTGTTTATAGAATACTTCTTCATTTGTGGAGTTCATGCTAATTCTTTTCTCTATTGATGAGGGTATGTGTTTAATTATGGATGGAGGATGGTTTGACCTGAGGGTGTACATACAAGAGATTAGTATTAGATTTTCTGTAATATAGGGATATGTTATTCATTAAGTCTATTTTATATTTTGCGTTGACCGTAGTTTTTAAATTTAGGTTTCTGAATTCACTATATATTATCTTTCTAATTTTATCTATTTTAAAATCAGTGGAACTCCTCACTACCATGAGACCATCATCTCTGTATAGCCCGCTGTCTTTAATGTCTACTTCCCGGTGCACAGTTAGGGTGTATAATATAAATAGACGAAATGTCAGAAGACTGCAGAGTCTAAAGATCCCATGGTGATGTCAAAATGGTCTTCAGAGTTTTTAATCCATTTGTCCTCATTATGAATGAGGACAGATTTTTTGTTGTTTTTTTTTTTTGTTTTTTGTTTTCTTTTGTGTTTTTTTTGTGTTTTTTTGGCATTGAGAATTATGCTGTTTTATTCTTATGTTAGGTCTGAATATATAGTAGAAAACTCTAGGGCAGTCGTGAATAGATTTCTTGATATTGACTGGTACTCAACTACTAAGTATATATTAATAAATAAATATATTATTCCTCACTGGTAGCACAACTTGGAGTTTCATGTACAACGCAATCTTCAGATCTTAAGTTTGAGTCGTGCTACCAGGGAGAAATAATATGTATATTTATTAATATATATATATATATATATATATATATATATATATATATATATATATATATATATATATATATATATACTGTCGGTGTGAGGTACTATGTATATTTATTAATATATACTTAATAGCTCTGTTATTTAGCATTATTGAGCATTGTTTTCTTATACCAAAGTGTATATATATATATATATATATATATATATATATATATATATATATATTTGTATATGAACAATTACACTTTTTCCACTTTGTCATACAATTTCCCTAATATTTGTCCTGATATATAAAAATATATATCGTTATCTCATATAATATATATATATATATATATATATATATATATATATATATATATATATATCCGATGCGATGAGAACGAAAGTAATATATAAATTCCAACGTTCACAGCATTAACCCAAATGAGAACTCGATACCGATAGTAGAGCGATAATTATTTATTTATTATAATTTTATCATATAGACAAAACCATTTTACTCACTACAAAGATGCAACTTGGTTTCAGTGCATTTCAACTGCACTTCGACGGATGAGAATCGAAAATATTTATGAATATGGTTATGTATATTTTTCTCCTCAAACAAATGGAAAAAAGGAAGTGACGTTTCACATACGGCTTGTCTACAAGCAGGATTGTTCATAACCATTTTCGATTATATATATATATATATATATATATATATATATATATATATAGTATGTATATCTGTACCTAACCCCACTTTTGATTATTTTTTCTTGGCCTGCCATTTTTTCTCTGCGTTATATTTGACTACTTTCCTCCATTTCTCTCTCTCTCTCTCTTTCTCTCACACACACACACACCTACACAAAAAAAAAATACTCTCTCTTGCTTTCTCCCTCTCCATCTTTCGCCTTCGATACAATTGTATCTTTCCAGTAAAATTACTCTTACTTCTCTTTATTTCTCTTATGTAGTTCTATTTTTGCCTTCTATTTTCGACTTTTTTTTATTTCTTTCCCCTTTCTTCCCGCCATTTTTTTTCACCTTCTTTATTTTTTATCGCTCATATGGCCGTCATCGTCCTTCATCCATTTCCTTCTCATTATTTCTTTCTTTCTCCCTCAGTTAATTCGCCTGTCCCCTGGAGTCATTTAGTTCGAAATAAGGCCAGACCGCAGTGCCTCTTCGGATGTTGGTCTCCTTTTGTTGTCAAGGTTGCTTCATTAAACGACAGACTCTCGCCTGGCGCGTCTGTTTGCATTTAACTCGGTGGAGAGAAAAAACTTCCACAGCGCGTTGCCACTTTGATTAGCGCCACACTGATTCGTTTTCGACTCTTGGAACAGAATAAATACACAAGTTACGCTTAAGCAAAACGCAGACCATTAGGAAAACATAACCACACGAAATAATGATTTCCAACTGGATTATCATTTTCATTATTATCATTATAGGTAGTAGTAGTAGTAGTAGTAGCAGTAGTAGTCGTAGTAGTATTTATTTTCTGGGCTTACGACCGTATCACGTTGAAACACTAGTTCTCGTAATAACCGAAGTTAAACAACATCAAGTCTCTAGAGGTGACTGATTGGAAATATCAGGTTCTGCAAGCTTGGATATGTGCAATTGGTGTAATGAATAACAGCTCGGAATTGTTAATCGGAGAGTTGAGTTCCAATCATGGCGATTGTTTTGTTTTGTTTTTTTGGCGGGGGGGGGCTACATTAACTCCAGAAAGAATTATACACCAATCAGACGCCTAAAAGAAAACAAAATAGTTATCATTTTATCATTAATTGAATATTTTATATAATTAAATAATTAACAATTAATAATTAAATAATTTGAGAAAATCTACACTAAAATATCCATTAATGATTAATATATATATATATATATATATATCCGGGGAAAATTAATGCTGTTAGTCACTCAAACACACTTACTCTGCACTTACAAATTAACTTAATAGCCGTTTATTCACTAATACTTTTAGTAACTCAAAGCAAATAAAATGTTCCATTGCCAAACTTAAAAGACGTGGCGCAAGCAGTATTCAACCACGCACAATTTTTTCATAGCCAAAATTTGAAAAAATATAATTGAAATTTGCTAAGCAAAGAAGAATCGATAACGAATAAATGCGAAAGAGCTTCATGAAAGAAAAATGTTGAATAAAAAGCACCATGGAATTTCCAAGCGACATCAAGACGTTGAATAATTCTGGTAGGTATTAACTGATATGAAATATCAAGTAAACATCGACACCGGAATAACAGAACTTCTTCCTCCGTAGATTGAATAAAAGGTTCAAAATCCATAGAAAGTTAGACACCTGATAAAGAAGGAAGAGTAAAACAGTTAAATCGGCGTGAGTATAACATCCGAGATGAGCAAACTGCTGTGAATAAATCATATAATAAGGATAATTCCCCATTTTAAAAAAAAATGTTATATAAATTTCTGGATGTTTTCCAAGAAAGATTTGCCTACTTTCAAAACCTCGAAAATATTATTTCTAAATTTTTGGGACCCATTTTCTTTACATATATATATATATATGTGTATGTGTGTGTGTGTGTGTGTGTGTGTGTGTGTGTGTGTTTGTGTATATATATATATATATATATATATATATATATATATATATATATATACTTAAATATTTCTAGTTCTTATTAACTGAACGTTGGTAAAGTCGTGTTGTGGAACAACGTCTTAGTGTCGATGTTAGCATATTTTGTCGTTATCTTGTGCCAAGTAATCCTAGGATTAAATGTTTTGGCTTCAATGATTACGTTTATATTCGGAAACACACCTGCTAGGAATTTTTTATTTTTTCTTGAGATGAACTTGGACAAGTCTCAACTTTCGTCTCGGATAAGTATTTCAATTCAATACTAAAAGTGGAAACAGTGTCAAATTTTCATGCATTGGTGCATATCAGGTGATACCAATAATCAGTTCTGAGCTGATCATAAATTAAGGTCATTTCTTATAGAGGCATTTATTTCTTTTGTCAGTTTTTGGTGGATTATTGAATAAATGTTCCGTTTTGAAAATTTATCAACTATCATACATTTTCTCTAGTTTTTGAGTTTTTTTTATTTAGTTTTTTATTTAATTATTTTTTTTATTTATTTCATTTTTTATTTTTATTTATTTATTTATTTTTGATTTTTGTAGTTTATGGAGAAGATTAAAAAAAAATAACCGAACTAATATTTTCTCTTTATTTACAAAGATTTTAGCACTTGATGAAAATACGTGTTGAACTTAACACATCTCGAAAGATTTTACCAAACAACCATTATATACCAAGCAACCATTTTCCCTAAATAAAATGTAAATAATACAAAAATATACATTGGAAATTTCCGCTGGGATCTGGAAGATGAGGTTCCACAGACACAAGCATTCTTTCTCTGACCTTTATCTAAAATACCAGACAGCTCTTTCTAAATATTTCTGGGAATTAAAGGATAGAAATTTCATCCCACAGAATGGAAGATTATAGGTAAATCCAAAACCCCCAACAGCTTCAGAAATAGTTGTAATTTGTGCCCAGAAGAAAAAATTAAAATAATTAAATATAAAAATAATAGCCAGCTATTGAACCAAAGAAATAAGATCATATTTAAATGTAGATCTGTAATCCTATATATAACTTCGTCTGTAGAACGTAGGATAAGCAACCACTCATCGGACAAAGATGTGTTTGATAAATATAGCGGTGTTTATAATAAAGTTTTAAAGAATAGTGGTTATAGGTACGCTGAAATCAACTTTATAAAATATGATGATAGCGGTCCAAAGAAAAGAAATAGAAATAGGAAGATTATTTGGTACACACCCCCATTTAATCAATTAGTACTAAGGCCATAAGTTCCTCCAGTCGATTAATAAACATTTTCTTAAAAGTAACCCTCTTAGTAAAATATTTAACAGAAACACATTAAAACTAAGTTATAACTGCATCAATAATATTGAGGAGATTATAAACTTACACAATAATAACATTTTAAACCAATTTAATAATCTGGATCATCGTACAAGTTCCAAGATAAATATTATTAATAATATTGGCCAATGTAATTGTGGGGATTCTGACCAATGTCCATTGCTAAACAGATGCTTAACTAAATCTCTTGTTTATCTTAGTACTATCTTTCAATAGAGAATCCGACGGTTGAAAAATTCTATATTAGTAGTACTAAGAATTCTTTTAAGACTAGGTGGTATCAATACTACTTAGAGAAATAATACATCACTTTCTAAATATTTTTGAAGTTTAAAGATGATAATCAGATTCCTAAGGTGAAATGGAATTTTTCTTTAAATGGCAAGGACATGTAGATCTTTTTCAGTGTTTTCTGTTTTCTGTGTTTGATAATGCTTTTTCTTATATTTTAGTTGTACTGTGTTGCACTATATATGGCTTATCTTTCTGTTTGTATTAATTTCCTGGTAGTATTAGTAACATCTTTTACAGATATATTGGTATTTGGTTGTCATTTTTTGACATTATATATTGATTGGTTAGTGTTCTTAACATCTTATATGAAGGATCTTTATTTAATAATTCTATACGTTTAAATTATTTAATTGTTTCTTAAAGAAGCTATTTATTTATCAACTACAAAAAATTTTACGTAAGAAATTCACAAAGCATATAACTTGAAAGTGAGAGATAGAATATTAAAAAAAAATTCTAGAAAACCACATCCTATTAATTTTTGAAGAGTAATTTCTTTTTTATTGAAAAAATAAATATTTCACCCCATAGCATAACATAACACAGTATTTGGTGAAGAAACCAAATACTGAGCCAGATGTTTCCTGTAGTTGTTTACTAATTTTTTACAGATCCCAGGTTGGGTTTTTGGCTCACACCTCTTTACAGATCCTCGCCAAATCTTTAAGGTTTGTAGACTGTCGTCGGGCAACACGAAACTTCAGCTCCCTCTACAGATTCTCTATTACCTTAATGTACTTCTTCTTGAGCCACTCCTTTGTTGCCTTAGCAGTATGCTTTGGGTCATTGTCATGCTGGAACACCCATGCACGACCCATCTTCAGTATCCTGACTGAGGAAAGGAGGTTTTCACTCAAGATTTCCCTGTACTTGGCCCCATCCACCTTTCCCTCGACCCGGTGTAGTCATCCTGTCCCCTTAGCAGAGAAACAGCCCCAAAGCATAATGTTTCAACATCTACGCTTAATGGTTGGGATGGTGTTCTTGGGATCCAAGTCAGTTTTTTTCCTCCAAACACGGCGAGTCGAGTTGATGCCAAAAAACTCAATTTTAGTCTCATCTGCCCACAACTCTTTCTCCCAGCCCTCCTCTGAATCATCCAGGTGCTCATTTGCAAACTTCCGATAGGCCTGTACATGTGCCATCTTGAGTAGGGGAACTTGCGGGCAATACATGATTTCAGTCCACTACGACGTAGTTTTTTACTAATGGTCATCTTGGTGACTGTGGTCGCAGCTGCTTTGAGTTCATCAAAAAGCTCTTGCCGCGTAGTTCTGGGTTGTTTCCTCATGTTTCTCATCATCAGGTTCACTCCACATTGGGGAGGTCTTGCGTGGAGCTCCAGACTGAGGGAGATTGATAGTCAATCGGTGTTTCTTCCATTTTCTTATTATCACACCAACAACTGACTCCTTCTCCCCTAGCTGCTTACCAATCATCTTGTAGCCCAGTCCAGTCTTGTGCAGGTATACAATTTTACCCCGGATCTCTTTAGACAATACTATCGTCTTGCCCATTGTGGAGAAATTAAATTCTGCTTCATTAAAAAAATCTCTGAATTAGTGTCTTTTATACAGGTAATGAGTGCTTGATTAGGAGTAATAATTGAGTAATAGGACTAGTCTATATGCCTCCTGGTCACATAACCGGTCTGTGGGGCTTGAATCATTGCTGGTTGGGGGGGGTGAAATATTTATTATTCAATAAAAAAGAAATAAATGTTCAAAAATTAATATAATGTGATTTTCTAGAATTGTCTTTATATTCTATCTCTCACTTTCAAGACAGAACTACCCTGAAAATTATAGACTGTTCCCATTTTTGTAAGGTGGCAAATTCAGAAAATCAACAGAGGATGAAATACTTATTTTCTCCATTGTATATACATACAGGAGTATATATAAATATAATTATTTTCGTGGGGTAGTATACTGATGTTATATATATATATATATATATATATATATATATATATATATATATATATCATAAAGACGTAATTATACAAAAATTAATTAGCAATGTTAATGTGATTCATGGCGAAATCACTTCGCTAACAAGACTTAATGAGACATTAACTTACTAAATGGAAATGGAAATATTACGCCCCGAAGATGAAATTTGCAATTGCCGAAAGTACTCAGCTCAGTCTCATCACTTCCATCGGACAACTACTCAATTATAATGATCGTTTTATTGAAGTTATTGATAGTAAGTTAATGTCTCATTAAGTCTTGTTAGCGAAGTGATTTCTCCATTAATCACATTAATATTGCTAATTAGTTCTTTGTATAATTACTTCTTTATGATATAATATATATACTGCACACTCTAATATATATGTAATTCGCTACTGTTATCTAAAAACCCAGTCCCATACTGATCGCAAGGTTTTTCATATATATATATATATATATATATATATATATATATATATGGATGAGCTAAAATAATCTTGGCTCTGCCCTCTTTCCAAAAATATGGCTAAACCTCAAACATTTCTGGTGGGCAAATATCAGATTATTTTAAATTTCTTCTAAATTTTTCTAGGCGAAAACTCATCAGCCCCAGATCATGTACATATATATATATATATATATATATGTGTGTGTGTGTGTGTGTGTGTGTGTGTGTGTAAGGAAATCTGACTCTTTTCCCTCTTTTTTTATGAGTGCACGTTTGAAGATGACTATTGTGGGTTGTCTTCTAAAAGTCTTAGAAAAGCGCACCACTCTCCTTTCCTTGTGGGTAGCAGTCGGCCAAGACTCACCGAGCTATTTCCACAGACAATTGTTTGCGCGCTCGGCGCTCGCAAAATTTAATGGACTTTTGCCAGATTTGTTTTGACAGCAATGAATAGATCAGAACAGTGGTGGAATCTCAGATCTTTCATCCATCAGTCTGCTGTTCTAGCTATTAAGACAAATCCTCAGGCGTTTCGTCACAGTTCTTTTAAATACTCTACCGCCAGGTAAGCATTCCACTTGCGTCAAGGTAAGATATTCGAAATACACAGTCTTCTGCAATAGTCAGCATCAGAATCTAAAATTATGTTCGGATTGCCCAGATTATCGTCTCAGAATATATCGAAAAACATTGATGTGCTGAAGAGTTTTCTTAGTACAGTAGATCGCTAAACTATCAGAAAAAATATTCTTTATTCCTTGATTACAAGTTGAGATTTCGAATCACCTATTGGCATAAATATGTATTGGCTAGCTAAAATGCTATAAAATCTTTTCATTCTTACACCATCTTGTAAATTCGTATTCTTAAGCGTGTTTTTATTTAATAGATTGATCTGTTTTCTACGGTTTATCAACCCTTTGCTAGTTATTTCATGCCAGACAATATTTCAGATCGTAAGAATATTTTTTAGATAATAATAGTTGTAATGATAAAAGCCTTACTATTTAATCCATAGCTGGGGGAGCAGAGGCAGATAATACCTTTCCCAAAGATATTTGCGCATTAGTGAATATAACGAACTCAAATGGAATTGGAACTCGGCTCTCCGAGAAATAAATTCGAGTTATTATCCATTATACTATCCGCACATCCAAACTTACAGCACCTGATATTCTCAAGCGGTCGCCCTAATTCATCAAGCTTGACGTTTCTTAACATCGCTGATCGTACGGGAACCAGTGTTTAACGTGATGTTGCCGTAAGCATTAGATGGTTGACAATTATTTGTTGAATATGAGGAATAAATCAAGATTAAAAAAACAACTGAAATTAAGATAAAAGAAATAAGAGGCACACCTTGAAAATTCTTCATTTCTCAATTCACGTAAGCTAGCTAGATAGATAGATAGATAGATAGATAGATAGATAGATAGATTCCGATTGTTAAGCGCCTATTAACAAATAGATTAGATCGTTGTCAAATATTAATTTAATAATAATAATAATAATCAATTAAGATAGAAACTATTAAAATGAAGATTAAGGATGTATGAGTCAAAACGTGACAATATTTAATCTCAGAAATTCAGTCAAATTAAGAATAACTGAAAATAAGATGGAGAGAAATGGCTAATGAAGTTTAGAAATCCATCTGTAAGATGGCCGCGGCCACATCATCAGAGATATTAACCTGGGATCGTTAGGAGTTTCGGGTTTATCCAACATCAGATTCCTTCATTCTGGTCGTGATCAAATATTAACGCATGACCGCGCAACGAGCCCCGCGAAAACATCAGTCACAGAATGCAAATGGCTTTAAAAAATGTTGGAACCTTAAGAAACTGTAAATCACATTTACTGTCAATTCATCAAAATTAATAATGATCAACAATATTCAGTTACAAATAATTACAAAATAAAGTGGAAAATTTTATTAACGACGCGTTTCGTCGGAGATTGTAAACTCTCTTTGGCTTCCTCGGGTTAAAATGAAAGACAGACAGCTGTGTGCGGACAATGCTCTGAGGATAAGTGGGAATCATAAATCAAATTATTACCTTAGATTATCACCACACGATTTCCAGTCTTATATATATATATATATGTGTGTGTGTGTGTGTGTGTGTGTAACCGTACTTTTCTAATATGTTCGTGTTAGAGCTTCCGGTGTGAATGTCAAGCAGTACAATGAATTACTTCATGATGCAATTTTTTTTCTCAGACGGTCACTAACTGACCCTACTATACTGTGCAGTCGACAAAACCAAAATAAACAACGCACATGCGTGAAATTAAAAAATATAAAAAACAATATATATATATATATATATATATATATATATATATATATATATATATATATTGTGTGTGAATTTAGGCAGCATCTTTTCATTCATGCACGTTTCATTAAATAATATAGACAAGCATTGTCTATTTATTTTATGTAAATTTTTTCGTAACGTCTGATAAGTTTAATAACATTATCGTTGAACGAAGAAAGAAATTCACAATATTGATCCATATTTTTTTTAATACAATCTAAGCTTTCGGCTTACATAAGCCATTATCAAAGATGCCAATTACAACATATTAAACAATATACGGACACGACAGTGATGATAGTCTGTCATTGTTTACATAGATGATTTCTAAGCAACGATAAACACGCGCATATAAGACGCTAGAAGCGAAAATCGCACCGCATCTCATGACGTCACATATGACCACAGGAGAGTGAATTGTAGAAGTATGCATGAATATATATATATATTCCAGTTTTTAAAAACTCTGGTGAACCGTCGACCCATCTAACTATCGGCCTAATAGCCTTCTGCATCTATTGGGGAAACCCCTAGAGGCCCTAATCAATGCTGAATTGGTTCAGCATCTCTCATCACAGGTCCTTTTCTCAGACAAGCAATACGACACTTGTTTCTCCAGGTCAACTGCTGATGTACTAACGTTAATTGCGTAAAGTCTATCGTGCTTTAGATAAAAACGGCGAATCCCTGGCTGTATCATTGGACATCTCGTAAACTTTGACAGGTTTTGGCATTCAGGTCTTCTCCACAAGCTGAAAAGCTACGGTATTTCCGGGCACATATTTGAGATGATCCAGTCTTTCCTATCAAATCGTGAAATAAAAGTTGGGCTGAACGACCACTCGTCTGCAACCTTTCGTACTAACGTGAGTGTCTCCCAGGGCCTCCACACCCTGTAACCCCTAGCGTGTTAGTGGCTGTACTGCCTTGCTTAAGGCGATACTGATTAAAAAAATAAAAAATGCATAACATACAGTACAAAAAAAACAACAGGAAAAAAAAACGTCATCTGGTTCAACCGACTGTACAACAAAAACGTACAAACAAAGGTAGGGAAAAACACTCATACGAAAACATTGCCCATCATCAAACACTCTCCACAAGATATTCAACGGAAGCACAATAAAAAAAATCAGCTACAGTTGTACCGATAACATAACACGAATAATAAAAAAGCACAATAGAAAAATATCCAACAAACCAACTGCACAAACTAAAAGCACGTGTAACTGCAGAGAAAAGAACGATTGCCCCTTAAATGGCAATTGGTTGGAAAACAATATAATATACCAATCAACTGTAAAATCAGCAGATAAAGAAGAAAAAATATACATAGGAATAACTGATGAACCCAGGAAACGGAGAAACTATACACACAAAACATACTTTACAAATACTCGAAAAGCAAAATACTTTCTGAACCTATGCTGGATAGTAATAATAAAAACAAACTGCGCCAAAAATATCATGAAAAATAAGGAAAACAGCATCAGCTTACAACAATAAATAAAAATCCGTAAACTTTGTCTGAAGGAGAAAATAGCGATAAACACCTTCACAGACTAACACAAATTATTAAATAAACGATCAGAACTCAAAATGCAGACACGAAAATAAATTTTTCCTAGATTACTTAAAAATTGAAAACCAAAGACAAATACCATGTAAAATACCGCCATGAAGAAATGCAAATCTATGCAGTTGTATACAACGCAAAAAATGCAACACACTTTATACAAAGTAGACAAATAAGATATCCAGCCAAAGAGATAAAAAACAAGACAAATTAAACAAAAAATCTAAATCAATAAATTACGAATAAAAACATAAAACAATTAAATAATAATAAAACAACAATAAATAATTAAATAATCAATAATAAAGTAATAATAAGTAAAAAGTTAACAAATAAGTGCATTTGCGTCTACAAGTATTTCTGCTCAATAGCATCGAGAATAATTTAAAACATGACAGTTACCACTAACTAGCAGATTTTACTACACATAATGCACCACTGACCAGCATATTTAAAGAGTCTAGACAAAACACAACACATATGATCTGTAGAGTGCGTTGAAGCTGAGAAACAGACTGTCGCCGCTTGGTGTTCACTCAGTTAAATTATCAAAACACAAAATGCAGCGTTTGATCTCGTTATTTAAAAAATAATTTAAAAGATATTCCTGAAAAAAATTGTCTCTTGGTCAATATTGGAGAAATAGAAAGTCATTGCAAAATTGAATATGAACGGGAATTAGATTGATTAAAAGCTAAAACACATTGGAATGCAAAGTGAAAAAGGCCCTCTGCTCCTGACACACCTAAACAAGGATATATATATATATATTGCCAAAATATTTCGCTCTTTTGACTCCAACTTGAATAGAGCTAAAAACATTGTTTTGCCCTGACAGGAATTTGCGACAACGATGAAGTAAACAAGGATGTGGTATTCCATGACAGAATGCAGCAAGTGCTTGACGAACATTCAGCATTATTCTTGCCTTTCGCAATCAGTTCATGGCTAAGAATAACAACGCGTGACGACGGGAAAAAACAAATAACAAATAAATTACATAAGAACAGGTACCTCCACTAATTTGGTATACGTAAGGTTTCAAAGTATTTTTTAAATGAAAAAGGTTTCATTTTAGATTTAATTGAATTTTAAAATTTACTATTTCCAGTAAGCAAAATACTGTGGTATATTCAAACAGAAATTATATTGATCGGAGTAGATTTTTTTCAGTAAAATCGATAAAAACGACCATTTTGACAGATTTGTAAACAAAAGTAAACTCTCGAATTTAAAAATCTTTCAAAAGGAAAATCTATATTCCTGAAACGTTATTTGAGGAAAATTAGCAAATTTAAAGTTAAATTAATCTGATGTGAAACAAATATTACTTACTTCTAGCATAAAATGTTGTATACAAGAATTTATTAGCCACGGGGTCTTCTTTTTTCTGACGTGTTAATCAATTTATTGACACCTGATTGACCTCCGAACGTGTTTATAGTTAAATATGTTGGCGCAAACAATAAAATTTATAAGGGGGGACAACCTTTAAAACATGCGACCTTCTAATGATAGCTTTATCAGTTTGTACATCCATACTTCAGAAATTCTGCATGTATATACACATACAAAAATCAAAATTGTTTTTAAAATATTCAGAGTCGTCAGATTGTAATAAGCTTTACAATATATGTTTAGTAAATATAGTTTTACTTAATAACAATATTTCCTAAGAGTAACATTATTGAAACTGAATTTTAAAAGATTTAAACTTTTTTTTATAAATTATTCAATTTAAAACTGTAAAAAATGAAAACATCTCTATCTATAAAAGGCAGGATGTGTGTGTGTGTGTGTGTGTGTGTGTGTGTGTGTGTGTGTGTGTGTGTGTGTGTGTGTGTAACGAATGCACGGCCGCAATTTTCGACGGATTTGCACCAAAATTTACATGCACATGCTCCAAGTTAGTGGGAAAGCCAAGACCGACTTTGCATTTCCCAAATCCCATCCATAGTGGAAATAATCGATTTTTTTCATGCTTCTACGGCATTTTTCATGTAGTTTGCGGCCATTTTGTACTGGCCAGAGTGAGAGCCAATAGTTGGCTGCCACGAATAGGCAGAAAGATTCTATTGGCCAGCGTGAGGGCCAACAGCTGACTGACACGAATTTTAACTAGCATGCTAGCATGCAAAAAAATCGATAGCTGCATTCGTCAGAAGTGGAAAAAAGTTTAAATCTGCATGGTACTTTACTCCAATTGGCTCATTCGCTTGCTTAAACTCAACGTTGATTCTGATTCCGCAGAACTGGGTTGGGTGTGAAAAAGTATTTGTTGTTAACATTCTTTTTTCATTCGGTTTTTCCAGTTACGAGTCCTTTTTTAAAGCTGATCATTTTGTGTTCATTTTGTTTAGTTTTTTTTTTTGTAACATATTTAATGTTTAGTATAGAGCTTAGAAAAAATTCGCAGTGTGAGATAGGCAAGAAGTAAGGCATGTAGCAACATCAGCACGGCAAAGGGCACTTCTTTAAAGGCAAGGAAGGGCAAAAATATTTTTAGTCAAGTGATAGCGATCGCTGTATGAGTCGTACGATTTTTGAATCAAGCACGGGCAACGCCGGGCCATGTTGCTAGTATCTTATAAAATTCATTTTTTATCGAAAATATTTTTTTCTTTAAACAGTATTGTCTTTAATATATTTTATTCATAAAATCAATTAAAAGCTTTTCTAATTAAATAATGTCTTAGTTCTATTGCGTTCTTTATTTTTCGATTCAAAACAGATTTTCGGAAAGATGGGTGCGATTTTGCAAAAGAATTTCGGTGATTTAAACTTTTCCAAATATTCTACTTTTAACTAATATAGTCACTAAAAATTATCAAGTTGAATTTCTCAGTTTTTCATAAAATTAAGTAAGGTTTTGAAGCACATGTAAAAATAATTTTACCTAGATTTTCTAATAAAAAGATTCAAAAATAATTTCATTCTTGTGTGAATAAGTTCTGAAAATTTCATTAAAATTCCACAATTATTTGATTTTTGCAAGAATTTCCAAATTAATGTGTCTGTCACCGCAAAAAAGAGGCTAAAATTTGCTCTGCTAAAAGTTAGCACAACCTCTGACGCAAGAAAAAAAAGTTTTTTTAAAAGAGAGTTTTTTAATCAAAACTTGTGTTATTCTAAAACGGAGTAAAAACTTTAATTAATAATCAAAATATACTTTGATGCATCCACTTAATAATAACATAACGATTTTGATGATAAAACTGTGTTTTCATTACATATGAAGCATGTTTTCATCACGATATGCTGAGGTTTTTAGCGAATTTGTGGAGGTACCTACATTAGAAACATGTTTTCTAAGGTTTATATTTATTTATGGTACGAATTTTGATTGAGAAGCAAACGGATTTAACTCCTGGAATAATTTTCTGGATGTTTACATGCCATTCCTTCATTCAAATACACTAATTTATATACCAATCGTACCTACTAGCTACCCAATCTTTACTCCATCTCTACGCTGAAATAAATTATAACCGAATATATTTTTAAAGTTCGTCTGTACTCATTATTATTATATTGCTCTGTTTCTTACATTGAGACCTCTTTGGATTAATGTCCTCCTTGGAATTATATATATATATATAATTATATATATATATATATATATATATATATATATATATATATATATATATATATATATATGAAACAGAAATTTTGTAGAAAATATAGGTATTGTGCCGATTTATTTTAGTTTTAATCCTTTCAAGTCCACAAATTAATTTGTTGATGGCTGTAGAAAATTGATTAAAAAACTCCTAAATTATCTTTGAAAGAATTTTTCTTTTTCCAAGTCCCTTCAATCTCATCTGAGATCATCGTCAGGGGTTGCATATCTATGGATTTGTTATGCGTTAACATTCAAAATAATTTTTACTTGTGTGCCAGGGAGTTAACTAATGTGCTTTGTTTAAAAGATTTTTTTGTTGTACAGAAATTTATAATAGAGTCCCAAAAAAGTAGCTTATCCAAAAACAGAAGTCAAAAACTTGTCAGAAGTTCTATGGAGAACTTTTCCACGGTAAACTTAAGCGAGGTGTGAACAGAGTTTAATAAGGTGAGAAATAAATCAGCTTCAGCCTCATTATTAAAGAGCCATTAATATTATTATTGGTTTTCCTTGAAATTTTGTTCCCACATTAGTCATCCTATGAATTAATTTACACGTTTGCCTTTTTAATTCCGAGAATAAAACTTGATAAGCGGAGACGAAACCGGTTGATTTTAGTAATTAAATTGACACCAATATGCCTTGTAATTTAAATTTTAAATTACGCTTCTTCCTTAATATATATATATATATATATATATATATATATATATATATATATATATAAAACCAAATTTTAAAAATTCCAGCACTTGAAAATTGCTTGGCATAAAATATTATGGGATATTATATATATATATATATATATATATATATATATATATATATATATTAAATAGCTCTGTTATTTTACATTGGGCATTGTTTTTTCTTACACTAGAGAGTTTATATGTATATTTATACCATCGCTCGCTCGTATCCCTACCTATATTTATCTGTTCGTGTTCATATATATATATATATATATATATATATATATGTGTGTGTGTGTGTGTGTGTGTGTGTGTGTGTGTGTATATTATTTTTATTTTAATACCGATACTGGACTGGTAAAAAAAATAGCACAATTTGCCGATAAAAATATATTTATTTAAACAAACTGGTATCTGGGGTAAAAAATTGGAAAGAAAAAAGAATAAGACTAAGGAGTAAGAACATATGAGTTGGTTGAAAAAAATTCCCAACAGCGCAATGCCTAGACAAAAGAAGGAAAAAAAAAACAATCGAGTAAAATAAGAAAAGACATAAAGTACACTAACTCCAGCAGAGTATAAATATAAGAATTATATATATATATATATATATGTGTGTGTGCGTGTGCGTGCGTGATTATTACAAATATGAAAATTGTCAGTGAAGGACAAGTAAACTATTTCCACCTTTGTCATACATTTTCTTATATATATATATATATATATATATATATATATATATATATATATATATAGCATAATGAGAAGCCACGTATACTTTCTTAATATGTATATATAGAAAAGTTGCAAATTAAAAAAATAATGTTTTATTTTATGAAAGTATTTATTTATTTATATAAATAAAAAAACACTTTTATAAAATAAAGCATTATTATTTTTTTAATTTGCAACTTTCTCTCGCTCTCTCTCTCTCCATATATATATATATATATATATATATATATATATATATATATGAATTGAACAAAAAAAATATTAAAAATTAAAATCTTCAGGCACACTGGGTTGTAGATTAATATTCTTTCGTTTTTATTATTATTATTTCATTTAGATTCCTCGGCCAGTTTCGGCCAAAATGGCCATCATCAGGAGAAGAAATATTTCTGCTTGCTGGTAGCAGTGAACTACAGAAATGAATGTCTTGATGGAGAAAATGAACTTTTTTTCTGTAGTTTTCATTTGTTTTTTTATTTTTTTTAATCTTTTTAACATGAATCTTTTAACATTCCTTGTGTTGGTCAAACAGTCTCTTTTAAGTTGTTATTTGAGATAAGAGCTGGATGGATCTATGCTGCTCTGAATTCCCCTGGACAGTTTGACAGCTTTATTGGTCCTGGAGAGGGGATGTGTCTCTGTTAGGTGTTTGTGTGTGTGTTATTTGGTTCTTAGGGAGTGAGTGAGTATGATATGTGTAAGCGTGTATATTGCTATGGGTGTGTGTTATCATTTGGCTCATTAGGGAGTGAGTGAGTATGATGTGTGTAAGTGTGTGTGTAAGTGTGTATGTTCGTGTGGGTGTGTGTATGTGTGAGGCCTCAACACCTCCGTAAGCATGTCTGCCTTGTGTGTGTGAGAAATGTGGGTAGGTTTTGATTTGGTGAGTTATATATTAGTACTATCTATATTGTTAAATTTATGGTTTAGCCCAGCTGGATAGTGTGTTTTTAGACGTTGTATCCACTTATTTTCATGGAACTCTAAAATCTTTCTAATGTTATCTGCTCTGAACTTTTCTATTCTCTCAATTATAGTGAGTTTGGTATGGGTTTTGAAATCGTTTTTTTCTAGGCGGAAATGTTGTTCTACAGATAATATATATATATATATATATATATATATATATATATATATATATATATATATATATATGGAGCAATGGATAAATTGTCGGTATTTTATATTTTCAATTTCACGCATGTGTGTTGTTTGTTTATTATTTTGTCGACTCCACATTATAGCAAGGTCAGTTGGATACCGTCTGTGAGAAAAAGTGTACCATGACGCAATTCACTCTGCCCAAAACTTTATTGAATAAGTTTACTCTTTAGTATTTCAAGATATTTTTTTGTGTAATTTTGTAAATATATCTGTTAAAATGAGATGTCAGTGGTATTTTCATCATTGCGTAATTTACACAATTTATCCATCGCACTATATGTACACAGAGAGAGAGAGAGAGAGAGAGAGAGAGAAGAAGAAGAAGAAGAAGAAGAAGAAGAAATGATGAATTGACGAAATACTCCCAGCCTGACTCACTTTCAAAAATAAGACCAAATATCTTCTTTTATTTTGAGGGTTTCTTGCTTTTTGTTTCCATATAAACTCGTAGTCGTAAGTGATTTTTTGTCATTTTTAATTATGAATAAATTCTTCATTTTGTACTTTTTTTTCTTCTTTCGTTGCGAGTAGGTGCGGAAAAGTCGAGCTGTTATGTGCACTGTTTACCACTATGCTCGAATATGCCGATTTTTTTAGCGGAGTTTGGATTGGAGCACAGAGTGAGGATCGAACTCACTACTCAGTCGTAATTAATCTAACACGACAAGCTTTCCAACCCTTACTCCGCGTCGAAGTGCTCCACAATTCTATACTGTGCAGTCGACAAAATAATAAACAACACGCATGCATGCGTGAAATTAAAAATATAACATGGCGACAATTTACACATCGCACTCTCTCTCTCTCTCTCTCTCTCTCTCTATATATATATATATATATATATATATATATATAAATATTGGGTAAATTTTATGACATAGTGGATCTAAAGAGGCAGAAATTGATCTCGATACAAAACAGCGGCTAGTCTGCGACATACACCTGCTATCAAATATGATAGCAACAGTCCTAATTGTCACGGATGTTTCCTTTAAGAAAACCACTCATGCTAATGTTGGTGGCGGACCGCCTCTTATAATCATTGGCATTTCACTTGAGTAGATGTTAAGTCTCTCAACTCGGGCTAATGTGTTGGTAAGCAAGCAAATAGGAGAGATTGTCATGATGCAGTCTCTTGTGTCGAGAAAATCTCTCTCTATTGGAGAACGTCACTCTTGGGATTCCATGTTTCTTTCCTAACAGCGCAACATTGTAAGCCTAACCCCTAACCAAATTACTATTTCTTTGGCAAATATTCAGACGAGCTTTACGCGTCATTTCCACCAGTTCAGACATTTAAGGCTAGGACACTTATACAGTCTTGCGGGTATGCCGTTAAACTACATCCGGCCACAAGGACTCTGATTGGGGGATTAGAGGTTTTGAGGGGCGTGGAACCTCTTCTTAATTGCTGTTGTTCCCAGGTCCACCCTGATCCGCGGTGGTAGCACCCGTTAGGATCTAATCTATGGGCAAATAGTAAACCCCAATGAAAAATCAACAGTACATTTTCATAATGAAATGACCGACTATATATTTTTACAGCAAAATGACAATCAATTTAACTCTAAAATATCTAAGAATACATTTTTATCGTAAAATTACCAACAATGCATATTATGATCTACAAAGTATATATCTATAAAAAAAAACATACCTTTACTCTCAAATTAGAAAATTATGTACAAAATATCTGTAGTTGAAAGAATAACATTACGTATATACATATTTAAATATTACATATTTAAATCTCGGCATTAAATAACCCATAGAGGTGTTGATATGTCACCAAACAAAATCAACCAACATGAACGAACTCTTTTATGACATTTAGTTCATATAATATTCTAAAATTTCTTAAATTCAAAGTGTATTCCAGACTACAACATAATGCACACATATCACTGCCTCTAGTAATCATGTCCACACAAACATGTATATCATCCACCATTTATTCAACTGTGAAAGCAGAATAACATATATCATATTTTTATTAGTACAAACCTCACAAGAAAATTAAATTTCGGCATTAAATGACCCATAAGGAGTTGATATGCCGTTTAACAAAATCAGTCTTGTGAGGGAAGCCATATTGTCCAAACTGCAGCCTCTTTCCCAAAGATGCACCATTGCAAGACAATCGCTACTCTATCGCTATTTCCTTGGCAAATGTTCAGATGAAATTCACTCGTTAATTCCACCAGTTGGGACCTTTACCGCTAGGACACGCCATGTTAAATACACGGAATCAAAGAAAATAGAAAATTTCCCAAGCACAGCTACTTTGTAAAAATACTCCCGTTTAGATGCTTTCCTGAACACTACAATCTTAACCGATTTAAAATCAAGTATCAATCGCTATCTATCCTCATAAGCTTCACTTCTTTTTTCCTCCACTTACCTAATTCAGTAACCCTCTACCATGAGTGGCTCTTGTGCCTTATATTGGGTAAAAAAAAAAAACAATGTAAAATGTCGCCGAAGACGGGTGATACTATCGGCAAATGTGTGAATGTAAAAAGAATTTAAAATATTGTAAAAGAAATTGTTTGACAGATCCTTAAATTGGGAAAATGTAGTCACAATGTAACTCGCATGAGCAGGAACGGGTGATCTTGATTTTTTTTTAAATATATTCATAAATTGTGGTATCATCTGTATAGTTGTATAACGATGATTTGCTATTGAAATAAGGATTTATTCTCTCATTTGTATTTCCCCCGTTATGGGCATTATTTTATCCGTGATATAATAACACCGTAGTTCACGGATGGAACGGAATGGCTGACAGGAAAAGGAATGACAACTATGCTTTGTTCTCAGAGAAACTTTTATACTCTTCAGACATGCACAAAACTATAAACATACATACACGTGTGTCCCACGAGGAGAATAATATATCATATATCTACACATCGAGCAGAAAATAAGGAGAAACAAGAAGGGTCTTGTATATAGTATGGAGGTACTCCTATGTCTGGAGAAGCCATCTTTCGGACTCCAGATGTAATCGAAACGGATTAATCTACAATGTCCGAGGCGAAGACATATTCCACGAAGGAGAAACAGCGAGTTTCTATATCTGGGAAAGATTTAGTCCCAAAGGAAAACGTCATCATGGTCTTGTAAGTGCTCGGGAAGCAGATTTAGCTTCTCCCCGTCCAGAAAATATGGTAACCACTTCCCCATTCATTTTCTTTATTCATATACTGACGAACCTGAAAAGTCAGAGAGAGAGAGACGAGCTTGTGATTTTTGCCCACTGAAATTTATGTTTACAATATTTCGCCACATACAAGGCCTAAAAACCACTCGAGCTAGAGTAAGAAGTACAGTTTATGAAGAATAACGGTTAGCTTTAGACTTGAACAGGTTAAGATTTTGGTGAAGAATCCTTTTAGGAGTCGGATCCACAAGACAGCGGTTCTTAGGAAGAAGCTGCTCAAATGGAACGTACATCTCACCAAATGGAATACAAAGGAAGGAATGAGGATGGTTTGATACAATATTAGCGGCATATACGAATTCGGCTTGAGGTTTGGGTTGAATTTAAATCACAATATGCATTTAAGACACTTTTCGTCCTCTGCTAAAACTCTTTCCAAAGATTTAAGCTGCTGTTTGATTTCGGTATCTCCAATTTGTATTTTGCATGTTGGACCGTCCCTTTTTGCTAACAACCATGCATTCTGTCTTCTTAAAACTGGTGTTTAGTCCTTTCTTCTCGCTTTCCTCCACAAAATTCATTTTTCAATCAGTTCACCCCGAACGTACCGATAATGCCACTAAGACACAAGGAGTCACTTGGAGGTAAGGAAAATGAAAAAACTGTAGAAAGAACCGGAAACCCAATCCTAAACAGGAAGTAAAGGATAAACCTCTACTCCTGTTCAAAAGAACGGAGGAGCTTTGTAGTTTTCTTCTCTGTGTCTGCTATCAACACAGTGTCATCTGCATACCTTATGTTAAGATTGTGGCCGCTAATAATGAATCTTTACTATTGTTGAAAACGCCATCACCTCTGTCTTTTCAAAAAGCTGAAAAGACAATTAACATCTGACTGATTGCTGTCATTAATCAACTGAATGTATTTGGACAATATCAATAAAAAAAAGTAATCAAATCATGAAAAGACAACTGCTTTCGTCTCTCTTTCGCTTTTTTGCTTCATAACTGATGTAATGAATATGCATACACCTGGGTTCCCCCTCACAGTAATATGATTTGCTGGTGTCAGCCATAAATACAAACTGATGTGGGGGTACAGGGACGAAAGATGAAAGCTCAGATCCGGATCCAGAGCCTTCTCACTCTTTGTAGGAACCTCTCTTTCATTGATCATAACTTCAGTAGTATAGCCGTACTAACCACGCTTGGCCAATTACGGGTTGGTGCGGCTATTTAACCCATAGCTGGAGGTTCATAGTTGTTTTTCTCTTAGACCAGTTGTCAACTAGATCTATAGGACCTGAACTGTTTTGCTATTTTACCCATACATTTCTACCCTTTCTGAAGGGCATTTGCACGCAAGTGAATATAACACGACTGGAGTTTGTTATATTCCCTTCAGCGCAAATACCCTTGAAAAACAGTTGGATTAGACCAACAAAATGGAGGAATTCTGCCATATTGTTATCTATCCTCGCTATCTTCATAATCCTACCACATTATCATTCCACTGAAGTGAAGGAGTTTCGAGCCCAGTCAGCAATTAGATTGGAAACTGCTAAGAAACACCGGATATTATAAGCGATCCCTACAATCCGAACTATATTTTGGCTTTAAATAACACAGACAATATTGATAAACCGTAAAAAATGGGTCTCTCATTCATATCTCACATTTCATACATCATAACCATTTTAATAGTAAACCTCTAGTTTGAGTGGCCCACGAGCATTATATTTGGTGAGCGTCTGTATTAAAAAATAGAGAAAACTGTTTAATCACTTCTTTCTTTGTTATTGATGTTGCTTTCTTTAAAAACAAATATGGTCACAGGACATAACTACTTGAATGTTGCGAAAAAAGGCAACGAGGAGACGAAGGAAAAAGTAATCAATATTTAATGCTGTCGTCTTAAGGTTGTGAGAAAAAGCAACAATAAGACAAAGAATAAATCGAGTTAAAAATTAATAGTGATACTTGACTACGAAATTGGGACAACCTAACAGCAAAAGGACAAAAAAACGAATAAAAATGTAAAAATCAGTCATAAAATATTACCTTTTACTGCAAGTTTCAAACGATGAAAAAACAATTGGAAGATTTCTTCTGAAGAAAATTGACACAGTAATGGAAATAAATGAGACTGTCTCGTTCAAAGTGAAGAAATAGTCAGACAATGGTTCCATTTTCGTCAAGATAAAAGTATGAATTTTGTTCATTTATGGAACTAATTGGAGCGCCGGCTTTTGGAACCGATATCAGGTGGCTTTCAATCATGGCGGCTGCTAAACAAATGTGTGCGGCTACATGCACGCGCGCCTAAATTCAAGCGCGATTGTTCTCGTTTGTCTTGGAACTAATTGGCTTCGTGTGTGCAAGTGTCTTTGTCTATACGTATGTATTGATTTCTTCTGTGCGAGAGTAATAACAGACGCAAACAACACTGTCTCCGTTCTGCTAATATTCGCCTGATCATATGATAAAGAGTACATAGCAAATATTCATGAATCTATCCGCGTGACGGCAAGAAGTTCGAAGGCGGGTTTTTATCATCAGCATGAAAATTCGAGTCATGTTCTTAAATAGCCTTTGTCGGGCCGAGACTTTCATATGGATGCCATTCATGGCGTCTAACTCTCTCATAAATATCTAAACTGTCATTTATATACAACCGCTTTCTGAGATCAATGGCACACAAGCATGAGCGAGTGAAGCCTGAACATTGTGGACTAACGCTACAGACTCACAAATAAAAACAGTACTAAATAACAGAAACCACATCACTTCAGAAGCAACAACAACTGAATCATTTATTTAATCTGCGTGGGGGTGCGGAGCAGACTGATCTCATTGATCTGCTCATGTCTAGAGATACCGTCTTCTTTTTTAATCATTTCACCTCAAACAAGGCAATAAAACCACTGAGACGCAAGGTGTTATTGAATGTTAGAGAGCATGAGAAAAATATGATATTAAGGAGTGAATGCAATAAAAGAACGAGAATTAAGAAGACAGAAGATAACGATTAACTTTGCATTAAACTTTTCAAGATCAAACTTGACATCGAAACAATAATAAGTGCGATAGAAGAAATGGTTAGCATAGAACTTACGAAAAAGAAAAGGCATAGGGAAGCTACATTACGGTGGGTGGAATGTGACTGAAGCCGAGATACCAGATCAGTACCAATAACATTGCAGATTCATCTTTGTATTTTATCAAGAATCTCTAAATATATAAAAGGAGCACCAGACTATATGCGGCAGCAATATTCAAAACAAGGACGGAATGGTATTTTTATTTTATTTTATTTTATTTTATAAATATGTAAGATAGATTCTGGCGGGAAAATACTCTTTGTTCTCACAACTTAGTAATGTTTCTATTTTCTAATTCGTTCACGCCCACTAACCCTTTGTGTTTTAGTAGGTTAAATAAATCTATGTACAACTTTATAAATATTGTCTCTGAAATTCACTTAAAAACACGACAATCTTTTGTTCCAATTCAATATATTCATTTTACCCTTTATGTTTAAAACATGCTAGCTAGATAGCTTTCATTAAGTATCTATTTTCATTAACGGCCTTCTAACCTATCCATGTTAGTTGTCTTATCCGGAAGAGGGATGGCACGTGGAACTACCCCATTGGACGAAATAAAGGGTTCGATTCGAAATTTCAATCACCTGAAGAAGGCCGGAGCGTAAAATGGCCAAAATGTTGTGAATATGGCAACGAAGATGAAAATAACAGTCCGAATAATCTAAATAATGCAAGTAATCATAATACCTCATCTCAGAGATATAGACGATTTTATGTTTATTACTTAATTATGATAAAATTGCAATCATTTCAGGAGTTATCTCTTGCACTGCTAAGCGAATAGGTCCTTTAAGATCAGTTAAACTAATGATCTTTTTTTCATGAAACTTCGTTTTTATGAAACACCACACAAAAAAAAAATCCAGAAGTAGGGGAGGGTAACAAAGATGCATTTTTGTTCATTCATTATTAATATTAATGAAAATAATTATTATGTAAATAATATATATATATATATATATATATATATATATATATATATATATGTTTGTGTGTGTATGTGTTATGTGTGTGTTGTGTGTGTGTGTGTGTCAGAGTAAGGAATTTAAAATATCCATTACTTCTTTTGAAATTGCTTTGTTTGGCTTAGGATGCTAAACTGAGCAGATGTGCATATTTCGAGAAATTTGAAGTCGGCTTTGCTCGATCAGCGAGAACCTTCGTTGCCCAGTTTATATATATGGATCAGTGGTGCATTGTGGGTAATCTATTCTAGCGGTTATTTTTGCGGGAGTAGCTTGTTAGTTTATTTATTTAGATTAATTTATTTTATTTGTTTTACATTTTCATTTTGTATTATTTATTCTTTTCGGTTTTTGATGTTTTATTAACGTAGTAAAAATGGGTGATATGCTTAGGTTGCTTATTTAATAGTTTTTTGTTGTTTTTTTTTTGTCTGGAAAGATAATTAAAGCTATTTATTCATCCAATGTTTAGATTGCTTGCCGTAGTCTATTCTGTTTTTTTGGCGGAGGACACTTTTTAATTTATTTATTTATTTATTCATTTATTTGGATTTATTATTTTTACTTGTTTATTTACGCTTATTTTTATATGTTTATTTATTTATTTATTTGGATTCGTTTTTATTTGTTTTTTATTTATTTACTTATTTTTTACTTTGTATATTTTTATTTACTTTATTTGGTTTTCGATTTTTGAGTAACATAGTAATGGTTTTTTTTTTATCGTTATATAGTAGTTATAGCTATTTTACGTCCAATTTTTGGATTGGTTATTGCAGTCATTTCTAACGATTATTTTGTCGGGATTGGTTTGTTAATTCGTTTATTATTATATTATTATTAATTATATTTATTTTTACTTTTTTTACGTTTTTTATTTTTATTTATTCTATTTCGTCTATTCTAAAGGGAGTGGTTTGTTAACTTGTTTATTATTTGTTTGGGTTAATTTATTTTATTTGTTCATTTATATTATTTTGTTTATTCATTTCAGTTTTTAAGTAACGTAGTAAAAATTTGTTTTCATGTTTGCATTTTGAGATGAGCTCAGACCGTTTATTTAATTTATTTTCGCCTAGTTTTCCAGTTGTGCTTATTTATCATTTGTGCCATGTTCTCGGTGCAACTGTAGCTGAAGACTAAATAATACAAAATGAAAATGTAAAACTAGTAAAATAAATTAACCCAAACAAATAAATAAACATACCACTCCCGCAAAACTAACCGCCAGAATAGATTACCCACAATGTACCACTGACCCATATATATAAATAGTCGACGAAAAATACAACATTCGCCGTCTGACGATTGCATCTAACATGAAACAGCCTGTCGCCTCTGAGTGTTGACTTCAATGTTCATTTTTATATTTATATTTACATACGCTCTCAGTCACTGTGTGTTTATCTAAAAATAAATACGTTTAAATTCACCTTCATCCCTGCCGTAGGCCAACGGCTTAGTTGTAGAATCCCCAACCGAAGCCAAGCTAGAGGCAACCAGACGTCTATCCACACTGATGAGCTGTGATACAGCGAAACAGTCTGTCTGTGGATGACAATATATACACACAAATATATATATATATATATATATATATATATATATATATATGAATAAAAAAGGGCAAGAGGAGAAACTATTCTTAGGCGTCGCGTTTCGTCCTCTATGATACTTTATCAAGGTAATGCCTTCACAAGACGAAACGCGTTGGCTAAGAATAGTTTTTCCTCTCGTCGGTTTTTATTCATTTTGTTCCTTTGCAAATACACTCAATCTGAAAATAATTTACACACACACTCACGTATGCAAACATACACAAACGTGTGGCTTTGGATGTAACTACCATCGTAACTTCTTTAAGACTCACGTGACGTAGCAGAGACTTACCTGAAACACAAGTGCACGTATCAGTATATATATATATATATATATATATATATATATATATATATATATATATATTTGTCTGAGTGTGTTCATATGTGCACACACACACATATATATATATATATATATATATATAATTGCATATTCACTTAGATATACATATATATAGTTACATATATACATGTGCGTCTTTGAATGTAACTGCAATTGTATCTGCATTAAAACTCACGTGGTTACTGAAGCCGCAAATGCTTGTATATGTATATGTACGTGTCTACAGAAGAATATATAATATATAAAAGTGTATGTATAATATATATGTATTATATACATACAAGATACATATATGTAATTTCATATCTAAATAGATAGACAGATATATAGATAGATTGAACATATTGAGAAAAACAGCTAAAGAAAGATTATTATAGATAGATAGATAGATAGATAGATAGATAGATAGATAGATAGAAAATATTTATATATAGGAAATCTATATAGATATATGCGTGTGTCATTGGATGCAACTACAGTCTTATCGGTAGTAAAACACGTGATTAAGTTAAGAGACGCAGGTGTGTGTGTGCGCGTGTGTGTGTGTGCGTGTGTGTTTATCACTGTATTCGCGTGTACGTGCGCCCTTCGTAGCCTGAAGCTTGCTTTCGATCAATCAGGCGCACAAAATAAAATGGAAATCGCGAAACTAAAAAGAAAACATTTCTTTTTCATGATTTCCATCCAACCATTTGGCCTTTTTTTTTTTTCTTGTCAAAATCACCGGGCGTTCATGTCGTGATTTCTGATTGGACTAGCCGCACGGCGGCGGCTTGGTTTGAGGTTGCATGGTCGTTGTCGAGAGAAACAGAAAGCGAATCTCGTTACAGCATGGCACGAATTTACCGGGTTCGGTGAAGGAGAGAAATTGCCGTCAATAATGAAGACTGCATTGTGTCGCAAAAAGAGACAATATTATACATTAGTGTTGCAGAAATCAATACTCAGACGACATGTGCCAGTAGTTTGCGCATTTGTGTTGTTTTTCTACGCTTTTTTTTTTTTGGTAGCCATATATCGTCTGCTTCTATCTATCCTTTTCATTTTGACATTATCACATGGTATATTCAAATATCTGTATCTTTTAACCCTTAAATGATGAGATAAGGATGCACAAATGAACACGCCAAACGGTTAAAACAACAAAATTTATTTTTTAAAAGGTAGTTTTTACGTTTTTTTGTGTAAATTATAATATATTAAACTTTAACGTCCCCAAGACGAAATTAGTGTCTTTTACTCATCTTAGAGGACCATTTTTGCTTCTCATCAACATGCTAACCTAAGAGAAAAGCAAATCAGTTCTTGGTCGTTCCAATGACATGAAGTGGAATGATTATAATGAATCGACTGCTAGGTCTGCTGATAGGAACATTGGTTCACTGTGTCGTGTCAGACAATTTTTTTCTCATCAGAATCCATCTTGCACATTTATAAATCTACCATTCGCCCGTGTATTGAATATGCCTGCCATATTTGTCTGGTGCTCCTCATATATATCCCGAGATACTTGATAAAGTCCAAAGATGTGTCTGTAATGTTATAAGTCATGACCTGACATCTGGACTTCATCCACTTTCCAATCGCCGTGGTGTGGCTTCCCTCTGTCTTTTTTATAAATATTTTCTTGACAATTGTTCTAATGGACTTTCCTCTTTGGTACCTCGATCGCGTGAATTTAAACGCTGTACTAGATTGTGGTGTCATCCGCGTAGATGCCAACTTGGGAAGTTATGGCATCAGGAAGGTCATTTATGTAGATAAGGAATAGAGTGGGGCCTAGGATGGAGCCTTGAGGAACACCTGCGTTCGTGGGATAGGAACTGGAGGAGAATCCGTTGAGAACGACCTTCAATTCACGGTTTGACAGGAATGATCGTATTAGGTTATATAATCGACCCGTAATGCCATAACCCTGGAGCTTGCGAAGAAGGCCGGCATGCCAAACCCTATCAAATGCTTTGGAGATGTCTAGTGCCACGGCTCGGGCTTCCCCGTTATTTTGAAAAGCTCGGTAGACTGTTTCAGTGATGGCCGTAAGCACATCGGCTGTAGATCGGGCAAAGCGGAAACCATATTGCTTGTCTGAGAGCAGATTATGGGATGTGAGGTGGTTAACCACCCCGGTATTGATTAGGGCTTCGAAGACTTTGCCGAAGAGGGGAAAGAGACTGATAGGACGGTAGTTGGAAGGGTCAGAGGGGTCGCCGGAGTTCTTGAAGACAGGAACGATCGAAGAGGACTTCCAGCAGTCAGGAAAACAAGATTCCTTGAGGCAATAGTTGTATAGTTTAGAAAGTGCGGGCGCCAGTTCAGGCGCACATTTCTTCAAGACAATGGCTGGTATCCAGTCTCCACCACTAACCTTGTTGGGGTCTAAATTGGAGATAACGGCCAGTACCAAAGATGGGGTTATGTTTAACCCACTCAATATGGCCTCAGTTCTAAGAGGGAAGTCGGGTATGGGTACACAGGAAGAGTCGAGCGTCGAGTTGAATGAAAATGTCCGAGCAAAGCATTCAGCCTTGTCGGTAGAGGAGGTCAGGACTTCGAACTGGTTGAACAAAGGAGGTATAGAGGGTTTGCAATTGTTCAATACGTTCTTGCAGAGACGCCAATAACCTTTAGAGCCAAATTTGCGAGATGCAATACGTTCCTTCATCCGAGCCGCAAATAGTGACTTAGCATCATTGAGGACACGCTTACATTCGGTACGGGCAGAGGCAAAGAGACGTCTATTGCAGTCAGACATGTCGTGGTTCCTATGGGCGATGGCGGCTGAGCAAGCAGCCGAGAACCAGGGGGAGGAGCGCGACTTGACCCTATATTTCCTTGATGGGATGAAAGCGTCGATTCCAGCTTTAACCCAGGAAGAGACCTCAGAAGCACATTCTTGAACGGGGAGCTTAAAGACTCCATTCCAGGGGACATCGCGGAGGAAATCACGGAACGCGTCCCAGTCAGCTCGTTGATAGTAGAACGAAGTTCTAGTGGTAGGAGGTTCTTTATAGGGGCGGGAGTTGAAGGAGATGTTAACTGATACTACTGCATGATCAAAGTTACCAAGAGGGCAGAGTTGCGAGGCGCTGCAGGATTCGGGGATGGAGGTAAAGCACAGGTCGAGAAGAGAGGCTTTACCTTCCCGGTTGAAGGCAAAACTAGTGGGGAAGTTAACTATCTGTGTGAGGGAATGGGAGATTGAAAAATTGAGCGTTTGAATGCCTGCATGGTCGGTAGTAGCATTCTAGAGCCACAGAGTGTGATGGGCGTTAAAGTCACCAAACACAAAAATGTGAGCAAACGGGTGGAGGGAGAGAGCCTTGTCTATGCTGTCAGAAAGTATCAAGTATCTCACAGTCTTGAGAGGATGGAGAGCGGTAAAGGAAGAAGAGATAGCTTACCGCATTGAGGAGAGAGAGTCGGAGACACATGTATGACTGGTCTGGCGATTCGAGAGAGAACTCTCTGGCCAGAGGGAGATGTTCCTTGACGTAGACACCAAGACCGTGCATGTGGGTTAGAGAGTCTTTTCTGAGGAGAGGAAGATAGCCGGGGATCGAGAGATCAGAAGAGGGGATAGACGAGACAAGGTTTGTCTCACAGAGAGCCAGTATATCCGGGCCGTTTGCAGCGAGGAAAGATTCCAGACTGCAGAAGTTTGTCCTAATGCCCCGAATGTTGGAGAACGAAATGTTGAGGGGTTTAGGTGGTTTTTGAGAGGCTGGTTTAGGGTTAATCTTTCGGTTTTTGTAACTCATGTTGAATTTTGTTTGTAAGATGAGAAAGCCCGAAGTAAAAGAAACAGACAGTTTCGAACGTGACGCGGGCAGAGAGGAGTTGGCAAAATCTGCATCATTATGTGGCCTCAGGACTGCCCACCGGAGGTGACTGCAGGGACAACTTTCCATGTGCGACATGGCACTACAAACACCCCGGTATTATACAACTGTTGATCAGAGCGGCCGCTCAAGACGCTACGCAACTCCTAACTACCAGTCGGAAACAGCAACCAGAGAACTGTCAGCCGTGTACCCTCAGAATGAAGAGGTGTTGCCACAGACTGCACACATCACGGGAGAAACAGAGCTGCACTAATACAGAGGCCGGAGAGAGAAACAGTACCGGGAACCCCTTCCTAGACAAGAAACAAGGTGTAAGCCTCTACTCATGTCCAATAGAAGGGGGGAGTGTTGACCGGGCGGTAGAAGAGACTACCTACTCCTTTTCTCGCTTGTGGTACTCTCTTCCGGCATTTTGTCTTCCTGATACCTACGATCATCAAATATTTAAATGCAACGTCAATAGTAATCTAATAGTAATTTTTCTTAATCCTGCTCCCCCTATTGTATTTTATCCGCTTCACTAAAGCTTTTTCGTCTTCATTCACAGTCAGTAACCCCTTGCGTCCCAATGGCGTTATCGCCTTGTTTGTCGAGAAAGTATTAAAAGAAAAAATGTATGTCCGTATAGCGAAAGTAATTGGAGCAAAACGCAAAATCGTTGAGCCGAGTTCAAATTCCAGTCGAATATTTTTTTTTTTTTTTGCTTTCACTTCCGCACAGACGCCTTAGTGATGTCGTTTCTCACTGGTTGCTGACCTCCTCCTTAATTAAACTGGGCTTATTACTTTAGGGGCAGGCAGTGAGGTAATAGTTACCAATTTAGTCTATCAAACCAGTATTATTGTGCTGTGAAACTGATAATTGCTATACAGTATTGAATCCAATGTCCGCACTGTCTGTATTCATAAACGCTCTATCGCCGACATTGATCACTTTTCCTCTATCATTATCATCCAAATATGTGCTGCATGACTATGGTTTTCCACAACTTCCTATCCCTTGCAGCTCTGAGCAATTTTCGACTGTTTATCACCCGTCCTTATCCTTACTCTGTAATCGATTTACACCAACTCACTCGTTAACCTGCATGCTATATTCAACTACCCCACCTTCCCTCAATAGGTCCCGTGAGTATTGAATTTTCTAAGCCGCCCTTCCTCATAACACGTTCTATATATTTCAACTGTCTCCTGATTTTAAAAATAAGTGTATTTCTAAAGTTTAATCGCTGCTTACGTGTTCAGTCCATGGTACTCTCAGCATCCTTCTGTAAAACTACATCTCTGTTGCCGCGAGTCTCTTCTTAATCTGTGAGAAAATTGCCCAGCATCCACTGCCATATAGGAGATTAGATATTACATAACAGCTCAGAACTCTGTTTCTGCAGTTGGAGATTTGTCTCTAGCTGTACTGGTCAAACTCTGCCTTCGGGCAGAGAGGTTCCCCAGATTGGCAGAGTCGATTGGCAGAGTCGAATGGCAGAGTCGATTGGCAGAGTCGAATGGTAGAGTCGATGGGCAGAGTCGAATGGTAGAGTCGATGGGCAGAGTCGAATGGTAGAGTCGATTGGCAGAGTCGAATGGTAGAGTCGATTGGCAGAGTCGAATGGTAGAGTCGATTGGCAGAGTCGAATGGTAGAGTCGATGGGCAGAGTCGAATGGTAGAGTCGATTGGCAGAGTCGATTGGCAGAGTCGAATGGTAGAGTCGATTGGCAGAGTCGATTGGCAGAGTCGAATGGTAGAGTCGATGGGCAGAGTCGAATGGTAGAGTCGATTGGCAGAGTCGATTGGCAGAGTCGAATGGTAGAGTCGATTGGCAGAGTCGATTGGCAGAGTCGAATGGTAGAGTCGATGGGCAGAGTCGAATGGTAGAGTCGATGGGCAGAATCTCGTCTCGGAAAAAACAGCTACCCGACACCGTCTTATACGGAATTTTGGGCCGAACCTACGGGATCGGTTACCCCACATTAAATTCGGCTTTGTGCCACATCTGACCGCGTGGGGGCGTTGGTAGATATCCTATTCTTTGTTTCTGTCTTAATACTTTACATATATTCTGGAAGGCATCTTTCACGGTTTCGATGCGTCTTCTGGTGTCTATTGAAGTCTATTTTGAAGGCTTGTCTATCACTGAGTGTGTTTATTTTGGTGTTGCCTTCCTGGGACAAACCATCACCATTGTTAAGAGGTTTTTCCCCCTTATGCTGAAAACACCGGTTCTTCTTCTATCACCGAAGTTAAGCAGCCTCGAGCTTGGTCAGTATTTAGATGGATGACCTCTTGAGAATTCCGGGTACTGCAAGCGATGTCGTACAAACCGAAATATGTTTTGCCTTTAAATAACACAAAAAAAAATGTAAAAACAAAACAATTTCTTCTCGCATGCCTTTTCTATTTGTTTATCATTTTTTTAATAGATTCTTCTTCCGAGTCATCCATCAACACAGTGTATTTCACGCGCACTCATATGTGCGCACACACATGCGCGCGCAGACACACACCCACACACATACACACACGCAGGCACATGCAAAAACATACATATATCAATATAAAAAGTGCGAATATCAGTGTGTCACTGTGTCACATTTTTTCAATTAAAGGGGCATAACTCTCGAACTTTCAATAGTTCATGTTACAGAAATTTTGCATTCTCAAGTTTTCGCTATTGCGATTGTTTTCGGCGATTTTTTACGACGAATTATTTTATAACTTGAAAATAAATTTGGGAATGTTCGAAATTAATTGCGAAATCCACTGAAAGTCACCCATGAAATAAAAATAGTTGTTTGTACGAAAAGTAAGGACCTACGCACATCAAATTGCCTTCAAATTAAGTGGCGGCAGAAGAATTATCGTTGAACTTTTAAAAGGTAAGCTTAAATATTAATGTAATACTTAAATGCACCAATCAATTTTGAGTTCTTCTGTAGTTTATTGTTGCCTATCGCATACGGCGTCAGTATGCTTCGCAAAAAGAAATCTCCACCAACAGAGGACCAGATTGCAATCAAATGAACCAAGGCTGCAGCGAGGAAAAGAAAGTCCCGTGCAAATTAAAATCCAGATCAAACGGCGGCCAGGGGCGCCTTGCAATACTGAGAATATGCAAAGACTTAGGGACTCTCAAACTCCTGAACAAGCTGAAGGCCCAATCAAATGCCCTCCGCAGTAGCTACTCTAGATGCCCTCCGACAGAACATCTTTTAAGTTAGTATATGCAAAATTGGTCGGGTTTCGATCCCGGCTTGAAGCAATCGGAAGCCTAGTCACAATGAAGACCTGTGATAATGCGAAACATTCTGTCTGTGGATGACAATATATTCTCCCTGGAAATCCGGTTGAGCTCTCTTGGGGAAAAGGGTAATTTTAAAAACAGTCGCTCCTACTGCTATTAATCCATTGCTCTTCAAATGAATTGAGCTCTCCGGGCCACTAGCGTATTTCATGTAAAAAACGTTACAAAATTTCCTTTTCTCTCTGCCGTGCGACGATAGCACAAGGGTAGGATCCCTGACTTTTGCAAAGTCGGTCATGTTTCGACGCCACCTTGAAGCAATCGGACGTCTAGACACACTGATAGAGCTGTGATACGGCGAAACTGTCTGTGGATATTGAAGCATGTTTGGTTGAATAATCTAGACATATTATGTTAATTTAATTTTATTTTAATCCTCTCATATTTGCATATCAATTTTCTTAATGTTGGTATAAAATTGATGGAGTAGCTGTTTTTTATATTTTTTATTTTCCCAAGTACTTTGCATCTCATCCAAGATCATCTTCAGTAAGGAATTGTTAAGAAAAAGAATAAATGAAAGTTATGAATATGTGTGAATGAACACTATTAAATTCGAAAACTTTGCCGCTATGTAAGGGAGGTAACATAATTGATGCAAATTCTTATTAAACATTGTAATTATGTGTTTTAAAATATTATTTCTAATTTTACTTGGAGTTTTTGACAATTACAATTTCCATATTTTAAAACGTTGCTGTCTTAAACATTTTAGAACTTTGCTGCTTTACACATAATTGATTTTTTATTTATTTATTTTAAATTTTTTTCTTTTGCCGTAAGTTTTGATATGTTCTCGCCTCAGTTAAGAAGAAATTTCAAATCATCTGATATTCCGCTACCAAAAATAACTGAGTACTTTTGGCCGTTAATTTTAAAATTTCAGCGTCCCCCACATTCGTTCACATCTGTAATTGCATCAAATTTTACTTCGGTGACGTCGAAAAGGACGAAATGCGTCACACAAAATTTTTTTTTCCACATTTTATATATATATATATATATATATATATATATATATATATATATATATATATATATATATATATATATATATATATATATATATATATATATATATATGGATTTCTCGCCAATTAAATCATTAACATTTGTATTTGTTTTGTATGAATAATTCATGAATTTGTAAATTAATTGCACCTTTATTGAAATTAAAATAACTGATCCAAGTGCAACTTTTGGATAATAAGTGCAATTACTGTAATTATTGAACAATATAGTTCATGCCACTTTGTTAGAAAATTTACCAGTAAAAAAGAATTCGCCTATCACCATATTTGTACAAGAACGCACAATTGTAAAATCTAAAATCAAACTCAGCGTTGCTACTGCACGCTCCAAAAACAATAACTCATTTCTAATAGCATTTTTCGGATACAACAATACATATATTTTCGTTGTCCTCTTATTACTGAGAGTAAAACAAGAACAACATCTATTCCATACCTGAAGATGTCTGTAGGAACAGACGAAAGCTTGTAGTAAAAATAAGAACTAATGCAAAAGAAATTTATAAAAACAAGGATCTTTTCATTCATAACAGGTTCGGGGTTTTTGTATATTATTTGAATTGTAAGCGACCATGGATTTCTCACCAATTAAATTATTAACCTGTGTATTTGTTTTTGTATGAATAATTCATGAATTTATATATATATATATATATATATATATATATATTTGGTTGGATTGATGTGAGTTTGTGACCCTGGGTTTCACGCTCTGATATTGAGCGCTTTCTAATAAGTACGCGCATATAATATATAAATAATTATATATATATATATTTATATTTATATTTATATACACACACTTTTCATATATATATATATATATATATATATATATATATATATATATATATATATATATGAATGATTAATTTCATTTGCATTAATACTCTATTGTGGAACCAAGTGACGTTCTAACTCGATACAGCGTTCTGGTGGTACATTGGTAAGCATACTAGCTCGTTAACCATTACTTCACGAGGATCTTACTCTGAACTAAAATAAACAATACGCAGTACGCATTGAGATCCGAATTCACTACAAAATAGTAATGATGCGACAAACTAGCTCGTTAACCATTACCCCATTGCGAAAGTAGGTATTTAGTAAATTTAGATCTATGTATTCAGGTCGCAGATTTGTGATCCAAGAGAAAAGCGAACTTACATAACAGTTTGATAACTTATTAACCATTACTTCGGAATAAAGCAATCAACGTTTAATGTAAACAAGTGAGAATGGAAGTCATTACACGATAGTTTGGTAGAATAGCTCTTTAACCATTAATCCAAAAGTGCGCCTCATTAAGTACTACGCTCACTTTAATGCGGCTTGATATCACAAATATTGTATCACCCAGTGAGGATCGACATCACTGAATGGTAGTAATGTTCTGCTGAAATAATTCATTAACCATTACTCACCAGTGACGCTCGGAATCTATGATGGCTACGAACATCTCCATCTCTCCCAGTCCATCTCTATATATATATTCCCTCTCTTCCTCTCCATTTCTCTCGCCATCTCTGTCTCACTTTCCTGCCATCTCTCTCTCTCCCCCCTCTCTCTCTCTCTCTCTCTCTCTCTCTGTATATATATATATATATATATATATATATATATATATATATATATATCTTTCCATATCTATCATTCTGTTCTTACGTATTGTATTCCTGAATGTTTCTATTTACATACACATCTAATATATATATATATATATATATATATATATATATATATATATATATTTATTCCGGACTAGATCGAGAAAAAATGTGGCTCCCAACTGTTACCTACTTAAGGAATGCGCATCGCATTTCTTTCAGGGGGCACATTTAGTATGGCATCTCGATCTAGGCCAGTTGATATTAATTCCAGTGTGTAAGAACACGCACACACACCTACACACACAAAAAAAATACACACTCATACACAAAACACACACATATATATATATATATATATATATATATATATATATATATATATATATATATATATATCAGCTATATTTGCGTTGCAAATATGATTTCCCCTGACAACCGACAAATAAGTTTTTACGGCGTGCAGTTTCCAGCCCCGAGGCCAACCAGGTTTTAATTCAGAAATATTCTTCTCCTAGACAGGTTGACAACGAAGGCTTAAGGCACCGGTCTGCTCTGTTATTTTATCCACAGATGAGAGAAAAATTACCTAGGTACCTATAAACCCTGCTAACTAGACCGGAAATTGAAATCGGTTCGCCAATTGTCATTTACGGTCCACTAACTGTTACACACAGCTTTCGTGAATATTCAGGCTACTTGATGTAAATAAATAATCATACGGGTTTAATATTTAAATCAGAACATCTACTCAAATATCGCTATCCATTAAAAATAACGTTTAAACAAATATATTAAAAATATACCGGATTTAATCCAATTTCCTAAAATGTGTTTATATTAGGATACGAAATAAACCAGATATGTCTATTTCGAGAATCGGGAAACAAAATGGTTCAAAAGCTCTATTCGGGGTTTGTTTGGTGAGAGAGGTCAAGGTAGGTCAGAAATGAAGCTTTCCACTATGGATGCTCAGGTTCGAATCCTGCCGGAGGGTGCATATTTTTCTAATATTCAGGCCAGTAGATGTAAATAAATTTACTGTTTAATAATAAAAAACAGAGCATCTACTCAGAGTATCCATTGAAAATAACGTTTAAAATATATATATATATATATATATATATATATATATATATATATATATATATATATATATATATATACTAATCGGTATCACCCATGAAAGCAGTACAGTTTAGTTTTCGATGCGTTAAGATTGACAAAACATCTCTTTCCCCAGTTAGCGACGGTCTTTAGGTCATTTTGTATAACGGCTGTCATTTTGCCCTTGTCGGTCTGAACAGCCTTACTATCGAGGCAGGGTAAATGGTAGTGTCGTTCGCGTTGAGTCCAAGTTGAGAGTTGATGTCATCGAGAATGTCATTAATGAAGATCAAAAACAGCGTAAGAGCAAAGATGGGGCCCTGGAGGAGACCCGCGTTAGTACGAAAGGATGTAGATGAGTGGCCGTTCATGACTACCTTCATTTCACGATATGATAGGAACGACTGGATCAGCTCAATGTGTATGGAGACACCGTAACTTTTCAGCTGGGAAGAAGTCCTGAATGTGAGACCTTCTCAAAGGCTTTCGAGATGTACAATGCTACAGCCGGGGCTTCACCGTTTTTATCTAGACCATGATAGACCCTTTCCGAAATTATCGTTAACACATTGGCAGTTGAGCTGGTAAAATGTAAGCCATATTGCTTGTCTGAGAAAAGCCTCTACTATGGGACATAATGAGCCAATTCAGCATTGATTAGGACCTCTAGGTGATTCCTCAAACGAGGTAGAAGGCTAATAGGCCAATAGTTGGAAGAGTCTACGGTTCACCAGCAGGGAACGAAGCAGGAGGCAACGAGGCATTTATTATAAAGTTTAGAGAGAACAGGAGCCAGTTTGGGAGCGCACTTCTTGATGACTATTACAGGGATATCATCTGGTCAGCATGCTTTGTGGCGATCCAAGTTAGAGATGATAGCAGAAACCATGGAAGGGGCTATATGCATATCACTCAACAGAGTGAGAAGTTAGGCACTGATACTCCGGATGAGTCAAGATTAGAACTTGAAGAGAATTTACATGCAAAGCATTCGGCTTTGTCAGCAGAGGATAATAACACCTCAGATCGATTGAAGAGGGGTGAATAGAGATCTTGCACTTATTTAGTACCCTATTACAGAGACGTCTGTAATCACAAGAGCCAAAGGTTTAGTAGCTATTCGGTGTCTTAATCTTTCAGTAAACAGAGACTTAGCTCCTTCGAGGACTTTCTTACATTTGTTATGCGCAGTAGCAAATAGGCCCTTGTTATGGCTAGAGATGTCACGCTGGTATAGCCGGAAATAGTGGTTCTTGTGTGCTATGGTGGCCGATCATGCTGGTGTGTACCATGGAGAGGAAGTTCCAATGGATATCGTGAATATTGGAGAAAGAAAGATTGAGGGGGTTAGGTGTAGTCTTATTTCTTTTTGTTATGATTTCCGTTAGATATTTTTTTATGGAGAGAGGAAAAGGACCCCCACAATTGTCACTAGCTGTTGTCAATGGCAATGCAAACCAGACCTCATGTAGCTGAGAGCAGAGCATAATGTGACTTCAGGATTTTCCACCGGAAATACACGCAGGGACACCTACCCATGCGCAACATGGCACTACAGATAGCCCGATATTATGCAACTGTTGATCAGAGCAGCTACTCTAAGCGCTATCAAAGAATTCATGCTCCTATCGACCAGTCTGATGCAGAAACCAGTAAACTGCCAACTTTGGTATCCTCATAATGTAAAGTCACAGTTACTGGTTTGTCTGACCACCAAAATGTTAAAACAGTTAAATCATTAGGTTAAGAAAAAGAAAGAAAGAGAACCGGTAGACCATTTTCTGAACAAGGGATGAACCTCTACTCCTGTTCAATAGACATGGAAGGAGCGTGGACCGAATGATAGGTGAACCTATCTACTTCTATTAAATATATATACACTCATACGGGAATTACAAGCAGACAAGTTTTCCTAAAGACACCACCGATAGAGTCTGGAAAATTCCACAAGTTTCGTACATTTTTCAAAGACCCGCATGTGTTTTTGGCACACAACGATTTCATCACTACTGAAATGTGTCACTCATGCCTAAATGTGTTCACATGTTTGGTCACCTTAAATGTTCATCAATCACCTTTGAATATTAGTGGGTAGATTTTTTTTTACAATAGCTCACCACCGCCGCGTGCAGCTCGCCCTTTGCTTTTTTGCCATATATATTTTTGCCTTTTGAGAGGCAAAATACTATGGGTTCTTGGTGAGAAGGTACAACCTCTATTGTCATGCTACCAACAACAGCTTTAATCGTTTTCAGCAAATATAAATTGGAGTCATTGCTTCCAGAACGAAACTCATACATATATACATGTTGATAAATCAATATGTCCGCAGTCGACGCATCAGTTATTTATTGTTCTGTATAATCCCCTTCCTGGTCAAGGTATTAAATTCAGTTATGAATATTAATTGGATAGATTGACCTTAACAAAAGAAATTTCAAAGTCACACACACACACACACACACACATATATATATATATATATATATATATATATATATATATATATATATATAGTTGTTGAATATTTAGTCAGCAAGCCCTTCGTTTATGCATGTTTCATTAAAAACGACAGACAAGTTACTAAGTTTAAGCTTTTTATTTAATTTTTCTTGTGTTCAAACGAGAGCTTTCTTTTCTGGACAAAGAGTGTGTAAAAACTGTCCAAATGTTTTATAGTTCCGAGCGCTTTCGGCTATACCTTCAGCCATTATCAAGGATGTTCGATTTTTCAGTTTAATTGAGTGTGTGCATTGTGTGTATGTTTTAGTTTTGTAGGGATGTTTTAATTTCCGAATACGGTTAGCACATTGTGGCCTTGTTCGTAGTTAATATTGTTAAGAGTTGGCTTTTTCTTTTTTATTATTAAAGTTTCTATTATTTTTAATCTTTTTTACAGGTGGATGCAGTTATTATATTTGTGTTTTCTACTAGTATGTTTCCAACTTACCAGGCTACATTCGAAACGCGTTTCGTTCACTGAGGGACTTTGTCAAGGCAACATTGATAAAGTTCCTCAGAGGACGAAACGCGTCGGATAAGTGTTATTTTTCCTCTTGTCTATTTTTATTCATTTTGTCTCTTCTATAGATACACTCCATCTGATAATATTTACACACACACACACACACATATATATATATATATATATATATATATATATATATATATATATATATATATGGACATCAAACATTTTTTAAACATCTTTCGTAAAATATGACTAGGAATAAGGGAGTGCTGCAATTGTTTGTATGGTCCATTGTACCAGACGCTTTCGTCAACTTTAGCCACTTTCAAGGGGGTTTCTTTTAGGTGTTCTTAATTTCACTTCATGTTTTGACAGTTCAAATTTTAATATTGTTTATCTTTATGTTGTTTTGAATACTAGTAGGAGCGTTTATTCCGAGCCTTCGCGTGTTGAGCGCTGCTGGAATTCGACTGAGCGTCTTCCTGTTATTTTGTTTGTAAATTTCACCACTCCATTCTCACTGTTAAAATAGGTAAGGTTGATAGTTGGAGATATATTTAATATACAGGGCCTCTTTTACAGTGAAATGTTTCCGTCAATGTGATTTATATAGAATTTTAGTGTTTACTGGCAGAAATTTTCTTTAGTTTTCTTGTAAGTTTTGCGCAGATGGATGTTTTTATAGTATTTTAATCTGACATGTGAAGTATCTACTCAAGGAGATGGTAATATATACAGATAATAGATAATTGATTTCTGACAAGAAGCAGTTTTGTTCTGGGCAGAGAAATTGATACACTATATTGGTCAGGGTTACTTTAGATTCAATTTTTGTAATCTATTATAAGTCATAGATGTCTTTCGGGAATTACGGTAGATATAAAGTGTTTAATGAATTATCCTACAGCGAATTCGTCCTGCTTATAATTATTGTGCATCTGGTTGCAGTAAAATATGTTGATGCTTTGTTGTGTGATATTTTTAATGTAGCTGTTGTGTATTTTTTGAAAGAATAATATTTGTTCATCAATGATGTAGTTTGGGAAATTATTGTTTACTAATGTTTGTTTTACGTGTTTTATTTTGGTTCACTCAGAAATATTCTTTGGGGGGAGAAAACGTAACGGTGAAAAAAATCTATATAAAAAATAAAATTTTCCTTGTCTGTCATATTTAACGAGAGTTTGTCGTTGCTTGGAAATCTTCCATGCAAACATAAACAGACTATCATTATTGTTATGTCCGTGTATTGGTTAATATATTGTAATGTAATTGTCATCTTTGATAATGGCTTATGTAAGCCGAAAGCTTAGATAGCATTAGAAAACATGTATCAATATGATGATTTTCTGTCGTCTTTTAATGATAATGTTATTAAGCTTATCAGACGATATTAAAGGAATTTGCATAAAATAAATAGACAAAACTTATCTATATATATCTATATATATATATATATGTGTGTGTGTGTGTGTGTGTGTGTGTGTATATATATATATATATATATATATATATATATATATATATATATATATATATATATATATATTAAAAGGAAATAAGTATGACAAGTGGTGAAATTTTTCGTGTCACGTGTTTCGTCCTTGATGACTTCATAGGAATAAATATGATGTTTACGTTGTAAATGGCTGAACAAAGATGGGAAATATAGTAAAAAGACAAACAATTCTAAGAACTCCGAATGATAAGAAGTTGTGGAGAGCCCCGATCGCCCGCGTACTCAAGGAACACGGCACTTTAGCCTTTTACCTCTTTTTACCAAGGTAGTAGAGGCTCTGAATTGGTTAAGCATCTCACCTTACAGGATCTTTTTCCAGATCAGCTATATGATTTTTGCTTCTCTAGGTCAACTACTGAGATATGTTAACAGTTATTGCTGAAAACTTTTGATAAGGATTATAAAGTTCAGGTTCTTGCTTTGGATACCTCGAAGGCATTTAACAGAGTTTGGCGTCTTGGGTTTGGCGTCTTGGGTTTGGCGTCTTGGGTTTGGTATCTTGAAAGTTTATGGTATTTCTTTATTGAACTGATTCAGTCTTTCTTATCAAATCATGAAATGAAAGTTGTCTTGAACGTCCATTTTTCAAGATTTTTAATGGAAACAGAGCGCTATATCCTTGAACCGACGTTGATTTTAATTCTCATCAACAGCCTTCCGGATGATATCCGTTCTCAAATCGGTATCGATGCTCAAGACACAACCATTTGCTCCTGTCTTAATCTTATATATATATATAATCGGCTCGATAGAGTCAAATTGTCAAAAATTAACCACATTTTGTTGTTAAATGGGGCAGGGAATGGCTTTTTAATCTTGACGCCTCAAAAACAAAACTGTTCTCTATTAATCGTCTGGGAGAAACCTTTGTACCTTTCATCAGCATGGCTAATTCTAACCTCCAGAAGAGTGACTATTGGCGCCTTGTCATTTTCCGTTGATATGAAATGGAAAGATTATGTTGAATCAATTGCCGCTAGGAAAGTTGGTTTACTGTGTCGTTTCAAACAATTTTTCTCACCAGAATCCATCTTACATATTTATAAGCCGATCATTCCTCCTTGCTTTGAATATTGCTGCTACATATGGTGTGGTGTTCCTGCTATATATTTTGAGATCCTTGATAAAATCCGAAAAAGAACCTGCAATGTGATTAATCTTGACCTGGCATCTCGGCTTCAATCAATTTTCCACCGCTGTAATGTAGCTTCCCTCTGCCCTTTCTATAAATACTTTCTTGCTAATTGTCCTGATGAACTTTCCTCTATGGTGCCTAGGTTTTATAGATTTAAGCGCAGTACTAGATTGGCGGCAAGGTCTCATCCTTTTTCAATTGAAATGGCGGGATGTAACCGTAAGTCCTATGCTAATAGTTTGTTTTTATTTTTCTTTTTTTTTCTTTTTTCTCCCTAACTTCTCGTTCATGGAAATCTCTCCCGGCTTCTTGCATCCCGGTCAACTTTGAGCTTTAAAATTTAAATATCAATCGTTATCTTCCCTCTTCTTGATTTCTATTCTTTTATTGTTTTTGCTCCTTAATGTTTCCTTTTTCCTACATTTTTAACAGTTTGTAACCGCTGCATCTTAGTGGCTTTGTTGCCTTACTTAGGGGGAAATGATTAAAAAATTAAAGTTTCTACAAATCCACGGCCGGACAAACACGTTTATACATATGTATACAGACACAGACACACTTAGATATGTATTTGCCCTCATAAAGAAACATTCACACAAACACGTCCAAAATGACACACATGCTTACAAACACATTCACATACATGCTCACACACACTAAAAAACAGACATACACGTAGCTGTATAGACAAGCATTCACCCACACACAAAAAACGTACATGTGCACTAACTGAGCACACACATACGTGCATACATACATACATACATAGACATACGTGTACGCACACGCACTTACGTAACTACACACACACACATTCGTATTCAAATACACACAAAAGACACACAGATGCACTATTTGTACATGCAAACACACAGGCAGAAAATATGCACATATTAACGCATATATCCATACTTGCAAACGCACAAACATTCATTCACACACAAACGTGCCTGCAAAAAGGCATACATACACACTACATTTTTACGCACACACACACACACACTCACGCAGGCACTTAAATACTCACGCAAAGAATACTATCAAGAGAACACAAAAAGGTACACACAAATGCGCGCGAACTTCGACGTAGTGTAATGATTAGCAAGCTTATCTCGTTAGATCATTTACAACTGAGTAGTGATTTTGATTCTCACTAGGTGTCACATCTAAGTTATGATTAGTAAATTATTATTTTATACTGAACGTGGGGCACTTCGATATAGTCAGCTGTCTTTCCTCGCTAGATCAATTATGATTCATTAGCGTGTTCGATCCTCACTGTGTACTCTTTACTTTTAGCCTTGTGCCGCATCTAATCTATATTTAGCAAAACACTATATACACACATGCACTTACGCGCACAAATTCACACACACAGCATAAAAAGCACAGATAGACACGTACTTGTATACAGGCACATCTACATACGAAGACACACACCGTAACTTTGTTAATCCTAATACAAAATAGCTGTCGTAAAATTGTATAAGATAATAAAATTAATGCAAGTAAAATGTTTATCACTTAGCTGATTGATGTTACCTTCAGCCACCCGACTCCAGAGTTTCGTAGACGGACACTCCGGGAATTGCTCCGTCCACTCGTTTGTCGTTAGTTAATAAAACTTGTTTGGATTAATTCGCCTTATTTGTAATTTCGTTAGAAACAAATGAAAGATTACAGAACTGTTACGTAATATCAGTCCTCCTATATGGTAGTGAATGCAGGACAAAAAAGGGTACTTATACTTAACTTCAGGGAGGAAAGAGGGCGTGAAAAACATGATACTCACAGCACAGATTGAGGGCAACCGGGAAAGAAAAAATTTATGAAGAGCTAGAAAGGACTGGAAATTGTGGAGAGCCATGATCATCCTGAAGGGAAACGGCACATAGCAGAAGAAGATTTGCGCGCATACACACACACTTACTCATAAACATATTCGCAGATATTTCTTCACACAGAGATACATTTTCCCCCTCGTCAAGCATACAGTTATCTGGTAAATTTTCTGTGGATTTTTTTTGTTTGTTTTTTTTTTTTGTTTTTTTTTTTTGTTTTTTATCATGTGACTTCCAGTATGGGTCGTAGCCAGGTTCTAAGTATTTTCGAAAATCGGGATTATTTCTCTTCTTGTTTGTTTTTTGTTTTTTTAAAGATTAATCTTCCTGTCAGAGAAAAGCACTAATCTCTCTGGTTAGGATTATTTAAATGATTTCTATGTGCGTCTAATTTTTTCATTCTTTCTTTCGCGTCATTGTCTTTCGTGCCATTCTAATAAGCGTTTAGCAAAGGAAAAACCACAAAGAAAAAGCAATTACATTTCAAGAGAAAATCGGAGAAAGAAGAAAAAAATAATTTAAAAAATAAAAAAGAAAGTATATGCCGCGTGAGTGGAACAAATCAGAAAACAAAAATAAAATCCTTAATGTGGATTAGCCATTCAGATTTGATTATACGCCCGTGACTATTGAACGCCATCTTGGTTTTAATTCTCACTGGCGCCACAACTGGGTCACCCCCATCAACCCCTACACGAGACCCCGCCTCACTCTACTTATTTAGTGCCTTTTCTTTGTTTCTTCTTTCTTAATTATATTCCTTTCTGCTACATTTTCTGGCAAAAGAATTGACAATTTTATGGCCACGTTTATTAATCCGGAATTCACTTGTAGAGTTTATTCGCTGATCCAGTTTTACATGGATTGACGGATTTTGTCGTCTGCATTCTTGCAATATTGTGCAACATTTCTCAGAAGAGAGTTCGAAGCAGATTTTTTTTTCTTTCTTTTTCCCCTTTAATATCTTTATTCGATTACCTGCAGTTGTAGAATGACACACCGCCATACTTTCTAAATTCTAAAAGTCATAAATATGCAAACAGGACGTCATCCAAAAGAACTTCAGGTGAGAAACGTCCCCATGAAAATAAAAGGATAAGGAGTTTCCTTATAGGCGAATTCTAATAGATGGCGATATACCTGGAGATACGCGGGTAACGCTAGGAAACTTTATACGTAAAAAAGTGATCTTTGTTGCTATTACTACATTTGGGTCGTTGTGTTCGCCGGCTTTCTTCAAGTATCTCAGGAAGAATCTACAGCCGTAGATTGAAAAATGGGTTCAATTCGAAATGCCTTGACGGTTACATCGGTCGACTGACACCTGAATAGGCTGAAGAGCACAAAAGCGTAAAATTTGTGATAATGACAACAAATATGAGGACTATAGTCCAAATGTAAATAATCTAAATAAGTCACATAGATAGATAGATAGATAGATAGATAGATAGATAGATAGATAGATAGATAGATAGATATGTAGAAAAGGAGGATAGAAAGAAAGAACAGTATTAAGAAATAAAGAAACCAACAAAAAAAGAATGAAAGACAGAAAAAACACAGCGATTGATATACACAAAGAAAGAAAGAAAGAAAGAAAGAGCACTTCCATTGATAGATAACGTCTTTCTTGGCTAATCCAAGAAAAAGTTTCGGAGCCACTGTGGTCAAGTTTAAATTTCTCAATAAAATGTTTATTATCCCTTTTGGCATCTTAACTTTACAATTCTCTAACCCTAACCTTTTTCGATACTGGAAGGAAGATTAGAACGTTTAATCCTGCTAAAGAGATTTGCATTTCAGCAAAATGACAGGTAGGAATTGTTGCTGCATGCAAATCAAAAACCTTGGCCTTTCAAATTGGTTCATCTCATTGCGGCCAAATTCAAAATATTACTTCCTCGAATTTTACCTTTTTACTTTTATCTTCTCTTTCACTTCTCCTCCTTTTCTCTTCCCCCTCTCTAATTTCCTATAATACTCTCTCTCTCTCTATCTCTAGGTCTCCCTAACACATTCACTCCTAGAGTCTTATAACTCTCTCTCTCTCTCTCTCTCTCTCTCCACGTCACACTCTCCCTCTTTCTAACTTCCTATAACTTTCTCTCTCTATAGCTTTTTATAATTCTATTTCTAACCTCCTATAACTTTCTCATTATAGATTCCTATCTCTCTCTTGCTAACTCTCCCTCTAGTTCCCTATATTTATTTCTCTTTCTAACTTCCTAAAACTCTCTCTCTCTCTCTCTCTCTCTCTCCTTCTATTTCTAGGCCTCCATAATACAATCTCTCCTTCTACATTCTTATAATCCTCTTTCTCTTTCTCTCTCTCCACTTTTATTTCTATTTCTAACCTCCTATATCTTTCTCATTATAGCTTTCTATCTCTCCCTCTTTCTAATTCCTTATAACTCTTCATCGAACTTCATATATTTCCTTCTCTTTCTAACTAGCTCCCTATTTTAGCTCCCTTTCCAGTTCCCAATAACCTTTTCTTTCTCTCTCCTTATAACTTTCTTCTTGCTTTTTATAATTCTATCTCTATTTCTAACCTCCTATAACTATTTCATTATAGCTTTCTATCTCCCTCCCTCTACCTCTCCCACGAACCCCCACCTATACTTCTTTCTCTTTCTAACTCCCTATAACTGACTCTGCCTCTTGCTTACTTCCTTTTTTTTATATTGACTCCTTCTGGACAAATTTTTGTTCGTATCTTTCTTTTTTCTGACACTACTCTCTCATCCACTTTCACCCTCTCTCTCTCTCTCTCTCTCTCTCTCTTTCTCTTTTAATATATCTATCTATCCATCACTCTTTCTCTCTCTCTCTCTCTCTCTCTCCTTGTTTCTCTTTTTGTTCTCGCTTTCTTTCTTATAAACACTTCATCTCTAACTTTTAATCTCGTGCTCTCTCTTTCATATTATTTTCCCCACTGTAGTTCTTTCACAGATACTCTCTCTCTCTCTCTCTCTCTCTCTCTCTTTATTTCTGTCTCTTTTTTTCTCTCTCTGCTTTAAGAATCGATATTCAATCAGATGGTCTACGAGAGTTGAGCTCAATGCAGAATCCAATAGCCGATACCATTTTTGGAAATTAAAAATCAGGGGCATGAGGTAGATAAACGGAAGAGGTTAAAAATTAGAGATGTTTACCCACTTCCGTTTATCTACCTCATGTATAGCTGTGACCCATGCACTTAAATAGCAGCATCTACACGACATGGTATGAAGTATATATGTTGATAGAGTCTTTGCGTGTCTATCTATTCAGGCAAGTTACAAAACTGTACGCGTATATATAACGGAAATGCATTCCGTGTCGTCTCTGGTTTCAATTCTTCAGACCCCAACGCTGCATCACAGACTGAATCAATGACAAAAAATTTCCTTTTTAACTCGCTTTATTTAACGAGGGGGGTGGAGAAGTAGTCGCGACATCGTTTCTCGGAGGGAGCAAAAGGGAGATAGAAAAGACGGATTGCAACCAGTTGATCAGTCAGTCAGTTATGTGCTATGAGTGATACACGTTTAGGCGATGACATGGTTTGGTTTTCAGGCACTTGACAATAGTTCTGTCCGATACTAGATTGACCATGGTGAAATTCGAACCCGGGTCTCATGGACGTAAAATGAACGTTCTAACCATTCTGCCAAATACATACATACATACATACATGGTGATTGCCACATCTTACTCAGATGAGAGCCTATTCTATTTGCAATGTCTTCCGCCTTCTTTCGGCATCCATGTCTCCTATGATCACTCTTGAAATTAGCTTCCGATTTCATGAGATAGATTGACGAAGGGCAGTTATGATGTAGAGACCAGAGCAGAAGGACGTCCCTAACCCACTACGGTAAGTCTTACAGGAAAAACCACATAGCCTAACCAAGTTCGTAGAGAAGCCTCCGTAACACCAGTTTTCCTTTCGGGAAATGTTACAATGTTTCCCCTTTTTTTACACACCATTTGTTGTCACATATGTTATAATTTCACTGCGTGGGTCACGTGTTTAGTTATATATATATATACCTAATTTTGTGTACAACGTAGCATTATAAACCTCTCTGAGAACTAATGGATGGTATATATGTTCAAGACCTTATGTAGTCTCGAAATTGAAACGAGTACACAGATGTGACATCATCCAGTCATAGTATAACCTAACATGACTTGCAAACTTCAAATTTTCAATTTATTTTATTTAAATAATTACACTATAACTTTGTTATCTTATAATGGGTGCATTTCATATTAATAAAAGTTTTTCGATTATTATTATTATATAATTCTCGAAATAAACACAAGTACACAAGTAAACAAATGTGATATTATCCAGTCATAATATAACCTAACATGACTTGCAAAGTCATATTCAATACAATATGACAGATAAATCCTTGGTGTTCCTTATTCTCAAGGCTACACGCCAATATGCAATGCACTCAGACTATCGTTGTTTGAGAATCCTGCCCCCCCCCATTCTCATAACCTGCACTGCCCATCGAGTCTGATTGAGGATTATTATTGTTTCAATGCTGTTGCATTCAGATATTTGGATGACTAAAGTATCTGGAATCAATGACTGCCATTTGATGTTAAGGATGCGTTTCAAGCATTATTGGTGTAATCGCTCAAGCAATTTTATATGTCTCTATTTTTCAGAAGAGTACAGCAGGGAGCTTAAGAAACGAGTCGTGTACAAATTTACCTCAGTCTTGGTGGTAATGCTTCTAGCTGACCACCTTATACTTTCCAATTTACCAAATGAACACCTGCCTTCTGAATGTGTGAAAAATCTCAGCATCCGAGATATGGAAAACTGGCAACAACATCTAGCCTGGTATTTTTCACAAATATTTTAGCACTTTGTAGGGAACACCATCGAGGAGGGTTGAGCATCCATTTTATCTGCCTCGGCTATGCATCCATTTTGTTTTCTTCGGGCTGAGCATGTTTTGAATTTCCCGGGGTGAGCATCCAATTTCTTACTCAAGATGAGCTTCCCTTTTGTCTTCCTCGGACTGGTCATCCTTTTTATCTTCCTCGGACTGAGCTTCCCTTTTGTCTTCCCCGGGCTGAGTTTTTCTTTTGTCTTCCTCAGGCTGAGCTTCCCTTTTGTCTTCCTCGGACTGAGCTTCCCTTTTGTCTTCCCCGGGCTGAGTTTTTCTTTTGTCTTCCTCAGGCTGAGCTTCCCTTTTGTCTTCCTCGGACTGAGCTTCCCTTTTGTCTTCCCCGGGCTGAGTTTCCCTTTTGTCTTCCTCAGGCTGAGCTTCCCTTTTGTCTTCCTCAGGCTGAGATTCCCTTTTGCCTTCCTCGAGCTGAGCTTCCCTTTTGCCTTCCTTGAGCTGAGCTTCTCTTTTGTCTTCCTCGGGTGAAGGTGGTTGCATCAAGGAATCTGCGGGCCTGCATCTATGAACATGAGAGAGACCGTTGGGTCAACCCCTTGGATTTTATCAATGCCACTCTGGTTGGCGCAAAACATAATCCTTTACGTGGTAAGTGCATGGTAGGACTTCTGATAAATCACTTGCCATCTATGGACACACGTTAATCACACTGTATTGCATTACCAACTTGAATTCTTGAAGCGTCGAAAATATGTCTAACTGCCGCTACTACTATGACAAACGGGTTTTCATAAAAAATGTCTCTGCATCGACCATGCATGAGCGGAGATGAATACTGGACAAACACACACATACAAGTGTGTGTGTATATTATCATCTGAGTCTCACATGAACAGGCTGGAGTTATGATACTCTTACATACATAAATTTACACACGCTGCTTGACAAGACAAATTGCACATGAAGTCTGCTTAACCTATGAGAAAAAAATTAAAATTAGCAGATTTTTTTCTTTTTCTTTCTTTTTCTCCCTATTTTATTCTCTGATGAAGGCGAAACATTTCTGTTTCCTATTTGTTCCTTATCCCATTATTGAAATATATTTTTTACTACTGGATAATGTAAAGACTGACATGTGTCACAAGAAGGTTATAACTTCAACAGGCAAAGGAGTTATTTCAAAGTTATTGATCAGTAGAAACGCTGCATTAGAAATTGTGCAAAAGTTAAATAGAGATCACAGAACAATAAAAAAAAAGTACCTCCATATATCTGAAATGAAAGTATTGTAATTACTTACATTGTTCGATTTGATATTCCAACATATATCACCTGAAGAGGACCGGAGCTTAGAGCGGTCTAAATGTTGTGACAGTTAAGGTGAGGACAACGGTCCGGACAATGTAAATAGTTTAAATAATAAAAATGATTGGAAACAATATTGCAAAATAAGAAAATGAAATTGTCTTTATGGATGTGACAAAAAGAGAATTGATAGAAATGAATTGAGTAACAAACAAGAAAAGTGAATTGGCCAGGAAGAAAATATTTGAAGTTGGTGTTGTGAATGTAAACAAAGTCAAAAGAAACAGAATATTAATTAATAAGTAGAAAGATAAATTAGTTAAAATTAATAAAGAAAATTGTTCGTCCAAGAAAATTGGACAACTTGACTTTATTTTTATTTTTAGAGAATGAAAGTGAAAAAATGTGAATTATCAGAGGAATAAGCAAGATGGAAAGGAAATAAAGAATTAAATTGTCAAGATATTTTTTATATGAAGTATTTTTATTATTAATTTAGAATGTGTTTATTTTTCATCTTCTAACTTCTTTTTTAATCTTTATGACTTTTTAAAAATCATTAAAGAAGCAGATTAACCAAAAATAAATGTTGCTTGTTTGGTTAACAGACATAGAAGGTAAAATGAAATGAGCATTATGATAAAAAAGCAACACTATTAAGATGAAAGGTAAACTAATCAAAATTAAGAAAAGAAATTGTTTCATCTTTGATGTATTGTCTTGTTTTATCCCTGTTTCTTTCTATACTATACACTTTATTTTTCTTCTACTTAACATATGCAAATAGGTACAATCCTATTTGCCAATCCACTACACCTCTCTGAACTGAAGAGGTTTAATGCTTTTGGTTGTTTTCGAACTTCTACAACCTCTTTCCTCCTCTCCCCCTTGAGGTTTATGTGATTTTTTTTATGGAGATCTTGGTTTCATTTAATCTTTTTCTGTTTCTAAGTCACTCCCGCTATCATCGATAGGCGCATCTTCTATTGCATTATTCTGATCTGAAGAACTCATCCTTTCTTCTCTGTGAAGATCTTCCATCAAAACGACTTCCTCTTCAATTCTGGGTCTTAATTGGTGATAATAGGCCATTGGGCTTCTTCCTTTCTTTCATATAATGCTCGTGTTATGTCCGTGTTATGTCCTCTTTGCATGAAGAAATTAGCTCTCTCAGGACTTGCTACTTTTCTTATACGATATCCTTTCATTTGTAGAGTAAGACATTGTAAATTAAGATCTTCCTATTAATACAAATGGACTTTGCAATCTGCCTGTATATGGAATTGTCCTATAACTAAGCAGTAATCTTGCTTAGTAACCGTCTATAGTATCTCTACTTGGGGAAAATGCTTTTAATCCTATTTATACTGTATTCGCCATTCTTTCTGCAACCCCATTAGATTGTGGGTGAAACTGTAGTGTTCTGTGAGCCAAGTAGACAATCCATCCCAACCAATTATATAGATCTTCATCATAAAATTCCGATGCGTTGTCTGATGTTTTAGGAATGCCCTTTCAAGAAAAAACAGTCTTAGTCGTTTTTCTATCTTTAACTTTAACGACTTCAGGCTATTTAAAAAAGGAATCTATTAAAATTAGAAATAGTACCATTCCATTGATATGTGCATGGTCCATATGAACATGAGACCATGGTGCCGTTTCTTTAGGCCATGAGTGTATTCACCTTTGTCGAAAATTCTTTATTTATGAACATTTTAGACATTTGTGTAAATATATTTCTATATCATAATACCCTGGCCACCATGCCACCAATTTTATTCTCCTCTGTGTAACCGTTATCCCACAACGCACATCATTATGCACACTTTTTAAAATATATTTTCTTACCTTTTCTGGTGGTAATACCAAATTTCCATTGCATTTAACACCGTTTTCTATTGTTAATTTATGCCTTGTTTCTTTATAAAGTCTTTCAAATTTGAAATAATAACTCTTCTTGTTTCTTATTCTTTTAGTAATCTTGCTTAATATTGAATCCTGTAGATTTTCAGATGCCAATCTTTGTAGAGATAATATTTCAAAATTTCGGTTTGTTTAAACAAGTTGTGGCCTTCAGTATGTGGGCATTAAAAATTAGAAATGAATTTTCATTGGTTAAGATTTCATGCAAATCTTAATAATAGAATCAGGGCTTTTATATTTATGATATACACTGTTTTCTTCTCTCTTTTATTAGTTATTTGTGATCGAGCCACAACTACTGCAGCAAAAGTTGGCAAATGTATGAATGGATATGTATTCAACTTCAATAGTCAAACCTTTGAGAAGAGTCAAGACATTTTTATTAGAGTAACGATGCAATTAATCCATACAAAAAAATTCCTGTAACTCAAAAGGTAATCGATGCTAATCTCCTGTATTTTAGCCGCCATGATAATCTCACAAATTTCATTCAGTACGACAGATCAGGTAGGATGACTGTAAAGCAATGTAAAAACAAAATTTTCTGGTCACAGAGCGCCCTTAGCATGCGGAGTTCAATAAGAAACATCTTGATTGATGCACATATAGTTTTTTTTTTATTCATCTTTTTATTATCAAACTTGATACACTATAAAAAAATACATCTTTATTCATTGGGGAAACAAATTCACTGACTTCATAATACAACATTATAAATGTAAAGGCATTGTCATAAAACTGGCATTCATAAATATGTCTACATTGATAAATGGTTATAAATTCATGGAGCACTCAGTGAGAAACAAATTCACTACTTTCAAAATAAATTCATTAAAGATGTAAAGAAAGAGTAATATAATGTGCATTCATAATTAGTTTTACATGCATTGGGCACCCAGTGAGAAACGAACCTGTTACCTTACAAGAATAATATCCTCTATCATGGATCAAGATATATATCAATTAATGGTATCAAGAATTTGTCGTTAAATGGGCAATTATTAATATGACTACCTTCATATATACGCGCCTCCATTCATGGGACACCCAGTGAGAAACAAACCTGTTACCTTACAAGATGGGTAATCACTAATATGACTACCTATATATATATATATATATATATATATATATACGCGCTTCCATTCATGGGGCACCCAGTGAGAAACAACCATTGAAATGATTGATAGTGGGATTAGCGTAGCAATATTCTTACTATTTTATTCAAAATCTAACTAGATTATTCCTTGAGACAACGCTTTACTTTCGAAAGGATTTCGTCTACGAATGAAGAATACCGTATTCAAATCACGACTGGACTTAGCGCAGTCCGTTCATCCCCATGACTAAATGACTTATTTCTAATGTTCATCTCATCAAGAAAGCGGTGAAGTGGGACACGGGGATTTTTATCTCCTTCTTGAACATGTCACCAGAAAATAACTAGCATGCTGAAGTCTGAAAATCAGGAGGAGGTAAAACAACAAATTAAAAGTGACAGTATTCCGTTCTTCTACAAAAGAGTTTGACACCTTGAGTTTAAATTTCCACTGAAGTCGACAGCCCAGCATTTGATACGAAATTGTAATTATCCAAATTTATCCGTACATAAACGTTATTAATCTCCCCGACGAGAGTAAATCGTTTGGTTACAGTAATTTGAAAAAAGTAGTCATTTGTTTTAAAATTAAACATTTTTCAAACCCTGTGTATTATTGCTAGCAGAAGTAGCTATTCTCGAAATTGCTGGTGGCTTAAACATTTTTGATCAGCAAAAAATAATAGACATCAAATGTATATAACTAAATATTGTCATAGTTTAAGAATAAGAGACGAAAGAACGAAAACCCAGAGAGGTTGTAGAAACTTTATTAAAATTTAGAATAATCAATCCAGCAACTACAATAATAATAGGGAAAGAGGGGGAAGAGACAAGAGATAACAAAAAATAACACTGTTTCGGAAATCACAAATTTGAGGAACAAAATAACCACGGGACCGACTTCACCAGACACCGTATCTTGCCAACTGCCGACAACTTTTTCCCCAGCTTTTATTGGCATGTGGCATCTTACAAAGACCAGGATCGTGACCAGTTGCAGAGAGGCCAGTATCTAGCTAGAAATGCCAAACTTTCCCGTTGCTAACGGGAAACACCCGGATGTAACTGGTGTTGGCAAACATGTCCGCATGCGACACAAGGCTTCTTTTGCCTCTGTACTGACGAGCTTTCGCCACAGCAACCTTAAGAGAAATTATCACTATTTAAAAAAAGCTAACCGTAGACTAAAAGGGACCTCTTCTTCAACAAACACTGTTCACAAGATACCCGAGTGGCTTTTCCCCTAAGCTAAGTCTGCAGACACACATTGTCTCCAACCACTTCTTTTTATTTATTTCTCTTTTCCTATTTAGATATTAAATATATTTAAATAGAACATAGCAAACACCCTCCATAAGGTCAGAGTAGTATCCTGGCGTTTTATCAGCACAAATTAAAATTTGCATGAAATAATGTAAATCTGTAAATTCTTGCAAGTTAACCAAAACTGAATCTTCGGTTTGCCCTTCGGAAGAGTCAGACTGTCGAAATATTCCTTCACAAGAACACAAAACTGTACAATTAGCTGAACTATCTGCTTTGGGGAAACAAAACCTACGCCTTCGGGATCTTACTCCCAAAGTCTTGCCTCAAAAGGTAACGTTGATAAAACGCATACCATCTCATAATTAGCTTAAAACTCACTGCGCATGCAGACTGATGTCGCGCAAGAAGCATCATATCAAGTCACAACTCAAAAATATCAAATAAGGGAGGTGTAAAGGGATTTTGCTCCATTGTAACTAACTTCTCACTCATTAAAATACTTAGTAGTAGTAGTAATAGCAGTTATAGTAACAGTTATAATAACTTTAATGGCTGGCAACTCGTATTTGAGGATATCTGTACTAGGGCAGCTAGCTAATCCCTACTGCCGACGCTTGCTCAGAGCCCACTTACGGTTTATACTGCAACTATGCAACTATGCTGTGCAGACCTTAGTTACAGTTTCTGGGAGATAATCGTGTTATCTAACATGATCAGCAATCTGAACCAGGCCAGCATGCTCAAACACTCAGTCACGATGGCTTGTAACTTCGTGCTAAAACAGCTATCGACGGCCCCCAAGTGTTTCGTCGACCTACTTTCACTCAAAAGGCTTGGATCAACCCGTGCTATGGTTTTGGTTTTCCAAAGGTACCGCACGCTTTGATCGCCTCCTCCAGACCGATGACACCAGGAAGTCACCTTCCTGATAAATGAAGCGCAAGTGGGGTGCGCAATTCAGCGACCGTCGTTTATGTCCGTTCTGTGAGGCCCACTTCAATCCTTCTGTTTGCCTTTTCGCGGGATGGTCAGTTTTATAGACAACAGTTTTCTTTGTCTTGTAATCTTCGTCTAAAACAGTAATTAATCTTCCTTCCTTCATTTTCTCTCAGTCTGAGCCTCTTGCTCTTGTACTCTGAAGTTGACTCCAATTACTGATAACCATCGGTCGAATGTAAATGTTCCGTATTCGAATTGTGCGACAGGTCACGCTGTTTTAAGTTTAACAGGAACTCAGCTTGACTCTTATTGCTACACAAAGATAAATCTGCAGAAACAATCCTAGAATCTGAATTCCATGGAAGAAAGGTAATGCCATATGCTAATTTCGTCGGGATATCATTCATTTAGAATTCTGAAAGCGCAACATAAACGTCAGGTCGAAAAGCGTCCTTCACTCGTTAATATTAAAAACGTTGTTCTCTTCCATAACAATGCAAGGCCATATACAGAAAGGATAACAAACACAAAAATATGTTGGAACTCGGTTGGTCTGTTCTACCCGACCCGCCATATTCACCTGACCTTGCACCAGCCGATCATTCCGCTTTTCGATTACTACAAAAAGGTTTGATTGAGAAAACTGGAAATCAGATTCGAAAGTTCGTCTTGAATTTTTTCCGATTAAAACTTTCGGAAATATGCCCAAATGTTATCGAAGAGCTTCCTGATAAGTGTCAACAAAGCTTTGCAAATAACGGTGAATTTATCTTCTATTATGTACCGTGTTTCTTCAAGGCGTAGGCGATCAGGGCCCTCCACATCTTTCTGTTCCTTGTAGCGCTTAATAAATTTTGTCTTTTTCTCATTTCTCCCAAACTCAGTTCTACCATCGATTCACTCAAGCTCATCAAATATGTTACGCGCGGCTTTCCTCTATGCCTCTTTTCCCTCAATCTATCCTGTGAATATCAGATTTTCCAAGCCCTCCTTCCTCATTATGTAATCCATACATTTCAGCTACCTCATCTTCATTTTAAGTATGTTTCCTATTTGTTTCTATTCTCTCCAAAATGTCGCCGTTTCTCACATGTTCGGTACATGGTAGCCTCAGTATCTTTCTGTAGAACCACATTTCTATTGCTTCAAGTTACTTTTTCATCTTTGAGGAGATTGTCCAGCAATCGCTGCTATGCAGGAGGACAGATCACAGTTCAGTACTCTTTTCTTTATTTCTAACGAAGTTTTTCTATCTCTTAATACTCTGCTTAGCTTTTGGAGTGCATCTTTGTCCATCCCAATACTTTATTGGTTCACAGTGTCGCACTTTCCGTCCTCTGTTAGAACACTTACAAGGCATTTCAATTTCTCTACCTGCTTGATTCTAGTCTCCCCGGCCTGCAATTTGCATTTTGGGCTCATATTTTTGCTGATGACCATGCATTCTGTCTTCTTGTAGTTTATGTTTAGTCCTTTCTTCTCGCAAAACCTTCGGGACCTTCTGTAGGAGGTTTTGTAGTTTTCTTTCCGTGTCTGCTATCAACACTGTGTCATCTGCATATCTTATATTGTGAAGATTGTGGCCACCAATAAGGAATCCTGGCAGGACTTCTAATTCTCTTAGAATTGCCTCGCTGCAAATGGTTGTAAAAATCTAGTGAGATTTTAAAGTAGATAAACAAAAACGGAAATTATATATGACTAGCCTAATATATATGTGTGTGTATGCTTGTGCGTTTGTGTACGCGTACATGTGCGCGCGCGTGCGTTTGTGTGTGTGTGTGTGTGTGTGTGTGTGTGTGCGAAGTGAGTGAGAAGAAAGAAAAAAGAAAGGGTGGGATTAAATTGTGAATTGAGGAACATACGTTGGATGATAGATGTAAAAAGCGTTTACCATTGACATTTATGTGACGGTGAAAAGAACGTGAAACGAGTTTAAAAATCGATAGAATTTCTTTTCTTCTTCTTCTTCTTCCATTTCTTCTTCTTCTTCGTCTTCTTTTTCTACTTCTTATTTTTCCACCTTTTCATCTTTTTCTTTTTTCCTTTTCTTCTTTTTCCCTTTCTTCTGATTATTTTTCCTTTTCTTCTTTACTCTTTTCTTTTTTCTTTCTTGTTTTTAGTCTTCTTCTTCTTTTTCTTCTTCTTCTTCTTCTTCTTCTTCTTCTTCTTCTTCTTCTTCTGCTTTGCTATCGTCCCTGCCGTATAGCAAACACCAGATGGGGAAGAAGAACAACCGAATCACGCACCTGAACCCATCTGCTGTTTACATCTGCCCGAGTGGACAAAAAGATGAACTCCTTCCGAAAGCCATCATCACTTCTGCAATCCGTTTTTACTCACCTCCTCGACCAGCTACCCTCTCTTCATATTTAAGCGTTTTTATAATGATTCTCTCTTTTCACTCACCACTAATGATCATGTGATCAGCCGACTAAGACCGAACCAATTAAATTATCATCCAGCGACAAGATTTGCTAAAAAAAAGACAAAAGGGGTTTCACACTTTAAACGCCCACTTTATATTCGACAAGAGGCCATGAATGGGTTAGGGTTAGGGATAGTCTATAAAAGAACAATGGCTCAACAACTAAAGACGTTCATATTTAGCTTTGAAATGTTTATTCAATCCTGAGGTCGATTCTAACACTAGCCTCCATTGGATTTGTGACTTTGTTTCGATAGATGAATTCTTTGTTAAAGCATAAATCAATTCAGCTGAATATGTTAGATAAAATGAATCCAGGATATATATATCATAAAGGATTTATACAAAGAATTAATTAGCAATGTTAATGAGATTAATCGCGAAATCACTTCGCTAACAAGACTTCATGAGACATTAACTTACTATCAATTCCTTCAATAATACGATCCTTATATTTCAGTTGTATATTTGAGTTTTTGCCAAATGGAGTTGATGAGCCTAGTACTTTCAACAATTTCAATATGTCATCTGCAGAGTGCAATTTTTTTCCATATACAGGAGAAACAACAGCTATAAGAAGTAACGGATTTTTAATCCGACAGATTGTTATCACTTCAAATGTTATTTTTAGCGAATATTTAAGTAGACGCTCCGTTTATTTATTAAACACTATATTAAAATTATTTTCGTCTATCGGTAGGAATATTCGAGAAATCTTATAAAAGAAAAATATGTTCTCTCCTGCGGGTTTCGAACCTGTATTCCCCTCGGCAGAGGAAAACCGTCGTTAGATCCCATGCTGCTTGACCGAATCGTCCACGAAGAAGTTTTGCCAATCAAGCAAAAGGTCTGAACAGTGCCTTTAAGTGAAATCCTTCTCATCATAGATTCCTTGATATTATCATATCTACTCAGTTTCGTAATTAGAAAATTGCTTTGTTTTCGTTTGGATACGAAACTGAGTCGAAAACTTAGTAAAGAAAAGGTGCCAAAACCCACCGACAGGATTCGAACCTGAGTCGAAAAGTTAACAAAGAAAACGAGCCACCCACCCACCGGCAGGATTCGAACTTGAGTATCCTTTCGTGGGAGGAACTACTGTCTGATCCGGCGAACCCTGGGTTAAAGAGAGTGTGACAGCCAAGCCAGGTTCTATCTGTGTTAAAACATATATATATATTGTGATTTTCAACAACTCATAGATAAATTGGAAAATACAATAAAAAAAATTAAGTGTGGGGAATAGTGTTGAATTTAACCTTTAAATGGATTGTTGATGCAAAAATACACATACATACACACACAATATATATATATATATATATATATATATATATATATATATATATATATATATATACCAACATACATTCTCTGGATTTCATCTTCAAAGTCCATTCAAGAACCATAAAGAGAACATTGAATAAGTTTTTAAAAAATAGGGAACAGTAAAGAGGAAAACTGGATCAAGAGGTCACAACAGGAAGAGGAATCATCATTTCAATTTAGAATTAAAGAGATCAATTAGAAAAGATCCAACTCAATCCATAAGACGTTTGTCACTATGATTGTCCAAAGAGCAGTGAAAAAAAAGACTTGAAAATGAAATTGTATGTGAAACTTGTGAGGCAACTTGTGACTCCAAGACAGAAAATTAGAAGGTTACAGAGGGCGAACATTAACTGGAATAAGTTGGAAAATGATCCTGGAATAATATATATATATATATATATATATATATATATATATATATATATATATTATTATTATTATTTTATTATTATTATTAATTACACGTATTTTCTTGGTATTTTACGAGTAATAATAATCATTAAATTTATAATAATAATAAATGTCATTATTCATTTTGACAAATTTTATTGTTTTAAATCTTATAATTATTTTGTGCTCGGCTCGAAAACTAAAAAAGAACCACATTATCCGTTAATGAAAGGTCAAATCAGAGCAGATGTTGAAAATATTTGGTAACTGATCAATACTTCATAGGCAACACATTGCTTGAAAATTTGGAGTAATAGCATGAAACTGGTGTTGTCTGATTGAAACTTATATTTTCTATTTAATTTTTTCAAAATAATTATATTTTTATTACACATACTTGTTTCCTCCTCCCATTTATTTCCAAATACCTAGCGGCGGCAAACCAGCATGCATCTATTTATTTATTTACGCACAATTTATATGGCACAATTTTCAAGCCATATAGATTACGTAGCCTCTTCGCTTATCAAATAGTTGCCAAGCATCCGAACCATTTGTTCATAAAAAAGGTTCTAATGTAGTGTAGCGAATTTTATAAATATATGTTGTGTTATGTATATTTAAATTTATTTAACAATGTTGTTATAATGTATTATGAATATTTATCATTTTTAATAGTTGGAATATAATATACACGTGTTTGCTTATATATGCGGGTTGATATAAGAATGTTTATGAAAAAACAAATACTGAATTTCCTATTAAAAATGCTGTAAAAAAAACCGCTCTAGCTCAAGAACCTTGTCTAATTTTAATGAAATCTGCCAGTTGGCAGGGTTTCAAGATACAATATGCTCCTAAATTGGTTGGGGTGTTGTGTATCATTTTTAGTTGTTTCTCAGGAATAAACATACATACATATATACAAGATTAGAGTTTTAGTATTACATATATATATAGATTAATATCTAGTAATTCTTCTACGATCAGTTTATTGTCTAATAACAGTAGAAAATCGATCCCCTATTTTATGTCCAGTAGAATTACATATTTATATGAGTTTACCGATGACGCCAAAAATGATCATTTCTTTTGAAGCTTTTCATATCATTAGGTTTTCACATATATTTTGTTTCGACTTATTATAATGTAACCGATTCTTCGGGGATTATGTAGAAACAGAAATCGGACTATACACTTTACGTCATGTAAAAATTTATATTTACTACTAATTTACACATGCCATAAAAATGGTGGCATATTTTGTTAAGTCAAGATTATTATTAAAAAGGATTTCACATTAGGATCTTTAAACATTTTCTTAATTAATATAAATATTTAGCAATTCTTAGGGGTCAGTTTAGTATATATAATAAAACAATAGCCGATCTCCCTCTATAGGTCCGGCAAAATCATACATTAATACTGGCGTATTTTCTTGAATTCTTCCAGTCAGTTTGAGTCGTGAATAATTTCCGTTTTAGGAATCAATTATAATGTTTAACCCTCACTACTAATCGTTCGTGGCAGTTAATAAATTTGAAGTGCACGTTTATACCTTAGTTTTTTCACGGCAGTGGCAGCGTACACGGTGGATAAAAGGAATGATGATGTTCTCCTTCATGAGAACGCAAGATCGGGTACATGAAGAATAACACAGGAACAATTTTGAAACCCGTTTAGTCTGCTCTACTCGACTCGCCATATTAAACTGACTTTGCACCAACCGATTATTACCTTTTTCAAACTCCGCAAATGGATGGGAAAAACGTTCCCAAATGGAAGCTGATGTCTGTCAAAAACTTATTTCACATCAAAACCTGCTAAATTTTAATTAAAATGTACCGGATAAGTTCCTGTTAAGTGCTAACAATGCTTGGCAAATAATGATGACTATACAGGGTGTTCTCCAAAAATATACTCACTTTTTGGCTTCATCATCAGTTTGAATATGTATAAACATGTATTTAATTTCATTTGTTATTTAATTTAAGTCGTAAATTTTCTTTGTAAATCAATAAAAATTAGTATTTCTCAATTTTAACCATTTATCTTTTTGGTATTTATTTTCATTTGAAAAGAAAATTTATTTTTGGAACACTGTATGATCGAATAAAATGTAAAATATAATTTCATTTATCTTCATTTTTTGAACTTGACAAAGAAAAACGGAAATTATTTATAACTTAGCCTAATATTATTCGAAGATTTTTGTTTGATTTTATTTTTTAATCCATTCAACCCAACTTGAGTAATAAAGCCACTAAGACGCTAGGTGGCTACTGGGAGTGGAAGAGAATGAGAAGACTTTAGAAGGATCTGGAAACATGAAACATGTAAACATGAAAAAAAGGGATAAAATTCTACTCCTGTCAAAACAAACTTGGGAGGAGTGTGAACCGGATACATGTGAGTCATTAAATCAATTTTTTTTTTCTAATTGAACCTCTAACCTCTGTACTTTCAAGAAGATGTTCTTTTTATCTGTCGGATTCGTAAACATCTTCGAGCAGTTCAACACTTCAACTCGACGTCGCTAATGCTTGGGAGATAAACTTGGTACATCAAATATTCACAGCAAAAAGAAGTAGGAATAAGTGAGTGACCTACTGATGGAATTTGTGAGAATGGATGGCAGAAGGGGGAAAAAGGTGTGATAATGGGTCAAAAGTTAAAAAAAAAAAACTTAAACCATCAAAAGACAGGAAGTTGTGGAGAGCTATGACTTACTACGTACTGACATATACAAAAAGATGTTATAATGTTGGTCTTAATGAACTCTTTCTCATTCTCACTTCTCCCTCTTTCTCTCTCTTTCTCTCTCCCTCTGTCACGCTCACTCTTTCTCTCTCATCCTCTCTCTTTCTTTCTCTCTCTTACCATCTCTTTCTCATACTCTCTTTCTCTCTCACTGTCCCTCTCTCTTTTTTTTCTCTCTCTCGCCATGTCTCTTTCTCTCTCACCTTCTCACCCCCCCCTCTCTCTCTCTCTCTCTCTCTCTCTCTCTCTCTCTCTGTGCTTTAAGAATCAGCATCCGATGGTCTACTGGGGTAGATCTCAATGCAGAACCCACTAAGCTATTCTGGCCGATGCTGACAATTGCTTTGTTGTTGAATAGTTTCCCCCAAGTAAACACTTAGTAAGGCAAGTAGCGAAAAATTCCAGTTCGGAACAGGAAAGAAGTAAAGAGAGAGGAAAGTTAAGAAACCTGATGTTTGTCTATTTTTAACCCGATGCGTATGGCCGGCCATATTCGAAGATGTCTGTTTGAATTCAGAAATGGGAAAGCGAATCATTGTGCCTAGGAAGAGAGGGAAAGTACAGGGGATTGGCGGGTTGGAACGGATTAAATAGACGCATTAAAGGGGAGGCGGCGGATGAAGGAAGCAGGTGGAGGAAAGCATGAGAGAAGAAGAAGAAGATAGTAGTAGTAGTAGTAGTAGTAAAAGAGATATGGGGAAAAGGTAAGAAGGAGGGTGGAGAAAAATATTGATAGAATAAAAAGAAGAAGAAGATAGTAGTAGTAGTAGTAGTAGTAGTAGTAGTAGTAGTAGTAGTAAAAGAGATATGGGGAAAAGGTAAGGAGGAGGGTGGAAAAGAATATAGATAGAATAAAAAGGAAACGAAGAAGAAGAAGAAGATGATGATGATGATGATGATGATGATGATGATGATGATGATTAATCCTGGGGAAATGAAAAAGATAGAAATAAAAACAGCAACAACAATAGAAGGAAATGAAGAAGGCAGTAATAAAAGAGCGAGAAAAAGGAAAGAAGAGAGATGAAGAAATGAGGAAAATAACATGGGAAAGAAATGGGAAAGGACGAAGACAAAGGAGAAGAGAAGACAAAACCTCTCAAAGGGTGAATGAACATTTTTGTAAGGTCAACGCCCATCTAGAATAATTGGATACAAGGGGCTCCATAGCTATGGATGCAGTCAGTGCGTTGGTGACAGGGCATCGCCTAGACTGATGTCAATGGCCACACTGTAGAGTTCCTTCGGTGGAAATCAACTGCGAGCTTCAAGTTCAATGACATCGGCTATAATTTGACGCAGAGAGGGATGGGGTCAGCCTAGTTTACTCGCTCAAGACACACTACACATGAATGAATACCTCTACGTCTTTCAACCCAGAGAGTGTTTTCTTGTCAGTTCTCATAAACAAAAAGAAAATGTATAAATTTACTTTCATATGTTCAGGTTTTATCCCAATTCTAATCATCGCTTTTTAAAACAATAAACATTGCCGAGGAGTGAAGGTAGTTAAAATAATAGTGGTGTTAAGGTAAAAACCATACTTTTGACAATTTTTTTTTTTTTTTTTTGGATACAAAGGTCCAACATCGCCACAGGTCGATTATTCATTTTCATTCTTTATTCCAATCAACTCTGTTATTAAATATTCAAAGTATCTCCTCCCACGCATTTAGTCTGCAAAGATTCTATAAAAATAATCCGTTTCATTATTGAAAATTCCAAAAGATCAGAAAAAATATAAAAGCATTCTCCATTTACTCCTTTTTATTCCAACCATATTGTCTATTTAAAACTCAAGTGTAAGGAAGACGACATTCATTGATTGATTCGTTTTTACGTCTTATCAACCCTTTGCAGGTTAATAAAAGCCAGAAAATATTTTCTAATTTTTTTAGCTAATAATGATTTAGTGATACAAGTCTTACTAATTAACGAAGAATTGGGAGTTGAAATGGTGGATTCATGCCTTTTCCGAGGGTATTCGGGCGTAAGTGAATAAAACGAATACAAACGGAATTGGAACTCGGTTCTCCGATTAACAATTCAGAGCCATTATCTATTACACCACCGCACCTCCAAGCTTACAGCACCTGGTATTCACAAGTGGTCACCCATCTAGGTACTGGCCATGCTCGACGTTGGTTAACATATGATACGGTCGTAAGTCAAGGAAGAAGGCAAAAAAAACAGATAATTTTTTAAAAAAAGAAAAAAAATTAAAGAAAATAGAAAAGGAAGAAAGGCAAAAGAAAACTACAAAAGAAAGAAAGAAAGAAAGAAAGAAAGAGCAAACAAACAAGAGGAAAGAAAGTGATGTATAAGAAAGAAGAAAGAAAAAGGAGAAAGAAAAAAGAAAATTAAGTTTCAAATAGACGGTTGGTTTGATTATTCTTTTTTTTTTCTTAAAGAAAAATCTACTCAGTATATTATTTAAGCTATATATATATATATATATATATATATATATATATATATATATATATATATATATTCCTTAAAGAAAAGTCTACTCAGTATATTATTTGTTCCAGTCATTCCTTCTTCTTTCATGTCAAGTATTCCTTCAAAATGTAGGCAATGACGGGCCTCCACATCTTCCTGTTTCTTGTAGCGCGTAATATGTTTTGCCTTTTTGACATTTCTCCCAAACTCTTATCCATCCATTTATTCAATCCTACAAAGTCACGTGATGCTTTCCTCCGTCTCTCTTTCCTCTGTCCTGTGAGTATCAGTTTTCCAAGCCCTCTTTCCTTATTAAGTGTCCCAGAAATTTCAACTGCCTATTAAGTATAAGTTTCCATTTTCTTTGCATTCTCTTCAAAACCTCATTGTTGGTCACATGTTTGGTACATGGTATCCTCAGCTTCCTTCTGTAGAACCACATTTCTGTTACTTCAAGTTTCTTTTTCATCTCTGAGGAGGTTTTCCAGCATTCGCTGCCATACAGGAGGACAGATATCACGTAGCAGTTCAGTACACTTTTTTTTGTTTCTAACGAAAACTTTTCTGTCTGTTAATGCACTCTACTTAGCTTTTGGAATCCCCCCCTCCCAACTTACCAAAATTGTGGTAGTAACAGCGATGCCAAGAGAAAAGTCATCCTTTTGACACACCCTTATTTGAGGGTACGCTTGTTAAACTTTGCCGAAATAAATTATTAATTAAAATTTAGCAAAAATCCCCTTCCGAAATATTACTCTTGGGAACGTGCACAGCGCTCCCTCGGTCTTCCTCTGTGCCTCAAATGAACCAGGAAAGTTCTCTTCTTAAAGGCTGTCGAATATTGTTTGCGATTCCGTTTGAATTTTATCTACGGTCTCGAAGTGGAGCCCCTCAAGATTCAACTTAGTTTTGGGGTAATTCGGCAAATCCGTGATGGGATAGATTAGGCGTATACGGAGGGTGTGGAACCAAAATCGTCTTGAGAAATGGTGTGAGTGAAAAAGGGCGTTGCCGCCATATTTGCGGTCGTAGCGTCACACATCTTCTCTCAAACATCTCTAAATGTCGTGACTGTGAATTCTGTCAACAATAAATTATTGCTTATCATTTGCAACTTCATATTTTCGTGCTGTTGAAGCGTCGGGACGCTAACGCAGTCGCTACTTCACTTG
>CAHIKZ030001913.1:3615000-3620000 GCA_903632075.3 Acanthosepion pharaonis
TTAAATTTTTGAAGACCAAAGTTGACTGGAAAGTAAGAAGCTAGAAGAGAGTTCCACAAGCGAGAAGTACGAGAGAAAAAACTGTTAGCATAGAAATTACGGTTACATCTAGCCATTTCAACTGTAAAATGTTGAGACCTAGACGCCAATCTAGTACTGCGCTTAAATTCTATGTACGATACAAGAAAGTTCCAGAACAATTACCGTGAAAGTATTTATAGAAAATAACAAGGAAGTTACATTACGGCTGTGGGAAAGTGACTGAAGCGGAGATGCCAGGTCAGGATCAATAAAATTGCAAATTCTTCTTTGGATTTTATCAAGAATCTCTAAATATATAACAGGAGCACCAGACCTAATGTAACAGCAATATCCAAAACAAGGAAAGGAATGATAGATTTATAAATATCTGGCAAGAAAAACTGGTTAGTACAACAAGGGGAATCAACTTTCGTAGCAACAAACTGAGCATTTGATTCAATCTTTCCACTTAATTAGTCTGCGAAGGCGCAATGAGTCACTCTCCTGGAGGTTAGTATCAGCCATACTGATAGAATGTAGAAATGGTTCTCTCAGACGATTAAAAGAAAGAGACCTTCAAATTAACAAGCCATTCCTTGGCCCAGTTAACAAAAGAAATTAGATTTGAATTTATCGATCCGCTCAGATTTACTATAAAGACAAGAATAAATTGTTTAATGTTCAATTTCCGATTCCACCGCTTATAGCGATTTGTGATAATTCAGCGATTGTAATCACACGTGCTGAGGCAGATTCTTACGCACACGATCTTCTGTAGTAAAAATGATTGAGGTATCTTCAACGAAAAATTACCTTTCATTTTTTTTTTTTAGTAGGGCTACCCGCCTGATGATAAGCCTTGCCTCGATGCGACCCGCTTCTCAAAAAAAGGTTGTCCATGTTTTGGACTAGAATAAGAGAAAATATAGAAAAGATTGTTTTGTGATAATCATCAAAGAGGATGGTTTCCGGCCTTGATAATCAGTATATCCGAATTTTCTTTTAAGAGATTTCACCCAGTAAAAAGGCTCGAGAGTATCTCAAGTTAGAGTGTTACGGTCAAAATAGTGATGGCGTATGTTATGAATGGAATAACACGTGGTAACAAAATGAAGATTATGCGTATAATGAAGAAAGATAACAATCGACCCTTGACCTCTTGAAGAGGTCAAAGATTAAAGTGTTCAAGCGAACGCTCACACGGAAATCTGTTCCACAAGAGAGTAGAACTTCGGAAAAGTCTATGCAGAACTTCCTTCTTACATTTGAAACACGGGGGAAATAAGGACAATTAGAGTCCGTGAAAGTACCATGGTATCTTCTAGCAGTAAATGTCTGAACTTGTGGAACTGGAGAATAGAACCAATCTGAACATTTACCACGGAAATAGCTATGAAACAGAAAGAGGCTTGTAAAGTTTTAGCTGTAACAAAAAGTTTGTAACTGGGAGATAAACATTAAGAGCCCTTAATTATTTTTCTTCCTAATTATATCTTTGATTGTCTTGTTGTGCTAACGATCCCAGTTTTAGAAATGACTAATTCGTTTGCGAGTTTAGTTGAAAGAGTGTTGCAGTGCAAGATTTTGAATTTTGTGTAATTTTTGTTAGAAGTGTTATTGGTGGGGTCTGGTTTTTGTTTTTTTGTTTTGTTTTGTGGATTTTGTAAGTTCGTTTTATTGCGTTGAGAATAAAATAACTAAACCCAACACCAATCCAAATGCCGGGATTTATCAAATAAATTGTTTACAATGTAAAAATGTCTATGTGGAGAAGACATCACGAATCTACGAACACAAGAGAGACTTGAGTTTGGACAATCGATCTAAATCTCTAGTTTTGACTCACAATGATGTTGGACATAACTTTGATTTCACTACTGGCACCCTAATTTAAAAGGAATGTAATTCTTTAAGGAGAAAATAAATTGGAAACTTAATAATATTACCAACTACAAACACACGCTTAAAACATTATCTTACATCGCCATCTTTCTTTGAATTCTTAAAGAATCTGACTTACATCTATCTAATACAAAGACTACATTCCGAAAGAACCGAGCCATAAAATCAGAACCCTATAACTCACCGCTGCGAGAGTTGATTGCACAAAGGGGAAGATAATAATAAAAAAAACTACCAGATAGACCGATCTTGACATGCGGATCGCACTGAAATCTTTCTCTATCCCTAGCTTTTTATATATATATATATATATATATATATATATATATATATATATATATAGTCATCCACAGGCAGCCTGTTTCGCTGTATCACAGCTCATCAGTGTGGCTAGACATCCAGCAGAGAAAGAGAGTTTTAACGCATTATATACGTGCTATATAAACGCCATAGCGCTCAATTCTTACGAAAAGCGAACTATGAAAGCAGCAGCAGTCCTTAAAAATTACTTTTTCTCCATAGTGCTCAAGGCTCTACCGGACGCCATACAGCCCAAATTTTACAAAGGGCATTATATATATATATATATATATATATATATATATATATATATATATATATATATATATTCAGTTGTATGGGTATGAGTTTGTGATTGGGCTTCACGCTTTTGCGATCATAGTTTGTCTGATGATCGCAAAAGCGTGATACCCAGGGCCACAAACTCATATCCATATAATTGAATGTGTTAGCACTATCACTGATATTGAGCACTTTCCAATAAGTACTGCGCATATAAAATAAAATATATATAAAAAATATATATATATATATATATATATACGTGTGTGTGTGTGTGTGTGTGTGTGTGTGTGTGTGTGTGTGTGTGTGTGTGTGTGTGTGTGTGTGTGTGCATATATCTCACAGAAATTGTAACTAGGGTCTGCTCAACATCGTTGTGTTACAATCCTCAGATTGTCTCCGTGAGAGCTGACAAAAAAAAAAGAAAAGAAATGTGCCTGTGAAGTGGTCAGCATGTGTCATGAGCCATCCACTCTCCTAGAAGAGTATAACCGTTCGCGAGTAACTAGTTCGTTTAATTATTAGTAGTATTTGTGTTTAATTTATGTACCGACAAAAAATCGCTAAAAAAAAGTGCACACCCTGATGAAAAAGAGCCCCAAACTTGATAAAAACAATGATTTTCGTCAAAATGTTTATGTTATTATTAAGAGGGAAGACTAAAGTATTTTTTGATTATGTTATTAATTTTTTTACCCTTTTCAGCACTTTCAAAATTTTGGTTAAATTCTTGTTTTTCTTGCGTTAGCGGTTGGGCCAAACATTAATGGGAAATTTAGCATCATTTTGAGGGCAAAAACGCACCGTTTTGGAAATTCTTGCAAAGTCAAATAATTAACGTATTTTAATTACATTTTCAGGTCTCATTCGCAAATCAATGAAATTATTTTTTTAATTTTTTTTTTTTAGAAAATCTCTTCATTTAAATCATCAATTTCTTTTTGTCAAACAGAAAAAACATTTGGAAAAAAATCTGCTCTGAATCGTAAAATAAATAAATAAAACTATGACATTATTTAATTTAAAGTTTTTAATTGGTTTTATAAATATAAAATATATTGAGTACACTATTATATTAAGAAAAGTTTGTTTTGTTTTTTGTATGAAAAATGAATTTTTACAAAAATCGTTTTCATTTTCTTTAAATTTTAATTAGAATAATTTAAAGTTTTAAATCTTTTAAAATCCTGTATTAATTTCATCCTTTTAGATGATATCATGAAGTAAATCTATATTTAGTAATCATTAATGGAAAGGCTTACTACAAATCATTGAACACCAATATTTTTAAAAGAATTTTGACATTTTTTGTATGTGTATAAATGTGCCGATTTGTGCAGATACGGAGAACTATACATGACATTATCAGAAAATAAAAGCGATAACTATAGTAAATTTAAAGCCAGAATGTTAAATAAAACATTAGATTTTACTGAGTACTTATATATAAAAGGCATATATTCAATTGTTTTTTTTTTGGGGGGGGGGGTTACGGTTAAAGCCTCCATAGAATAGCATTAAATAAATATCAATCTATCATCAATCTGTCAAACATGTCAACAGCTTAAATAAACAGCTACCGCCGTGTTAAAAAAATGCATTTCTGCGATAATTTAAACTTAAAATAAATAATATTTGTTTCAAATCAGATTAATTACATGTTAAATCAGCTAATATTCCTCAAATAAAGTTTCAGAAAAGTATATTTCATTTTTGGAAGATTTTTTTTTTTAATAAAGAGAATTACATTGCGATGAAAGACAACTAAAAAAGGGCGCTAATCAGTTATTTTAGTAAAAAAAAAAACCTTTCAGTTAATTTGAAATATTTTTTGGAATAAAGCAAAGTATTTTGCTTATTGGAAATATTGTATTTTATCTATTAACTTGAAATTAAACTAAAATAAAAGCTTCAAGAAAGATTTTTTAATTTATAAAAATTCATTTTAAACCTTAGGTATCGAGTTTTCTGTGGTGGTACAAAGTTTAATTCGATGTGTATAATCTCAAATGTGGAATATTGTATTCTTTTAAAATCACGCCTGTTGTGAGAAGGTTTTTACTATTTTGCTTATTGTAAGACTGTTACCGCCAAAACAAGAAATGATTTTAAAAAAATAATACATAAACCTGTTAACGTGCCGGAAACTCTTATAGAGACCAGAGTATTTTGTTTCGTGATGGAAGGTAGCGTCAGAGTTCGAATTGTTGAAATCGTGGCTTCTTTCCATTTTACTCGACTCCGAAGTTCTCACCCGGGAACTAAGCGACCTGTTCACTCACGCATTATCTGGGGTGGTTGTTGGGTCGGGAAATGGATTGAGAAATAAAGATAGGCACATTAGTCAAAGCGGAAGATGGTAGGTGGCTGCTTTGTGTTGTTTGGAACACGGGCCAAAATGCCAATGAGGTTAGGCGCAGAAAAATATGGGAGGACTCCATAAAAGAAAGAAGGTGTGAAGGAAGGTAGGGGAATGAAAAAGAAAACGAAAGAAA